>CM056050.1:60743325-61095825 GCA_029574335.1 Rana kukunoris | reverse complement strand
ATGGACGTCGGAACAGCGTCAAATTTTTCACGTTTTACGTCATTTGCGTAAGTCGTCCGTGAATGGGGCTGTGCGTAAATTACGCTCACGTCGAAAGCATTGAGTAGTTGCGGCGTAATTTGGGGCATGGACACTGGGATACGTCCATGGACCACGCATGCGCCGTTCGATAAAAGCGTCAATTACGTGGGGTTACGATTAATTTACATAAAACACGCCCACCTCTTCCACATTTGACTTAGGCGCGCTTACGCCGGCACATTTACGTTACGCCGCCGTAACTTAGGACGCAAGTGCTTTGTGAATACCGCACTTGCCTCTTTAAGTTGTGGCAGGGTAGCGTAAAAAAAATACGCTACGCCGGCATAAAGATACCTACTGCCTCTGTACGAGAATCTACCCCTGTGAGTTTAGTATTTAATAACAGTATTCTATTCTATTCCTTCCCAGAGCAGGAGGTTGCGGGCCACATCAGAGGGCTCAGCGGTTTTGTGGTCCTCATCTATGAACTCTAATCTTTAGTTCTTTCCATACATTTTCTATTGGATCTAAGTCAGGTGATTGGCTGGTCTATTCTAGCAGCTTTATTTTCCTTCTTTGAAATCAATTGAGAGTTTCCTTGACTTTGTGTTTGGGATCATTGTCTTGAACTGTGCACCCTTGCTTCATCTTCATCATCCTGGCAGCAGATTCTTATCAAGAATGTCTTGGTAAATTTTTTCCATTCATTCTTCCTTCAATGACACAAAGTTTGCCAGTACCGTATACTGTATGCTGAAAACCAGCCCCACACCATGATGTTCCCACCTCCCAACCTCACTGTTGGTATTGCGGTGTTATTTGGGGTGATGTGCAGTGCCATTTGACCTCCATACATGGTGTGTTTTATAGCATCCAAAGAGTTAAATTTTGGTCTCATTTGACCAGGCTATATTGCACAACTAAATGTTGTGCAGCAAACTTTAAACAAGTTTCAAAATGCTTTTTCTTCAGCAATGGAGTCTTGCATGGTGAGTGTGCATACAAGCCATGGTGGCTAAGTACTTTACTTTTCTTTGAAACAATTGTACCTGCTAATTCCAGGTCTTTCTGAAGGTCTCCATAAGTAGTCTTTTGCTTTTGGACAACCCTTCTGATAATTCTTTTCACTCCTCTGTCAGAAATTGTGCGAGGAGCACCTGCTTGTGGCCGGTTTATGGTGAAATTATGTTTTTTCCACTTCCAGACTATGGCCCCAACAGTGCTCACTGGAACATTCAGAAGATTATAAATCTTTCCGTATCTAATGCCATCAGTATATTTGGCAACAATAAGATTGTGAAGGTCTTAAGAGGGCTCTTTGCTTTTACCCATAATGAGATGTTTCTTGTGTGACACCTTGGTAATGACACACCTTTTTATAGGCCATCAGGTGAGACTGAAGCAGCTGAAACTAATTTGTACTGACAAGGTGCAGGATTGCTTCTTAAAGGGGTGTTCCAGCCTAGATATATGTTTATTAAAAGTCAGCAGCTACAAAAAGTGTAGCTGCTGGCTTTTAATAAACAGACACTTACCTGTTCCAGCGTTCCAGCGACGCGCAGACTGGGGCTCTGCTCCTCTCCCCACCTCCCCGGCTGGCGTCCTCATCGCAACTGTGGGCGCCCGGCCGTGACAGCCTTCGGCCTTCACCCACTGCGCTGCCCGCCGCTGATTGGACAGGCGATCGCATGGGACCTGTCAGTGTCCCATGCGATCGCCTACAGGGAGGGGCTGCTGTGGGCGATTAAGCTTAATCGCCTAACCAGCCCCTCGGCGGAAGGAGGAAGTGGGACAGGAAGTCCCACTCCTCCTGAAGCCCCCCTCCGCTTTAATTACTGATAGATTTTAGCTAGTGTCTTGGCTTTCTATGCTTTTTTGCACCTCCCTTTCTTCACATGTGCAATACTTTTTACCTGTTTCATTCCATTTTATTACAAAATGGTGACGTGCCAAATATTTTTTTTATCCGCTGTATATAATATTTATTTGTAAAACAAAGGCATATGCATATAGTAAAACTAAGATAAAAGAAAACAATTTGAAAAAAAAGACACATTATAGATTTCCTCTAAGGCTACACAGATTAAAGGGGGTACTTTGGACAGCTTATCAATATTCTAAGAACACATCCACCCTACACTGGCCTGCCCATCGTCTTGCCTGGCTGGCTCTGCTAACTTAGCTTGCTGTTGCAAAGTTGTAAAATATCCTTTATTTTCAGATGTATTTTAGTGTTTATAAAGCAAAAAATGGACGTTAGATGTGGAATACTGATGAACAGTGACTTGCAACACATTTCAGTGGTGTTAATTTCACACATCATTCACTTTAATTGAACGATCACATACAATAGGTGGTGGTTAGGGAAATGGCTCAGAGTGAATGCTCATCACAGAATACTGTTCTGCAAGTTTATAAAAGAGCAGCCATGCCACAGCTAAAGTTCACGGTGACTGACGGCCAGTGCGGTAAACTGCAACTTTTTATTCAGCTCTCCAGGGGCTTTATTATACTCCAGTTACTATATTTTTCAAACCGTCCTAGACGATTTTTATTTCCTTTCTTTTTTACTTTCCTTGTATTCATGACAGTTAAACTCCAGATGTAAAAGACAAAAATAAATGCATTCATTATTATTTCATTAAATGTAATTTTAATGTAAGCAGTGTACATTAAGTACTTAAAGCGGATGGTTCACCAAAAAGCAAATATTAAAAGCCAGCAGCAACAAATACTGCAGCTGCTGACTTTTAATATTAGGACACTTACCTGTCCTGGAGTCCAGCGGCGTCCGCAGCAGAGGATGAGCGATCGCTCGTCACCCTGCTGCTCCCCCCTCCATCCACGGCGAGGGAACCAGGAAGTGAAGCGCTCCGGCTTCACTGCCCGGTTCCCTACGGCGCATGCGCGAGTCGCGCTGCGCCCGCGATTGGCTCCCGCTGTGTGCTGGGAGCTGAGAGTTCCCAGCACGCAACAGGAAAAGCCCGTCTTTTGCCCGAGACTGCGGGCCGGAAGTGGGTGCGGATACCTGTCTTTAGACAGGTATCTGCACCCCCCTCCCCCCTGCAAGGTGTCAAATGTGACACCGGAGGGGGGGAGGGTTCCGATCAGCGGATCTTCACTTTAGGGTGGAGATCCGCTTTAACTTGGCATCAGTTGTTTTAGCCTGTGTAGAGCAGAACTTATATAGGTAAAGGTAGAATCAGCACAGGGAGCCAGTCAGCAATCCAGCAGAGTGTAGAAATGGAAAGTGCAGCGCTATTTATGTGTACAGATGTTATTCTTAAAAAAATTTGCTTAACAAATGTAAAAACACCTCTAATTAGTATACAGATGAAACAATTCAACTAGTGAGTATTTCGCTTGATATGAATACTGTGAAAATTTCTGGGTGTTAATGGGTGAGCAATATTCTATAGGTAAATAGTGCAAAAACAGGTGAAAATGTGATCCAACAAACTAAACAGAAAGTGTCCAACCACAGGTGTGACCCTCGAAGTACAAAGACAGTCGAAAATGCCACTACCAATTATAGGGGAGGCTTACCAGATAGCGGCAGGTGTTGGGCTGCTCTATATCCACTGAAGTCAAGGTGGCACTGTGCCTTTTCTTCATGCTGGCAGGAGACCATTAATGGCTAATGTGTCCCCTGCTATGGGCTCTAGGTGGCCATTTTGGAAGACGAAAGCATATATTTTTGATACCAAAATCCCATGACCATCTTAACACAGAAATAGTTAAAGCGGAGCTCCACCCAGGATAACAACATTTTACAATGTTGTTTGAAAAAAATAAAAAAATAAAAACCTGAAAAAAATAAAAAATAAATACTCATCCGAAATAGCTGTTGCTATGCGGAAGTCCGTAATCTGCCTCTTCCTGATCCGCGGTGTGTTTTCTTCTTCTTCTTCTCCTTGTGAATGGGCGCGCTGCTTCCTGGGAACTGTGTGTGTTCTCAGAGAGCAGCGCGCCCATTCACAAGCCAGCGTGAGACTCGCGCAGGCGCAGTAGGAAACGGGCAGTGAAGCCGTACGGCTTCACTGCCTGTTTCCCATATTGTGAATGGCGGCGCGGGACCCGGAGCGATCGTGGGACCGGCATCGGGGGGCCCATCAGCGCGGGCGCCTAGGACAGGTAAGTGTCTTTATTTAAAGTCAGCAGCTACACTGTTAGTAGCTGCTGACTTTAAAAAATTTTTTTACCGTGGCTGGAGCTCCGCTTTAAATAGGAGATTCTGCTTCATCCAGTGTGCCTGCAATGTGGGAGTAAGATCAGCTGCTTAGGGAGAGTGTCACGTACCTGACTGGAGGCTGAGGTGATAAGAGGGCTTTCCTTGCGGCTAAGTGCAGAGTACCCCTGAAGGTGGTGACAGAAGGTGCTATGCCCAAAGATGCATGGGTTGCCTGGAGGTGAAGTTGCCTGATGGTTCCAGATGTAAAGACACCCAAGAGCAGAGGAGTGGTCAAAGCAGATGACCGATTTTGACAGATGGGTAAAGCAAAGTCAAAAGCCAGGCCAGGGTTAAACACAAAAAGTCAGTCAGGACCAGAGGCACAAGCGTGTTAGAGATCAATCCAGGGTCAAACACAGAATGTCAATCAGGAACAAGGCAGAAGCAGAGTTCAGAGCCAGGAGAGAAGCAAGAGCAGGTCAGGGGAAAGCAGGGTCAGGAAACTGTCACCTACCTGGTTGGTGAGCCTGATGTGCAGATGAAGGCCTCTTGTACAGCTCCGGCCCAAGGGCCACTGACTGTTAAGACATAAGCTGCTGGAGCACGGCGGGGTAAGAGCGCCTAGGATCAGTCCAGAAGTCTGTGCGGGTAGTAGCTTGGAACCCACAGGAAGGAAGCCAGGATTGGATGATAGCAGACATGCTGGCAGGGCTTGGTTGATAACAGACTGTGGATGTCCAACAGGAAGCAGGAGCCAGAAGATGCTGTGCTGGACTGAAGAGCTGTAGCAGGCTGGAGAAGCTGGAAGCAGGGTCAGATGAGCCAGGTCGGTTATGGGCGGACAGATCAGGCATAAACGGCAGGCAGTAGCGTAATCAGGTCACAGGCAGAGTAGGCAACAGATGCAGGATCAGACAGGAGTAGCATGCTGAGACAGAATCCGGGGCAAAGCCAGGGGTCGGTAGCAAACAGGAATGGTTCGGAGCAAGCTGGGTCAGGATCAGAAGCCAAACACAGGAAACAGAAACATACATAGAACGCTGTAGACCAAACAGCAATTAGCCAGTGCTAAAGCTCTGTTTAAATAGGCCTTTTGGTGCCAGGCTTGGTGACAGATGCTCGTCCGCGTTCGCACATGCACGTTTGTATATGTGCTAGTAACTGTTCTGCTCGTTCTTTGTTGGCGCATGCACATGTGTGTGTGTCTGGAAACAGCAGCTGTACTATGCTGACGCCTTTCCTTACATTGCCCCTTTCTTACGGGCAGCCTCCGGATGCCCAGCAGCCTCTTCTGTGGATGATTGAGAAAGAAGGTATGAACCAAGTCCTTAGCATGTACATTCTGCTCTGGCTCCCAGGACCCCTTCTCATTCTGCAGTCCACAATTGCCTCAACCTCCTCATCCCCATTGATGATTACAGGTTCAGGTGGTCCAGTTTCTGGATTCGGAAAAGGATCTGGCACTGTAGGCTTTAATAGGAACACCTGGAACACTGGATGTATCCTAAAAGATTCTGGCAATGACAGTTTATAAGAAACATAATTTTCCTTCTCACTAGAAATGGCCCCACAATTTTAGGAGCTAGCTTCTTTGAAGGACATGCCAGTTTCAGATTGGTAGTGGCTAGTCATACCTGGTCCCCTGGTTGCAAGATCACTCCCCCCCCTTCCTTTATCAAATGCCCTCTTGTTATCCTCCTTTGCTTTGGTCACAGCCTCCTGTAACAGCTTGTTGTTACAACTCAAAAAGTCCAAGGTGCTTTAGACGGCTGGAACAAGATCAGGCAGAAAGGTGGGATGAAAACTATAATTTGCGAAGAATGGAGACTGCTTTGTGGCTGCATGACAGGAGTAATTTTAGACGAACTCCGCTAATGGCAGGGGTGAGTGAGTGAAAAACGTATATAGCGCAGCACATGCGAACTAAATCGCCTCTGGGCGCTCGTTGTTCCTGTCTCTCTTGATCTCAAAAGAGATGAGTTTTGATCTGTCTTCAGAAGGCCAAGTGGTTCTCCTCCAACCGAATACTGGTTGGTAAAGCATTCCATAGCCTGGGGCCCTGGAATGCAAATCTTCTTTCACCTTTGGATTTGTATCTAGCTTTGGGTATCTGGAGCAGATTTTGGTCGGTGGATCGCAGAACGCGATTGGGGTTGTAAGTTTTTATTTTTTCGCATAGATATTGGGGGGCCTTCCCATGGATGCACTTATGCGTCAGACAGAGTGCTTTAAAAGCAATTCTGTCTTTCACTGGCAACCAATGAAGGGTTCTCAGCGAAGGTGAGATTGATTCCCATGTTTTTTTCCCAGTCGCAAGCCTGGCGGCTGTATTTTGAACGACTTGCAGACGAGAGATTTGGTACTTTGGGAGTCCGAGGTAAAGGGCATTTGCATAGTACAGTCTGGAGTTCACAATTGTTCCCACCACGACTGCTATATCCTCTTTAGGAATAAAAGGAATAAGTCTACGTAGTAGGCGCAGCAGATGGTGAGATCCGCTCACTAATGACCCTATTTGTGCATCCATTGTCATGTAGGTGTCGAAGATGACCCCAAGACTTTTGACTTTGGTGCTGGGGGTGATGATTTGGCCCGAAATGGGTGGGGGTGTCCAGGTTGTTTCAGGTTGGTTCTTACGACTGGCGTGAAATAGGACAAATAATGTGAAGCACTGGATGTATTGCTCAAAGATCTGATTGCCCGTTAGACTGCGGGTAGTATGCAGAAGACATAGAAAGTTTGATTTTCGGGGTTTCACATAGTGCTCTCCAGAATCTTGATTTGAATTGAACCCCTTGGACTGAGAGAATGTCTATGGGCACCCCAGTAAGACAGGTAAGAGGTAAGAAGTGAGCCATTTTAGACAGCCGATCAACTATGACAAACATGGCTGTACAGCCCTCAGAGGGTGTCAGTTCCTCTATAAAGTCAAAGGAGATCATGGTCCATGGCCTGTTGGCCACGGGCAAAGGTCTGAGCAAACCCCAGGCCTTGTTTCAGGTGGTTTTACTTCTGGTACAGATAATGCATGCATTAAAGGAACACTAAAGGTTTGTTTTTTATTAGATCAATTGATTGCTGTAAGCTAGAGCATTTACATATCCCTTACCTCGTTTTTCCTTTTGACTTCCAAAATACATTAATCCAGGTTTGAAAATGCCATTTCCTGTCTCTCCTCTTCTTGCTTTCCACCAGAACCTGCATGGTGGAAAGCAGAATGTTCTCACCCCCTCCCCATGACTACAGCCCTGCGTGAAGATGCTCTCTTAACCCTCATAGGCATGGAGGCTAAGCCTAATAGGAACTGTAGTTCCCATTAGGCCGTGATGTAGCAAGAATTAATGCGCACCGCAAACCAGGAAGTCAGTGAGAATAACCATTCAGGAGTGCTAGAGGTGAATAAAACAGCTCGATTTCAACAGGTATCAAACTAGTTATAATGCAAAACATTACTTTTTACTTTATCAGCTACTGTCAGACTTTAATTTAAGAGGAAAATATTTTTGTCTTTACAAACCCTTTAAAGTAGCCTTTACAATCCTTTTCCAGATCAGGCCACCGATTCCCCCACCTTGGGGATTCTGAAGTGTCCTGCTAAGGAGTGGTCATGACAGAACTCCAGAACTGTTATTCAAATATTTTCTGGGACAAAGACATGATCTCCTCTCCAAAGAAGACCTTCTTTTGCCTGTAAGGTGTCCCTTATAGGACTGAGGGTAACTGCAGATGCTTGCTTCAGCTGTGATGCAAGATTGGTCTGTAGCAACAGGAAAGTCCCTGCTGGCAGGAAAGATCTGGTACTGGGAAGTCCTTAGGGTCCTCAAACATGCGTGACAACACATCAGGCTTGACATTCTTTGACCCGAGCCTGTAGGTAAAATGGAAAGAAAACCTTGAAAAGAAGAGTGCCCATAGGGCCTGGCAAGGTTTCAGACATTTAGCAGTACTAAGACATCAAGGTTTTTGTGATCTGTATAGACCAGTATTGGGTGAGCTGCCCCTTCTAATGGATATCTCCATTCCTCAAGGGCAGCTTTAATTGCAAGGCACTCCCGATCTCCCATGTCATAGTTCCTCTCTTCAGAGGCAAGTTTCCTTGAGAAGAAAGCCACCAGATTAATCAAATTCCTGAGACTTTGACGCTGGGACAGAACCACCCTGACTACACTCTAAGGCGGCGTACACACGACCGGTTTTCTCGGCAGAATCCAGCAAGAAACTTGATGGGAGATGTATACTGCCGAACTAGGAACTCGACGGGGAAAACGATGTGAAACACATTGTTTTCCCTGTCGAGTTCCTAGTTCGGCAGTTAAAAAACTCAACAAGCCAAATTTTCCCATTGCCCAACGAGGAAATAGAGAACATGCTCTCTTTTTGGCTCGACGAGTTACCCGACGGGTTTCTCGGCGAAAAGTGTATACACGACCGGTTTTCTCGGCAGAATACGTCTCCCATCGAGTTTCTTGCTGGATTCTGCCAAAAAAAACGGTCATGTGTACGCCGCCTGAGAAGCGTCTACTTCCGGGATATAAGGTAGTGTTGGATCTGGATGACTTAGTACAGGGGCGGATGTAAACAGCCTTTTAAGCATCTCAAAAGCAACCTGAGCCTCAGGAGACCAGCGTAAACAAGCACCATGCTTGGTAAGCTGTGTAATGGGCATGATGATAGCCAAAATGTTTTAATAAATCTGCGGTAAAAATTTGCGAACTTCACAAACCACTGAATCTCTCTTTTATCTGTGGGTGCTGGCCAAGTCAGGATTGCAGAGACTTTTTGCTGATCCATTTCGAAACCTCCAGTAGAAATTATCAAGCTCAAGAATTTAAAGGGGAGGTTCACCCTCCAAAAATTTTTCTAGCAGTATGCCGGTGTTTTTTTTTTTTTTTTCTCGACATACCTTTTTACGGGCTCTCTTCCCCTCCGGCGATCCCGCGGGACTGGGCGTTTACAATCACAGGCTGTGATTGACGTCCCTCAGCCCGGCACATACAGCGCGTCACGAGATGCCGAAGGAACCCGAACGTTGGTGCGCAGGCGCCGTATAGGCTTTGTAGAGAAAAAAACACCAGCATACTGCCGGTCGGGTGGGTGGGCTCCGTGGCATGCTAGAATTTTTTTGGAGGGTGAACCTCCACTTTAATACTTTGCTGCTCGAACTCACACTTTCCAGGCTTGGCATAGAGTCCATGTTGGCGGAGATGGCAGAAGACAATCTTGACATGTCCCCAGTAGATTTCAAGAGTAGCAGAAAATAAGAGGATGTCATCTAAGTACACAATGACAAAGATATCCAGATAGTCTTTAAAAATGTTGTTAATGAAATGTTGAAATGTGTCTGGTGCGTTACACAGACCGAATGGCATGACAAGGTATTCCTAATGGCAAAACCAGGTATGTAAGGCAGTCTTCTACTCATCCCCCTCTCGTATACGGTTTGGATTGTAAGCTCCTCTTAAGTCTAATTTTGTGAAGATGGTAGCAGAATGAAGTCTCTGGAAGAGTTCTGGTACCAAGGGAAAGGGAAAGCGATTTTTTACTGTAATTTTTATATAGGTCACGATAGTCCACACATGGTCGTAGAGAATGGTCCTTTTTTCCCAACGAAAAACATTCCTGCACCAGCACGGGAAGTTGAAGAGTGAATGAACCCTTTCTGAAGGTTCTCATCAAAGTATTCATTTAGAGTTCCTAATTTTTGGAATGTTTGAGGATCCGGCCAAATGGAATTTCGGCCCTCGGAAGAAGCTTAATGGGGCAGTCATAAGACCTGTGTGGCAAAAGGGTGTCTGCTCCCCATTTACTGAAAATGTCCAGGTATTCGTGATAAGACCCGGGCACCCTTTGGCAGAGTTCAGCATCAATGTCCATACATAGCAAGGTAGAGGGTGATACAGCATCTAGACGTAAGAGTTCCTTATGATTAATAGGGGCGATAGCCAGCAAAGCTGGAGTTTCTTTCGTCACTAGTCTAGATTTTAGACCCATCAGCCAGGAATATGGCAAGTCCCTGTTTCTTAGACTGGAGAAGAAAACATTGTTGAGCTGCAAAAGCCAGATAGATGAAGCAACTGCAAGCCCCTGAGTCAATAATTGCTGTTATCGACACCAAATCTACCTGGAAGCTGGAAGAAGACAGGAACAGTAATATGAGGTGAGTTGGCAGACAGGGGCGTCTGATTTGCTGGGGAGACAGAGAGACATTTACACAGTTTAGCTGGACAACTGCGCACATAGTGGCTGGCTTCTCCAGAGTAGAGGCAGAGATTGCCTTGTCGACATCGTGAGCGTTCTTTTGGAGAAAGTGATGAATGAATCAGACCAAGCTTCACAGCTGCTACTGCTTCTGGTGCAGGAGGAACCAGCTTGACAGGTATTGGATGGGCTGGAACTGGAACTTTGGGCATCATCCATACAGGCCAGGACAGTAATGCTGATGTTTACCACCTGCGTTCGCGTAGGCAACGATCGATCTGGATATATAGCATAATTAAATCTTCCAAGGCACACCTACACAAGCTAATTCATCCTTCAGACTTTCTGATAGCCCCAGGCTGAATTAATATCACAGAGTAGCCTTGTTCCAGCTGGTATCTGTACTCTAGCACCTGAAAAATCAGTGACATAGTCCTCGACTGCCCTGTGGCCTTGCTGGAGTGCATGAAAAGTAGCAGCTCGTTGTGTATCCTCATACAATTGGGACATTGCCTGGAAGAAATGGTATTTAGCTGTGCCTATTTTTCTTCCAACAGAGGATGAGCCCAGGTTTGGGGTACACCCTGGAGCAAGGATATGATGAACCCCACCTGTGTAGTTTCTAATAAAAAAGTGTGTGGTTAAACTGTAAAGTAGAGCTGACACACTTTGAGGAATGCTCTAAACCTAGTTCGGTCTCCAGAGAATCTTTCAGGGGTTAGTACACGTGGCTCAGGGGATGACATTACCACTGCTGGGCTAGCATTGGTTATTATTTGAGCAGTCAAAGAAGTGGAAGCAGCAGGGTTTGCAGATGAAAGCAGGACTTGTACATGTTTCTCCAGTTGAGCGTATTTCTCCTGCAGGGTCTTGACTGCTTGTGTAATATCTGTGAGATTCTGGAAGACTTTGTGCAAGGGAGAGGGTCCTCCTGCAAGCTCAGTCATGGCTGTTCAGTACTGTCACATACCTGGCTGGTTAGCCAGACATGCAGAGGAAGGTCTCTCGTACAGCTCCGGCTTGAGGGCCACTGATGGCAAGGCAGCTGGAGCATGGTGGGGTAAGCGTGCCTAGGACCAGTCCAGTAGTCTGTGAGGGTAGTAGGTTGGAACCCACAGGAAGGAAGATAGGATTCGCTGATAGCAGGCAGATGAGAAAGCAGACAGACTGGCAGGGCTTGGCTGATTACAGACTGTGGATTCACAACAAGAAGCAGGAGCCTGAAGATGCTGAGCTGGACTGAAGGAGCTGTAGCAGGCTGGAGGAGCTGAAAGCAGGGTCAGGCGAGCCGGGTCATAACGGGCGGACAGATCAGGCATAAACGGCAGGCAGTAGCGTAGTTGAGTCACAGGCAATAGATGCAGGATCAAACAGGAGCAGCAGGCAGAGACAAAACCAGGGGTGAAGCCAGGGGTCAGAGCAGGTAGCAGACAGGAATGGTCAGGATCAGAAGCCAAACACAGGAATCAGGAACATACACAGAACGCTGCAGACCAAACAGCAATTAGCCAGTATTGAAGCTTTGATTAAATAGGCCGTTTGGCGCCAGTCTTGGTGACTGATGACCGTTCGTGTTCACGCATCTGCGTTTGCATATGTGCCTGTAACTGTTCTGCTTGTTTTCTTTTTTTTGGCGCATGCGCATATGTGTGTGTCTGGAAAGATAATCCAGCAATTTGTAAGAGGAGCTGCTGTACTTTGGCAATTAACACGCTTTGCGAGTGCCGATGCGCTGTCGTGAACACAGATTCGCCATTGCGTCCTGTTGGCTGATGCCAAAACGCAAATTAGCGCAGCCATATTGGATACTGACATAATTTCCAGGTCTTCTTGGGATTCTTCCCTGACAGAGGGTGTAGGAGAAACACTGGGGGGGGGGGGGGGGGGAGCTATCAATCGAGGAAGGATAGAAGAATAGAAAGAATAGGTTTCCTATCACAGGGTGCTATTGCTGTAAACTGCCTTATTTTTGTGATCATTCAATGGCCAAACATAAAAAAATATGTACCCACGTTTTTAGACTCCTCCCAGTTCTCGGGTCCAATCCTAGATGGATCCTAGACACATGCAATCCTAGATGGATTCTGTATTGTACAGCTACAATGTTTGACCGAGTTCAATTCCTGCAACAAGAGATTTGATAAACATGACTGAAATGTCTGGGTGGAAATGACTAATCTTCTGCATTATGGGCACCTTATGCTTTTACTTTTCAGAATTATGCTGAATAACTGCAGCAGCAATTAAATTTGTCTTTATAAATGCAAAGTAAACTTCCAGAAAAAAAGAAATGTTTGCACTAGCTGTTAGGATTAAAGTAGATGAAATGTTCCTTGTTTGAGGGGATTATGATTTTTCATATCCAACTTTAAAGAAAAGAGGACGATTTACTTTCAACAGTGTGATTATAGCACCTATGTGCTTGCAGAAACAGTATTTATATTTGTTCACATACCGAGTGCAAAAACAGAAGAAAATTATCAGTAAAGGACAGCCAATAGCAATTCCTGATTATTCATGGACCCAGTATGGTGAAAGATTTATAAATTCTATTAGGGTCCTTACACACGGAGCGGTCCGTTTTTCGGTCCGCTCCGTGTGTCCGTCAGCTCAGCGGGGGGTCTCAGCTGAGCTGTCGGGCGGACGGGGCGGTCCCCGCACACTGTGCAGGGACCGCCCCGTCTCTCCTCCGCTCTCCCCTATGGGGAGTCGGATGGAAACGGACCGTCTGTCCGTTTGCATCCGATCCGCTTGGCCGGACGGAAGAAAAATAGGACATTCTTCCGTCCGCAAAAAAGGGATGCGGATCAAGCGGACGTTAGCGGATGCATCATCCGCTAACGGATCCGCTCCCATAGGGACCGTAAACGGACTTGTAATGAGCGGACCGTTTGTCCGCTAGTGTGAAAGGGCCCTTAAGTGTAGCCTTCTGGTTATGTTTTATGGTATTGTGTTGTAAAGATAACAATAAATGCATAGGCAGGACTTTAAATGAAGCATGTGCGGGAAAGGTTTGCAATAAATTGGAGGAAAAGTAAATAATAATAAATCTGGAATACGTCTAAATATTTTATTGCTTTCACATAATGCACCGTACATGACTATATTGCACTATGGAAGAAAATAGATATACATATGTAATTCACAGATTGGTTGGGGGGAAGGTTTATATAGGCAGTAACCCAAGTATATACAGACAAAAAGGTACAACAAACTGTACTGCAGTAATTAAAACATGGCATAAACAGCTCATATGAAGATGATACATTGTGTAGTACTTCTGTAAATATACATAGATGCATGAGGTAGATAGCTCTACGCGTTTCGCGACTATTGGTCGCTCGTCAGGAGCAGGCATGCATTGCATTTATTATCTGAAATGACATAAGCACATAACTGGTTATACCAGGGCATTCAACATTTTGGGGGCCGAGAACATGTCGGGGTCCCAGATGGTACTCACCAGGTGGCCAAATGCGGCTGGCACTGGGGTGAAGCTCCTGACGGTCCCCTAGGGTTGGGGCAGCCCCAGGCGGGGGCTGTGGCTGGAAACCGGGGGACACGGGGCCCCCAAACAGGACGCACCCAGGTGGCACAGGCATGAGGCATGATGTGATGTATGTACTGGGATCAGTGAATGTTGATGACTACAAGAAACGTCTTACCTTGTTGGCAAGCACAGGTAAGACGTTTCTTGTAGTTGGTTACCAGGTTTTCACACTTCTCAGGAGGGATTTTGGTCCACACTTCTTTATATATATATATATATATATATATATAAACTCTGAGCCCAAGGTGGCATGATGAGTCATGGGCAAAGAGTATGGCCTGGATTCACATACATCGGCGCACATTTATGCCGCCGTAGCGTATCTCTTTTACGCTATGCCAATGCAGCGCAGAGAGGCAAGCATGGAATTCACAAAGCAAATGCTCCCAACTCTGCGCCGGCATAGCGTATATTTCGTAGGCGTAAGCGGAAGTAGGTGGAAGTGGGCTGGAAGTGGGCGTGATCCATGCTAATGAAGTGTGACCCCATGCAAATGATGGGCCGGGCGCCAGACAAGCACTTAAACCTCAACTGCGCATGTGTCGAGACGTGGACGTATCCCCGTGCGCATGCTCACAACCACTATAGAACAACTGCCTAAGATACGCCCGATCACTGTGTACGCCGTTAACGTAACCTACGCCCAGCCAGACCCACGTCGGCCCATATTCAGACATCCAACGTACAATACGTAGGCTTGTGTTCCCTGGTCCATACCTTTGCATGGGTTGCGCCTCATCTATGGAGAATAACTTTACGCCGAATTTAAAACTTACGCAAACCGCATAAATCATGCGCCGGGCGCAAGTACGTTTGTGAATCGGCGTATCTCCCTCATTTGCATATTTGGATAGAAAAACCATGGGAGTGCCGAATGCATCCAGCGTAAATATGCGCCCACTCTACACCGGCGTAGGCAAGTTACGTTGGTGGGATGAAGTCTGTTTTTAGGCGTATCTTAGTTTGTGGGTCCGGCGCACAGATACGACAGCGCATATTGTACTTGCGCGGCGTATCTGGAGATGTGCTTTGTGAATCCGGCCTATGTCTGTTACAGCCTGGTACAAAGGATGTGATTAAATGACGAAGTCGGTCATTCAACCCGGAATTCATTCAGGAGGGCATCACTGTCTTGAATGTATGTATTACAGCAAGAGATGTTTTTTTTTGTTTTTTTATATTTGCTGGGGAAATAAGATTTTATTTTATTAATTGGTTTTCTGCTTTACGGGTAAAAGAAAATCTACTTGTGAATGCAGGTCACGGAAATATGGTATCAAGCAGTCTTTTGATTGGATCCCATGCCCTATAATCTATAATAAAATTGTAATCCTCCTGTTAGCCTAATCAGACATTTTCACATGGCAGTCACTGAATGGATGCTCCGATTTATTTTTGTTAATATTCTCTGTACCAGAAAAATACCTACAAAAGAGGATAATACACACCAGGGGAATTTATCAAAATTAGAACAGTTGGAATCTGGAGCAGCTTGTACATTGCGACCAATCAGCTTTTATCTTTCATTTTCAAAGCATAATTGAACAAGCTGAAGATTAAAGCTGATTGGTTGCCATGCACAGCTACTAAATATTGTCTGCTCCATTTTTTATGAATTCTCCCCATAGTCGCTGTCCTTGTAATAATTATCTTTTTTTTTTTGTAGGGTGTTTTATTTGAAACTCATTTTCGAGAATGTTTACATCTGAAACCTCCATGAGTGTCGGAATCCTGCATCACCTACCAAGCATTGTGGTTCCCTCTGCTGACCCTTACATCAAAGGACAGAGGGTTGATGTAGAGACTGGCAGGAGGAACCACAACACTCAGCTGGAGACCAGGTATTCTACACACCTGGCAGTGTGTTGGAAGTATAAATTTTTCTGCAGTAGTAGTTTTTTGACAGAGCATTGATCGATAACAGGTGAGTATTAACTTTTTCTTTAGGAGGGTGATGTAAAAAAATAACCTTCCAAACGACCATTCTAGAAGGTTCTCCAGATATATAACAATTTGCCTGATCCAACCCAAGGGTTACTATGCACAGCTGCACCAGATTCTGTGTGTACCAATGTTAGAAGATCTCCCCTATAGCGTACACAATATGAAATAAAAATTCCCAAAACCATGAACAGTCACAAAACTATGCAAGTCCAAAATTTCTCTCTGTGATCAGACGTGCTTCCATCTCCGCCATTCCCCAAAGTGCATGTGCTCATTTCCAATATTGACACTCACTACAAAGGTCAAAGAAGAATGTTGTCAGGCACCAGGACCGAGAGGACACTGGCATATGGCACGGGGAATGAGTGCCTTTAATCTGACACAGCCTTGATGTGTAGCGATATACCGCTGTAAGAAACCACAAAGCCCAGCTCCATGAATATATAAATATGTCAGACCATCTATGGATTGTATTCACATTTTATGCTCAAAAGGGCAAAAAAGTAAACATAGTGCTCACCGCAATCAAACGATTCATTAAAAACACACTCACCTACATTCAGGAAGAATAGGTGCTTCAAATGGCACACAACTGATGTAATGCTGCCCAGGAGTAGAGCCGATATTGCAATGGTAAAATAGAAATCCCTCCAGCCCACATCTTGTGTAGCCTGTTCAATCCAGGCTGTAACTCTTCCTAACGCATTTCATCACATGTGACATCATCAGGGGCTATAGCCAGACAGCGCATCTTAGTCTGATGACTGTTCCTGACATTGTCCCTCATTAAAGGCAGCTTCTGGATGAAGCATTACAATAGTCTATTAGTGGTAATATATGCTTCTGGCTCCTATGAATTTTCTTCTGGCCCATACCCCTTCCACTTAATCAAATATTGAATCCATCCTTTATGTTTCTTGCAATCTACGATAGCCTCCGTCTCAAATTCTAATTCCCCATCAGCCTTCACAATTTTGGGAGGCCCAGAATGTCGGTCAGGGAATGAATTTGGCATGTCAGGTTTATGCAGGGACATGTGGAATACTGGATGGATTCAGAAAGACTTTGGGAGTTCTAGTTCATAGGCCACTGTATTAATCTTGAATTTAACAGGGAATAGACCAATGTATCTAGGTCCCAACCTCTTTGAAGGACAAGCCCTGGGTAGCATCCAAGTAGAACAAGACTGGCCCACTCACTCAGATCTACGGTCTCTCAGGCCTCGTACACACAACCGTTTTCCTCAGGAAAATGAATCAAGAAAAATGCTGGCAGAGCATTTTTTGCAGAGAAAAACTGTCGTGGATCTCAACGAGAAAAAAAGAGAACATGTCCCCCTTTCTCGTCGGGAGTCTCAATTTCCTCCTTGTGTTTCTCGTCGGGCTGGTTTACGACAAAAAACACAGTCGTGTGTATGTTTAGAAACCCGTGCATGCTCAGAATAAAGTATGAGACAGGAGAGCACCTTCGGTAAAAGTAGCGTTCGCAATGGAGATAGCACATTTGTCAAGCTGTAACAGACTGCAAAGCGCGAATCGTCTCTCACCAATCTTTTACTTGACACGCAGTAACGTGAGATTAGCAAAAGCAGACCCAAGGGTGGCGCCAGTGGAATCGGACTTCCCCTTTATAGTGCTGTCGTACGTGTTGTACGTCACCGCGTTTGAGAACGACGAGATTTTGTCTTGACAGTGTGTATGCAAGGAAAGCTTGACCTCGTCAAGGAAAACAACGTTTCTTTTACGACGAGATTCTCGGTCGTGCGTACAAGGCCTCAGACAGAGACCTTAATAAGTTCCTCCAGGGAGCTGGGGGCTTAGATTCGGACTAGTTCATCAGAGAGTCCAAGATGGTACTGATAGCAGAGAGCAGTGTCCTTCCACTCAGTGTCAGAGCACCATTGCTGAAATTCTGCCACATAGTATGCATCTGGCCTTCGACCTTGCTTGAGGGCATGAAGTGTGGCCTCGGAAGTTACAGAGCACTGAGAATCATCGTAAAGCTGAGCCATCGTAATAAAAAGGAAGTGTTGTCCAGGACTGGGCTAGGCTGCTCCCACAATTAATGAGCTGAAGTCTGTAGTCCTCCCAGAAGCAGAGAGATAATGAATCCACACTTTGGTGTATTCTATTGCAAAAGTTCATAGTTGCAGTGTAAAGTAAAGGTTGCAGGCGTTTCTGAAATTTTGAAACTTTCTGGGACCTCCCATAAATCTTTCTGTTGTTGGGACTTGGGGCTCAGGTGGTGGAGCTAATACCATTGAGTTGGTTGTTTCTGATATGGAAGTCACTAGAGGTGGAGATATCTGAGGAGCAGGGGAGACCAGAGACATTGATTCAAGGTGCCCACTCAGCTGGAGGTAGCCCTCCTGAAGACCCTTGACAGCTTGAGTGAGCGCTGTTAGTTGCTGACACAGAGTGGCCAGGCTCTCCTTTCAGGCTCCATTTGGCTGTACGGTACCGTCACATAGCTGCATGCAGAGCCTGAGATGACAAAGGTGCACACTTCCTATCCGAGCACCCATAGATGTTGAGACAGGAACTGCAGGGGTGAAGAAAAGGCACAAGTGCCAAGGTGTAGACACTGTGAGCAGGAACTTGGGAGATCTGGTATCTGATGGGCACAGGTACAGCTATTGATGCACTGTATAAACACCAAGTCCAGTTGATGGTGAAGTCAGGCCATTCAGGAACAGGCCGAAGTCTGCAGCAATCAGGGTGATGCAGTACAGAGTCACTAGGCAGTACCGTGGTCTGTACTACAGGTTTAGTTCTGTTTTTTATGATCTCTGTATGTGTTTTCTTTTTGAAGTGTGATTTGTTTTCACTATAGAAAAATACTTCAAACAGTTTTATGTATGTATCAGTCTGGTCCATTCATGGTCATTTCAAAGAGCTGCCAAATGCACTAAAACAGACCATAAATTGTAGAATTTTCAGCATAGCACTGCTTTGAAAAACACATCTGCCGCCAATGTTCTTTAGCCAACACAGTTAAAATGTGCAAAAAAAATATATAGGATATACTGCGCTGTGCAATAAGTAAACACAAAAATTAGCCGCCAACACATCTGAGACAAAGCAAAAGTGTGGCCTCTGCAGTTCATTTAGTCACTTGGTGTCACTGAAATTAAGATTTCATGTACTTGTATTTTTTTGCAACATTTGACATATTTTACTAAATGATTTATTCACACAAATAAGTGCTACACTTTTTTCATATTTACCAACACAGTTAAAATGCATTACAATTGTGTGAATGGATCCCAAGAAAACTTCCTTGGACTGTCTGTAATGACCACTTGGGAAGACTAGGCACAAGGTCAGCCAATTGAAATGTCAAATAATTGATAAGCTGCATTAACATTGAATGCGGATAGAAACCTTTTTCTGGAATATAAACAAATAAAGGAACCTATTGTACTTGCTAGAGGGAAAATGCTGTGAAAGCCACTCTGTTCTAAGCATTAGTAATGCATCAGTAATGCATCAGAACTATCAGAGACCTCGGGCAACACTTCAACTGATTCCTGGAGCTCTGCAAGTTCAGTTCTATTTTAACTATTTAGAAAGGAAGGTCTCAAATGCTGCAACAGATTAGACCATCAGGGTCAGTGGAAATGTGTGAAAGGCAAAAACAAGAAGAAAAGAAAACAGGATAACAATGTTTCATTCAAAACCACAGAGTTTCAATGAAATAACACAACACAACAAATCATTGAGACATTATTGCAGCAGACTTACGGGCCCGGATTCACAGACATCGGCACATATTTATGCCGCCGTAGCGTGGAGAGGCAAGCATGAAATTCACAAAGCATATTCTCCCAACTCTGCGCCAGCGTAGTGTATATTTCGTAGGAGTAAGCCGGCATAAGTGGAAGTAGGTGGAAGTGGGCGTGATCCAAGTTAATGAAGCGTGACCCCAT
Source organism: Rana kukunoris (assembly GCA_029574335.1). Taxonomy (NCBI): domain Eukaryota; kingdom Metazoa; phylum Chordata; class Amphibia; order Anura; family Ranidae; genus Rana; species Rana kukunoris. The sequence continues at coordinate 61,076,013 of CM056050.1, read as the reverse complement.
GCAAATGATGGGCTGGGCGCCAGACAAGTACTTAAAATGAACTGCGCATGCGTCGAGACGTGGACGTATCCCCGTGCGCATGCTCACAACCACGTCGGAACAACTGCCTAAGATACGCCGGATCACTGTGTACGCCGTGAACGTAACCTACGCCAGCGTTGTATCCTGGCCTAGGCCAACAAGGCCCAGGCCTTGGGCAGCACTTTGCAGGGGGGCAGCACAAAAAGAGTCCCCGTCGGCTTCTGCTAGCGGCAGTCTTATGGGGCAGGCTGGGCTGAGAGGCAAATTAGTCTAGCGCCCCCATAAAGCAGCCACACTGCTTCTGGTATGCAGGCGGCCGGCATTCTGCAACTGTGAGGGGGGGGGGGTTCTGCTGCACCATTGGCATGGTTAAATCTTCTTAGTCCTCTCCATAAAATTATCAGAAAGTTGTGCTTAAAGTTGAAATAGGCACTTAACTTTATTTTGGATAGAGTAAGAGAGGGTTATAGCCCCTGTCAGTTTATTTTTTACCATTCCTGTCCCATTGCGGAGATTTCCCTTCACTTCCTACCCCATAGCCAAACAGGAAGTAAGAGGAAATGTATACAAATTAAGGGAATCCAGGGTGGGTCATAAATAGAAAGGGGCTTGTCCTTGTCAGGAAGGGGTGTGTCATATTTAAATTAGGGGGTGCGCGAGTTTAGTCAGGCTTAGGGCAGCACAAAACCTAAATACACCCCTGACCTACGCCCAGCCAGACCCACGTCGGCCCATATTCACAAACGTCCAACGTACAATATGTAGGCTTGTGTTCCCTGGTCCATACCTTTGCATTGGTTGCGCCTCATCTATGGGGAATAACTTTACGTTGAACGTAAAACTTACGCAAACTGCTTAAATCATGCGCCGGGTGCATAACGTTCGTGAATCGGCGTTTCTCCCTCATTTGAATATTTGAATAGAAAATCAATGGGAAAGCCACATGCTTCCAGCATAAATATGCGCCCACTCTACGCGCATGTTTATGCTGGACGATATGCAAGTTACATCAGTGGGATGAAGTCTGTTTTTAGGCGTATCTTAGTTTGTGGGTCCGGCGCACAGATAAGACGGCACATATTTGTACTTACGCGGTGTATCTGGAGATACGTCGGCGTAAGTGCTTTGTGAATCCGGGCCATGGTCTGTAGAGCTGAATGAGGATAAGCTGTCTTTTTTTCTGGGTGTATATTTTTTTCTATGTTCCAGTTCAATATAGGGGCGTTCAAGTCAAACCAGGACTTTTGAGTTTATATGATAAAAGAATACATTTCAAGGAGTGGAAACTGCATTTATTTTTTGACATACTCCCCTGCTCTATTTATACACTTATCCAAGCGTTTAACTTATGCCTGGAAAGCTTCAGCATAGAAAGATTTTTCAGTACGCCTGAACTATCCTGCATCACTTCTTTATCAGTGCTGAAATGCTGACCTCCGAGGAACTCTTTTAGGGGTTGAAACAGGTGCAAATCACACAGAGCGAGGTCTGGGCTATAAGGGGGATGTGGCAATATCTCCCAGCCGAGATGCTGTAATGTGCTCAGGTGAGCCGTATGAGCTTGTGTGTTGTCCTGGAGAAACAGGTCGCCTTTAGTGATCAAACCAGGCTTTTTTTCCCCCACAGATGCATATGCACATCACTCAGAACAAAACACTAAGGCCTCGTACACACGAGGCAATCCATTTGTTCAAATCGGTCGGATCGACCGATTTGAACAAATCTGTCTGCTTGGATTTTGGTTTGCTCGCGTGTACACACAAGCAAACCAAAATACCCGCCAGCAGACAGCGCGCTGATGTGTCGGTGACGTGGCGGTGACGTTGACGCCGCCACGTCACCGCACCAGAAAGTAAAACACTTCCGCGCATGCGTCGAAACCATTAGGCGCGTGTGCGAGAAGACATGTCTGCTGGTTAGCGTACTAACCAGCAGACATGTCGGGCGGACGGGTTCCCAGCCGACAGATTGGTAAGCATGCTTTCCAATCTGTCGGTTGGCCAAATCCGTCGGCCGACCGTTTCCAGCAGACAGATTTGATCGTGTGTACGAGGCCTAATATTCACTGTTGATAGTGGCACCGCAGGGTAGAAAATACACATGAATAATACCACATTTGTCGCAGAAAACACTTGTCATCACTTTACTTGCAGGTGCAATTGTTTTGGTGGTGGTGAGTGCATGCTTCCACTGCTTTGATGCTCGTTTTGATTCTGAAGTAAAATGATGGGCGCAGGTTTTGCCTAATGATGCTGTACAGAAAATCCTGGCATTCCCCGTCATGCTCCTTCAACGCAGTGCAAACTTCAACTCTTCTGTGCCGGTCATAATTGGAAAGCTGTCTTAGTACCCAGCATGCGTTAACTTTTTGAAAATGCAAATGTTCGTTAATGATTGTGTTTACTGATCCAACAGAAAGATTTGTCTCTTTTGCAATTTCACAGCAGGATCAGGCGATGGACGTATGGCCATCTTTGAAACGTTCACACCATTCAGATGTCTTACTGGGGCTGAGCGTCTCATCATCAAACTATGCTTGAAGTTTTCTGTAGATATCCGCGGGTTTTATGCCATCGTTCGTTCACAAGAAACTTCTTGACCACACGCTGTTCCATGCACGTGCTAACACTATTGTCTGCCATTTGATTTATGGTCTCTGGATTGACCTGTGACATGTGTGACGCCTATCAGTAACAGGACACACTTGCCACTTACTACTGCGTGTAGTACCACCACGCTAGCATTACTTTTTTATACCTGTAAAATTAAAAGTCCCGATATGACTTGAGCACCCTCGTATTTAAAACCTTACTTGATTTTAATTGATTTGTCAGAAGTATAGTTTTGAGAAAGGATTTTGATGTTCATGAGCAGAATATTGGGGATTTGGTTACCCTTGTTGATGAGGCACCTGGTGTGGTGTCACCTCCAGAGCTTCCCTCTGTTCTTACTTTTAAGGGATATGCAGTCTTGATCAACAGTGAAATTAGGCAAGAGGATTGCCACACATCACAGTTGAGAAATGTTAATGTAGGGAATGTGTGGGATAAGTCATCCAGTGCATTCACGATGTTGGATATAAAAGCTTTTACCTACAAAAACTGAACCCCCCAATATTTCAAGGAGAGAGATAGCAGACATAGAATCCATAAGACAAAATCATAATCATTTAATTCAGAATGCACATAAGTGTGGTATAGTTGTTGCACTTAACGCAGTTGAATAATGGCTCTTTATATCCCATTCTTGATAATGATACCATGTGTATTTTTCAACTTCATCTCTTTGACCTAACTGTATATGGTGAACACTTATGCCGCGTACACACAATCACTTTTTGTGATGAAAAAAAACCCGACGTTTTATGTGACGAAACAAAACGACATTTTTCAAACTTCATTTTCCAAAATGACGTTGCATACACGCCATCGTTTTTCCAAAATGCTCTAGTAAAGCGCGGTGACGTACACCACGTTCGACGGCACTCTGTTCCATTGAAGCTCCATCTCATAACTTGCTTCTGAGCATGCGCGGGTTTAAACATTGTTTCTTGATCGTACATCACGGGACACAGAGCGCATAGTCATTACATATGGGTTATATGGGTACCTTCAGGTGTGGACACTGGTGTAATCAACTTCACAGGAAGTTCCTCCCTATATAACCCCCTCCCACTGAGAGTGCTTTAGTTTTTTCGCCAGTGTCTTAGGTGTTGGTCACGTCTAGCTGTCCCTCGGAGGTCTCGGGACCCAGGATAGCTAGCCGGATCCGTCCGAAGTGCTTCAGAGCCAAGATGTACGGTACCCGGGCCCTGCTGGAGTGGGGTTTTGCCTATAATGCCTCTCCTTGGAGGGCTGGATTCTGGGCTCCAGTGCCTTAGTCTCTTCCAAGAACTAAACGCTACTGATGCCAGGATGCTATATAGGTCCAGGGGTGTGGGTTCCTTAACACAGGACCCCGGTCCCTGAAGGTCCAAGACAATACCCACGGAGATGGGGGAAGGTTGGGCCTCTTGCATTTTGCAATACCCTGCGGCGTGGAGCAGGTAAGAGGGAACCTGCGGGACTTGGTTCGACAGTAGGTATCCCCCTGGGGGTTCTGGGTTGGCTAACAGTATGCTGGTGCATCAGCCACTATCTCCACTATGTCTGTTGAGGCAGGATGGGATTCTAATGTTTACCCAGATAATATGTAGATATATGTATACTTGTGTAAGTTATATATTTGCTACTCACCCCAGGTCTGCCTGTTAACACTGATACTGCAACCCCACATGTTTTAAAGAGGAAATTGCTGGTAAAAACTCCTGTTTCTTAGGAAGCCCAAGGGGACAGCTTCCTCGCTGTGTGTGCACTACAATAAGATTAGTGCTTACCTGGTGTCTGTTGTTGCTGCATAACGCTGGTCCATGTTGTTCCTCTGCTCTGCTTCCTCCATGTGGTTTCAGCGTGGTGCGCACGATCGTACGCGCGATCGTGCGCGCGTGTGTGCCGCCTTTTATAGCGTCGGCGTGCGTCGGGGGGGCGGGCCAGCAGCGTCAGGGTCTGTATAAAGGGAAAACTTCTCTCTGGCTGGTCTTTCCTCCTGGAGGCAGAGGAAGAAAGGATACAGAGCGTGCAGCTGGGTCTTTTGGCCACACAGGGACACCTAGTGGCGGTTTTGTGGATCTTCAGGTCTAGGACTTAGGTCCACTATTGACCAGAAAAAAAAAAAAAGTTTTTTGCTTAAAGGGACTCAGCCTTAGATCCAGCAGTATCTGAGTCTACCTTGGACTCCGGTTAACGGGCATTGGTGTGTCAATACTTACAGGTTTCCTCAGTATTGCCACCTCCCAGGCGGGTAAAAAAAAAAAAAAAAAAAAAAAAAAGAAAAAGAGAGAAATTAGTTCTTTTTCATTTTCCTCATACCTGCCCTCATATTGGTTACTCCTAGCTGCAACAGTCAGGTGTTGGCTATAGGGGTGACCCAAGGTTGTACAATGGCTCCAAAGGGATCTGGACCAGCCAAGGCTGCTAAAGGTGCCAAAAAGCAAAAGGGGTCTCCATCGGGGTCAGAGGATTTGGGCCAGGCTTCTACGGCCCCACCCTCGCCAGTCAGGACACCGAGTGGCATAGTACAAGAGCCATTGGGGGTGCTGGGGGCAGAGGCGGCCCCCGATCCACCCATTCCCGTTTACGTGACGGAAGAAATGCTAGCAGCCACCATGTGTGGGCTAGAGAAAAGGTTAACTGCGTTGCTTTCCCGTCCTTGCCCAAGTAGCAAGCGGGCTAGATCCCCCTCACCCAGTGTGGGGTTTTCAGATGCGGAGGTCTCCTCTTCAGAGGAACGGGACCCACAAGGGGATCAGGCAGACCCAAGTCCCGACGGTTCAGACAGGGAAAATTCCACTATAGATGAATATTTTTCGGCCTCTCAAGCGGAGGGCCTGTGGATCCAGTCTTTGACAGATAGGGTTCGCACTGCCTTTAAACTTCCAGTGCCAGAACTAGTAGCCCCGGAGGTATCCTCATTGGGTTCTTTAAAGGCTCCATTAACTTGTGCATCTTTTCCAATGCACCCCCTTCTGCGGAACGTGATTTACCAGGATTGGGCTCGACCTGATAGAATCTTTGTCCCTCCTAAAAGATTCTCTATTCTCTACCCTATGGAAGAGGAATATGTAAAGAAATGGGCTCTCCCTACAGTGGACGCAGCCATTTCCTGCGTGAATAAATCCCTGACTTGTCCGGTTGAAAATGTCCATATGTTCAAGGATCCGGTCGACAAGAAATTCGAGACCCTACTGAAAGCAGCTTTCACCTCAGTAGGTGCCATGGTTCAGCCAGCAGTAGCAGCCATTGGTGTTTGTCAGGCCTTGAAGGATCAGGCAAAACATATATTAAGGGACATGCCGGCTCAGCATACTCATGAATTAGCAGAATTCCCTAGGGCTCTCTGCTTTGCAATAGATGCTATTAAGGACTCCATCCAACAGGCATCCCGTTCATCTCTACTGATGGTTCACATGCGTCGTCTTTTGTGGCTAAAGAACTGGTCAGCAGAGGCACCCTGCAAAAAGCTTTTAGCTGGGTTTCCCTTTCATGGGGGAAGACTATTCGGGGAAGACCTAGATAAATATATCCACACCATATCAAGTGGAAAAAGTACTTCCTTACCGGTCAAGAAAAGACCGCGTGGGCCCACGTTTAAACGACAGGCCATTGTAGGCTCGGCCCCTTCGACTTCTCGTCAGTATCGACGGCCTCCCGGGCGTTCAGCAGTTAATAGCCGCCCACAGGGACAAGCCGCGGCAAACAAGAGGCCCTGGTCTCGCAAGCCGGCTAAACCAGTCATCAAGTCAGATTCATGAAGGGGCGCCCCCACTCTCTTGGGTGGGGGGGAGGCTTCAGTTTTTCTCCGAAGTCTGGAAGGCCAGAATTCCCGACGCTTGGGTTCGGTCCGTAGTAGCCTCAGGCTACAAACTAGAGTTTCGAGAAATCCCCCCTCCTCATTTTCAGGGGTCAAGTCTTCCAAGCGACCCGTTAAAGAGGGCCTCTCTCGTAAAGGCGTTGGATCGCCTCTTGCTCCAAGGAGTAATTGTAGAAGTACCAACCCAAGAAAAGGGTCTGGGATTCTACTCCAACCTTTTTGTTATACCAAAACCCAATGGCGACGTCAGGCCTATATTAGACCTCAAACGCCTAAATCGCTTTCTAAGGATTCAGACCTTTCGTATGGACTCCATACGTTCAGTGACAGCCAGCCTGCATCAGGGCGACTTCCTAGCATCTATAGACATAAAGGATGCATATCTGCATGTGCCGATTTACCCAGCACATCACAAGTTTCTTCGTTTTACGATAAACCAAAGTCATTACCAGTTCGTAGCCCTCCCTTTCGGGTTGGCAACAGCTCCACGGGTATTCACAAAGGTGTTAGCCCCGGTGCTAGCCGTCCTAAGGACAGAAGGCATCTTGGTCCTAGCATACCTGGACGATCTCCTGGTTATCGACAGTTCAGCTTCCAACCTCAATCATGCAGTAGTCCGCACAGTGCGGCATCTAGAAGAGTTCGGGTGGATTGTGAACCAAGAAAAATCAAGGTTACAACCCACAAGACAGTTGGAATATCTAGGCTTTTCGGTTAGATACAGAATGCCAGAGGGTATTTTTACCTCAAAAGAAGATCAGGTCGTTGATTCAAACGATTCAAATAGTCTTAGGCAAAAAGAAGCCGACTATTCGCCTATGCATGCGACTGCTGGGAAAGATGGTGGCCGCCTTCGAAGCAGCGCCCTATGCCCAGATCCATACCAGAATTCTGCAAGCAGCTATTCTCTCTGCTTGGAACAAGTCCATACAGGCATTAGACCGTCCATTAGTTCTTTCCCCAGGAGTCAGGCACAGCCTGTACTGGTGGCTGATCCCTCAAAAATTATCAAAAGGGAAAACCTTTTGCCCCATCTCGTGGAAAATAGTAACCACAGATGCCAGCCTAACAGGTTGGGGGGCAAACTTAGGAAAACGGACCCAGCAGGGACAGTGGTCAGAGGCAGAAAGTCTGCTTCCCATCAATGTCCTAGAGATCACAGCTGCTCGGTTGGCCCTGGTCGCCTGGACTCTTCCCCTGCAGGGTCTGCCAGTAAGGATACAGTCCGACAATGCCACGGCGGTGGCATACATAAACCACCAGGGGGGCACAAGGAGCCTGGCGGCTCAAAGGGAAGTAAACCTGATTTTTTCATGGGCCGAAGCCCATGTACCCTGCATCTCAGCAGTGTTCATCCCAGGGATAGACAATTCTCAAGCAGATTTTTTGAGTCGTCAACAGTTACTCCCGGGAGAGTGGTCTCTTCACCCCCAGGTATTCCAAGAGATTTGCCAAAGATTCGGAGTTCCCGATGTGGACATCATGGCAACAAGATTCAACAAGAAATTGGACAAATTCGTATCCCGAGCCAGGGACCCCTCGGCCTACGGGACCGATGCGTTGGTTTGCCCCTGGCACCAGTTTTCTCTCCTGTATGCGTTCCCTCCACTACAGATGATTCCCCGCCTTCTACGAAGGATCAGGGTGGAGCGCAGGCCGGTGATCCTGGTGGCCCCAGCCTGGCCCAGAAGGGCTTGGTACGCACTCATCGTGAGGATATCAGTAAGGGCACCGTGGCCACTCCCCCTGCGCCCAGATCTGCTGTCTCAGGGCCCGATCTACCACCCTGCTTCACAGCAGCTAAATTTGATGGCTTGGCGGCTGAATCTCTAATTCTTAAGGGCAGAGGCCTCTCTGCCCAAGTCATATCTACGTTAATTCAAGCTAGAAAGCCAGTCTCTAGAAATATCTATTACAGAGTCTGGAGAACCTATGTGGAGTGGTGCGAGTCTCAAGGAGGGCATCCTCGCAAGTTTTTTATTGACAGGATCTTGCGATTCCTCCAGGTTGGCGTTGACAAGGGGTTAGCTCTTAGTACTCTAAAGGGGCAGGTGTCTGCCTTATCGATATGGTTTCAAAGGCCTTTGGCCACACATTCGCTTGTGAAAACCTTTTTGCAGGGGGTCTTGCATGTAAATCCCCCTATTAGAGCTCCCCTCTGCCCCTGGAATTTAAATCTGGTCTTGTCAGCTTTACAAAAGCAGCCGTTTGAACCTCTGACAGAAATCCCTCTTGTGCTGCTAACCCGAAAGTTGGTTTTCTTGGTGGCTATGGCTTCGGCCAGAAGGGTCTCCGAGCTGGCAGCCTTGTCTTGCAGGGAACCGTACCTGATTCTGCATAAGGACAGAGTGGTTCTGCGGCCTCAGCCTTCTTTCCTTCCTAAGGTCATATCCAGTTTTCACTTGAATCAGGACCTAGTCCTACCATCCTTCTTTCCTACTCCCCAGTCCAGAGAGGAAAGATTGCTTCATACTTTGGATGTGGTCCGAGCCATGAGGGTTTATCTCAAGGCTACAGAAAAGATTCGGAAAACAGATGTGCTTTTCGTTCTTCCGGATGGCCCCAAGAAGGGTCAGCCGGCTGCCAAGTCTTCCTTGGCTAGGTGGATTAAGCAGCTGATTTTTCAGGCCTATGGTCTGAAGCGCGTTCCACCGCCCTTATCAGTTAAGGCCCATTCTACGAGGGCCATGAGTGCCTCTTGGGCGGCACACCATCAAATCTCTATGGCACAGGTTTGCAAGGCGGCAACCTGGTCTTCCGTACATACGTTTACTAAATTTTATAAGTTGGACGTCACAAAGGCTGCGGACGCAGCATTTGGGCAGGCGGTCCTACGGGCAGCAGTATAGAATCCTCTGGCCCGGTTCACGCCCCTTTTTTTCTGTTGGTGGAGCTATTTTACCTCCTGATATATTTTCTGTTTGGCTATTTTTGGCCTTACGGTCTCCCTCCCTTCATGGAGCATTGCTTTGGGACATCCCATATGTAATGACTATGCGCTCTGTGCCCCGTGATGTACGATCAAGAAAAAGGGATTTTTAATAACAGCTTACCTGTAAAATCCTTTTCTTGGAGTACATCACGGGACACAGAGCTCCCACCCCTCTTTTTGGGGAACATTGTGTAACCTCAGAGAAATTGCTTGCTACAAAACTAAAGCACTCTCAGTGGGAGGGGGTTATATAGGGAGGAACTTCCTGTGAAGTTGATTACACCAGTGTCCACACCTGAAGGTACCCATATAACCCATATGTAATGACTATGCGCTCTGTGTCCCGTGATGTACTCCAAGAAAAGGATTTTACAGGTAAGCTGTTATTAAAAATCCCTTTTTTGCCCACACACGATCACTTTTTATGACACAAAAAAATTACATTTTAAAAAACGACACACAAAAATTCAAGCATGTTCAAATTTTTTTTTTTTGGTGTTTTTTTTGAAGACATAAAACAACGTTTTGCCCACAAACGATCATTTTAAATGACGTTTTTGAAAACGTCGTTTTTTTTTTCATCACAAAAAGTGATGCGGACCAGTTTCAGCGGACATATCCGATCGTGTGTACGGCCTAGCGGACAGGTTTCCAGCGGACAAAAGTTTTAAAACATGCTTTAAAACTTGTCCGCTGGAAACCTGTCCATCGGACATGTCCGCTGGTTAGTACGCCTAACCAGCGGACAGAAATCCCCCGCATGCGTCGAATGGATTCGACGAATGCGTGGAAGCATTTTACTTCCTTGTTTGCGGACGTCGCGGCGTCAACGGCACCGCCACGTCACCGCACTGTCTGTCCACAGGGATTTTGGTTTGATCGTGTGTACACACCCTCAGACCAAAAGATCCCCGGAGACATGTCCGCTGAAAACGGTCTGTGGACCGTTTTCATCAGACATGTCTCCTCGTGTGTACGCGGCCTTAGGGGTCATCTTCAAGAGAGTGGCAAAATATTTGCAAGTTTAATTACCTATTACTCTGGTCTTTCATCATTTACCTAAAGTGCACAGCTCTTTGGTTGAGAGACTGCTCGAGTGGGTGGATGGTTATCTGTAACCCTTGGTAGGTTAGATTAGAGACACTAAATTGGTTTTGTCTCAACCACAGAATTGTATTTGTAAGAGTAGCTCTATGTGGGTCACTCCTTGCTGATACTTCAAGCACTCCATTTACCGTATTAAAATCAGGGGAAAATCGTGGGTGCGTGTTACACGCCGATCCCTGCCGAAAGAGGAGCGAGCACCACTGAATTACATAGAGCCGCAATCTCCTGTTTACCCGGCGCTCCGTCACGCACAGCCATGGCTCCTGGTTCCGCATTGGGCCACTGTTCTGTCTATCATATGAGCAGGGCCAGGAGGCGTGGCTGTGAGTGACGGAGCCCCGGGTACACAGGAGATCACGGCTCTGTATTTCAGTGGTGCTCGCTCCTTCTCTCCCTTCGGAGACAGCAGGGATAATCTGACACTGGCGAGTCTGCTATGATGGCAGGCCAGTGTTTCCAAGATATGACCACCATTGCTATAATTGTACTATTCCATGGATAGAGCAGACACCAGCTATTTATAAATCCAAGCATAATCTTCAATTCTCTGTCCTGCTCCGATTGTATTGGAGGATCCTTTCAGCTTTGGTGATAGGGTAAAAGAGAGACAAGGAAGAGATTTTTTAAGTTTCTCGACTTCTTTCATAAGTTATAGGATGGAAAGTAGAAGATAGAAACAATTCAGGGTGTTTGCAGAGGCTGATATACATAAATACACTGCACACTCATCTGATCCATTGCTGCCCTCGCCCTTTCTATAGTTAGCATAGGTATGGGAATATTTTTTCTGGGGCTTCAAAGTTCAAAGTTCTTTATTTAAAATGTTTTTTTCTTACTCTTCCCTAAAATTGGGGTGCGTGTTATATGCCGATAAATACAGTATTTATTCCCCACAATAGAGTTATGGCAGATTTCGGAATACTATTTGAAGGTGTAAAGCACCTATGCAATTAAACTGAATATTTTCTTGGTCTTAGCTGTAGAGTTTTTTCTCTTGCGCATTTATTTTCTCCTTTTGATCCAGTTTTCTACCTGCAGAGATGTAGCGCTTCGATGGGGGCTATATTTTCGCCCCTCAATTGTCAAACTTTATATACAGTGCCTTGAAGAGGTATTCATACCAAATTTTCCACATTTTGTCATGTTACAACTAAAAACGTAAATGTATTTTATTGAGTTTTTATGTGACAGACCAACACCGAATGTCACATAATTGTGAATTGGAAGGAAAATGATTATTTGTTTGTTTTCAATTTGTTTTACAAATAAATATGTGAAAAGTGTGGTGTGCATTTGTATTCACCCCCCTGAGTCAATACTTTGTAGAACCTCCTTTCACTGCAATTACAGCTGCAAGTCTTTTTGGGGATGTCTCTACCAACTTTGCATGTCCGGAGAGTGACGTTTTTGTCCATTGTTCTGAGCAAAATAGCTCAAGCTCTGTCAGATTGGATGGAGAGCATCTGTGAACAGCAATTTTAAAGTCTTGCCACAGATTCTCAATTGGATTTAGGTCTTAACTTTGACTGGGCCATTATAACACATGAATATGCTTTGATCCAAACCAGGTGTGCCCAACCAGTGACCCGGGGGTCACATGTGGCTGTGATGTGGCTCGCGACCTCCTGCTCTGGGATGGAATAAAATTGAATAGAATACTGTTATTAAAGGTAAGTTTATTACTAAAATTGCAGTGTATATATGGGTATATCTGTTCTGCAGTAGTTACCCCAGGAAGCTTTCAAACTGATCCACAGGTGCAGAAAAGTGCAGTTATGGGTAACCTGCACTGAGCCATAGACTTATAATACCTGCGAGTTTGGTGTGCTGAGAGAAGAGTGGGCTCTATAGAGCCGAGTGGGCTGCCATCCACCCTCTCATTGTGGCCCACGACCGGTTACCAAGTCGCTTAGGTGGCCCTTGCTCTTCAAAAGGTTGGACACCCCTGATCTAAAATATTCCATTGTAGCTCTGGCTGTATGTTTAGGGTTGTTGTGCTGCTGGAAGGTGATCCTCTGCCCCAGTCTCTAGTCTGTTGCAGACTCTAACCATTGTTAAAGGAAAGCCATAAGAAGGTCAGTTTGCAGTTTGCGAGAAGCCATGTGGGGGACACAGCAAACATGTGGTAGAAGGTGAGACCAAAATTGAACTTTTTAGCCTAAAAGCAAAATGCTGTGTGGCAGAAATTAACACTGTACATCGCTATGAACAGACAATTCTTTCTTCAGCAGGGACAGGGAAGCTGGTCAGAGTTGATATGCAGATGGATGGAGCCAAATACAGGGCAATCTTAAAAGAAAACCTGTTAGGCGGCGTACAGACGATCGGACATATCCGATGAAAACGGTCCGCGGACCATTTCCATCGGATATGTCCGATCGGGAGTTTGATCCGATGGCGTGTACACACCATCGGATCAAATTCCCCGCCGCCGGACGGCGCGGTGACGCGGCGGTGACGTTGACGCAGCCGCGTCACCGCCACGTCACCGCACCAGGAAGTAAAACACTTCCGCCCATGCGCCGAATCCATTCGGCAGCGGCGCGGCGGCGGTGGGGGCCGACATGTCTGCTGGTAAGTGTACTAACCAGCAGACATGTCGGGCGGACAGATTCCACCGGATAGATTTCAAAGCTTGCTTTGAAATCTGTCGGGTGGAGAAATCTGTCCGCTAGCCCATACACACGAGCGGAGATGTCTGCTGAAACGGTCCATCGGACCGTTTTCAGCGGACATATCCCCTTGTGTGTACGCCGCCTCAGACTTGAGACTGGGGAGGAGGTTCACCTTCTAGCAGGGCAACAACCCTAAACATATAGCCAGAGATACAATAAAAAGGTTTAGATTAAAGCATATTTATGTGTTAGAATGGCCCAGTGAAAGTCAAGATCTGAATCCAATTAAGAATCTGTGCCAAGACTTGATAATTGCTGTTCACAGACACTCTCTATCCAATCTGACAGAGTTTGAGCTATTTTGCAAAGAAGAATGGACAAAAATGTCACTCCCTAGATGTGCAAAGCTGGTAGAGATATACCTAGCTGTAATTGTAGCGAAAGGTGGTTCTACAAATTATTGACTCATGAGTGCTGAATACAAATGCACGCCACACTTTTCACATACTTATAAAAAAATTAAAATAAATTAAAACCATTAATCATTTTCCTTCCACTTCACAATTATGGGCCACTTTGTGTTGGTCCCAATAAATCCCAATAAAATACAATTAAGTTTTTGGTTGTAAGGCTTAATTCACACATGGCGGACTCCGTCGCAGTCTGTCCTGACGGAGTCTGCCTGCGTCCGCCAGCTCAGCGGGAGATCAGTCCACAGATCTCTGCTGAGCCGACGGATGACAAGCTCCTCTCCGCTCACTGAGTGGGGAGGGGCTTGTTGGCACCGCTGTCTGCTATGGAGCGATCTGATTACCCGTTCCAATCCGCATGGACGGATGGGGATGTATCCCCCATACGTCTGTTTTTAGCGGATCGGATCAGGTCGGATGTCAGCGGACATGTCTCCGCTGACATGCAACGCTCCATAGAGATGCATGGAGCGCCCGTTCAGGTCCGCTGTCAAAACTGACAGGCGGACCTGAATGGACTGAAGTGTGAATGAGGCCTATCATGACAAAATGTGGAAAATGTCAAGGGGTATGAATACTTTTTCAAGACACTGTACAATTAAACAGTTCTTGTTATAAGATCTCATGTGTATCCAGCAAAAAAACACAAGACTGTCTTTCTATGTTATATTTTTATTGCATGATGTACTGTAACTATGTCACACGTTTGCTGTATTTTCTTTTCTAAATTATTATTACTATTATACAGGATTTATATAGCGCCGACAGTTCACACAAACCATTTAAAACCTTTTTTTTAACCTCTCCAAGCTTTACGAATTGAAAGTAAATTGCATGTTTAGTTTGCAGGTACACCAAAAAATAACATGTGCTAATTGAGGCTATGGTGAATACGCACACATATGGACACATATGGGTTAGGTTTTCCAGAGTTTTAAATGATTTCTTCAGAGTTCCATATGAGCAATATTCCATAAACTTCCTTTTACAGAGAGAAATGATATGTTTGGCTTGCTAGCATGTTGCATACACTATCCTTCCCCTCAAATCACAGTACTGATCAGTCAAACCACCCACTAAAGTTATACACCAATGATAAGCAGCAGGAGGCAGAGAGGGGGTAGATTACAGTTCCAACTTTGCTGCTCAAGTCGCCATTTACATATTTAAGTGCCCTGGGGTTTATATGCTCTCTAAAAGCTTTTAGGAAGCGATTCAGACATCTCTAGGATGATGTAAATTTAGCATCTGGATAGTGAAGGCACGTTTTTGGACATACAGTACTTCCAAACTGTTGAATTTAGGTGTTTCTATTGAAAAATACTGTAAATCTTACAGCATACAAAGACATTTTAGAAAATCATGCACTTTTAGCTATGTTTCAGCTCTATGCATTAAGCCAATTATAGACATGGTCAAACTAGTGTGATGTGAAGGCCTGACCTAAACATTATTATAAACCTTTGGGATGAATTGGAACAATAATTATAAACCACAACTTCTTATCCATCATCAGTACCTGACCTCACAAAGGCTCCTTTGGCTAAATTGGCACATATTTCCACAGACGCTCCAAAATATTCTGTAAAGCCTTTTTAGAAATGTTGAGATGAGTTTGGTATATCTGCAAAGGGGAGGGCAACTCTATGTTAATGTCCATGGTTTTGGAAAAAGAACTCCCAGAAGCTCAATGGTCAGATATTCACAAACTTCTGGCCACATAGTACTGTATATATAGCTTAACTTGTAATGCCGTTACTGTCTGTAACTAATATGCAACTTGAGAGCGGGTAAATGGTGGCTTTTCATGAGAGGTTTCCCAAGCCCTTCTACATGTGATTGTGTGAAAACACCAACCAATCTGAAGATGGTGTCGTTAGGCAGGACAAACATGGTTCGAATCCCGCTGAACTGGCCAAAATTCAAACTGTGTATGGCCAGGCTGAATGTGCCAAGTTGATCAACTTGGGTATAACCAGCCTGCTGGATTTTCTTGTGATTATTGATAGTGGCTGCTAAAGCCGCTACTAATAATCCCTGTCTTCTCCTGGTGGGGACAACTTCTACTGCCCAAACCCACCCCCCTCGCTGGGAGAAGAAACTGGCCCGGCAGGCGGGATTCCTGTATCAACACTATCTGTGTTGATTGTGGTATCGAGCAAATATCTTTCCTGCAATCCTTGGTTGCAGGAAACAAATTACCTCTCTGTATGGCTGGCCTTAGCGTGTTAAAAAGCAAAGGAATGGAGCAGAGAGAAAGGGAAGACTCCTGCCCACATCATTCTGTAAATCAGTCACGTACAGTCGGAGCTGGCTGTGATGTGGCATCTCAGGACACCAACTACATGATACATTTCCTTGGTAAATACTGTATTCTGCATAATTCAGAATTATCATGAAATATTAATATTCAGACCTAATATTTTTTATTTGACCCGTGGCACTGTCAACAATGATTTGGTTCTATGTGAGAATAATGAAATCCCCAAGGAAAATGAATGTCCTCTATAGAGAGAAGTGTCTGACCACACTAACCCTCCATCACACTCCATTATGATCACATTATGAACATTTCCTCCTCACTAAGTGTTTAAAATTATTGTTAAAATTTTTGAGAAGGTTGTATTCAAGCAAAATTAATTTTGATCTTTTTTTAAATAAGTAGCTGTAAGTGCAACTCTGTCTGCAAACCCCAATTCTCTTTGGTGGTGTGCCCCAAATGTACACGGTTCCATGGTCTAGCTCTTTGGGTTTAATGGAATCTAGTGTTTCAACTTGTTCTCAGCTTCCTGTGAGCCCAGGCCATCATAGATTCACAGATTTGTGGTGTCATGGTGTGCTGCACTCACAGTAAACGCTGTAAACAGCAAGGATAACATAAAGACTCATTGAGGTCTGTACAGCTCTAGAAAAGAGGCAAAGATAAAGCGGATTCTGCGCATTACATGACCATCTTGGAGACAGCTAAATAAATATTAAGTATGCAGTAAAATTGGGTTTTACATATTAATATTGAGTTGTAAGTGTTCGGTGCAGGTTAAAAAAACTTGAATGGGTATTTAATAACAACCTCTGCCCAATTGATGCTCACCTCTACTATACTCCCTTGACACTCTGTCAGGGCCTTCAGAAATGCCTAGATATGAGTATCTGAGGGAGTATCTGATCTTCTACGTTTTCGACCAGGATGCAGTACATTGTGACTTTGAGAAAGGGAGGTCATTAAATCTGTGTATGCTCCAACAGTAGTTAAACATGGATTAGGCTCAGAGCCCTGGCCGGTAAACAGGGCAGTGGAAGAGTGCATGGAACATTAGTAGCAGTTGGGGGGTTGACCTCTCAAAAGAACCTGTAACTTGTAACCTGACAAATTATCTTTAACATTAAGTATCATGCCTCGTACACACGACTGGTTTTGAGAGCTTTCTTTTTCCCCTCGGGATTCCCGGCTGACTTTTTCCCCTCTGAAAAACCGGTCGTGTGTATTCTTTTCCAAGGGAAGAAAAAATGTGCATTCTCAGAATCAAGTATGAGATGGGAGCGCTCGTTCTAGTAAAATTAGCGTTCGTAATGGAAATAGCATATTCGTCACGCTGTAACGGAACTTTCCCTTTATAGTCCCGTCGTATGTGGTGTACGTCACCACGTTTTGAACGGGAGGTATTTGGCCTGAACATGTGTATGCAAGACAGACTTGAGAGGAATCCCGTTGTGTGTACAGGGCATTAGAGGTAAATTAGAGCTAAGATAGGTACTAGAGAATAATTTATGGCAATAAAAACCCTGGGCCAGATTCAGGTACAATTACATTGGCGCAGAGTATCAGAGATACACTACGCCGCCGTATTTTACCTGGCTCTACAATGAATTGAGGTAGATTACGGCCCGTAAGGTACGGTGGCGTAGTGTATTTCTCGCGGCGGAATCGAAATACGCGATTAGGGGGCGTGAAGCATTTAAATTAGGCACGTCCCCGCGGCGATCGAACTGCGCATGCTCCGTTCAGAAACTTCCCGCCATGCATTGCGCGAAATAACGTTGTTACGTCATTTTTTATTTGAGTAGTGTCGTTTACGTACATTCCTATTCCCGGACGACTTACGTAAAAAATAAAAAAAGACGTTGAAATTCGACGCGGGAACGACGGCCATACTTAACATGGGCTGTCTAAAACTAGACCAGATAAAAGCTGGAATAACTTTACGCGGCAAAAAGATGACTACAGATGCCGTAAGAGATTGCGAACGACGCTCGTAACTTCGTGGATCGTCGGAAAATGCTAATTTGCATACCCCGACGCGGAAAACGACGGGAAGTCCACCCAGCGGCCGCAAAATTATTGCACTACGCCGCCGTACGTTACGGGCCAAAAACTACATGAATTTGTCGTAGAGCCAGGTAAAATACGGCGGCGTAGTGTATCTCTGATACTCTGCGCCAATGTAATTGTATGTGAATCTGGCCCAGGGTTTCTGTTTTCCATGGTTCACTTAGCCGATAAAAAACAAATGCCCATCAGAGGAGTAAAAAATCCTTTCTGGCCCTTTCTTCTTCTTCTTTCTGTCTATATGTTGGTTACCTATTGTTCTTAGATGAGTATGTAAAATGTGAGCTTTCAAGCATTGAGAGCTGCAGACGTTTTCATTCCTTGTTCTTTGACATCATGATATGCAGTTACTGTTGTTCAGAATTTAGCGAAGGATTGAATTGAGCTCAGTATTCAGCAGGGAAAATACCCAAATGTGCAAAGTGCAGTAATTTAGAGCAACTAATTAATTTTTCAGTAACATGGCTTTAATAAGCTGGATGCGCTACATTATTGTTCTTTCCACTGCTTTGTTGAATAAGCCCAATACAGTTGCCCTTGCCAGACCTGATTAGAGACATACAGATGTATTGTTTGGATACCAAAGTTAATAGATGTGATATATTGAGCTGGTAAATTTAGCGAATGTTAATGAGGTGTCTCACCTCATTCGCATTACGTTTAATCTAATATGCTGTTAAAGAGAAATTGAACACCGAAATCTCTGCCCAAAAAAGGCAAGCAGTCAAAGGTATTGGCTGTGGTCTTCCTAACTCTGATATTTCCCCCATTACCGACTTATTATGTCTTGTTCTACGCTCCGTGTGCAGGTGGCCATTTCTGTAGAAGCAGGGTTTTGCTTACTCATACCAGAATCTTCAGCAAAAAAAACAGCGAGCAGCACAGTAATACCATTGTCAAATCTTACTCCATGTCTCATGAGGCTACCAGTCAGAGTGCCTTAGATCAGTGTTTCTCAACTGGGGTTCCGCAGCCCCCTGGGGTTCTGTGAGGAGTCCTTAGGGGTGCCACAGGAACAACCCTATCTGAGCGATCCTCTGGTAGCTTCTGTGCTACAGGAGGGAGAGCACATGGTTAACTCCTGTGTACAGAGGAGGCAGAGAGCTATGCCTGCACCTCACCCCACTGTTCCCTGCTCTCTGCTCCCCTCTATAATCTTGCTGGCAAAAAAATAATAATAATGAGATGGCCACCCGACCACATCCTGCTAACCAATGGCATCATTGGTTGCTAAGGACTTGCTAACAAGAGTACAGAGAGGAGCAGAGAGCTGGGGAGATGCAGGCACAGCTCTCTGCCTCCTCTGTACACAGTAGTTATCTGTGAGCTCTCCCTCCTATTAACAGAGGATCACTCAGATTTCAGGAAGGTGGGGGAATAAAAAGCACAACCCACACCTCCTCCTGGCTCTCTCCCCTCTTGGCTGGTGTCACTACAGTAAGGAAGAGGGGGGTAGGGGAGGTTAATTGTACTATATGGGGGATTTGGGAGCAGGTGTGGGGTTGGGCTGGAAGGGGTGATTTATGTTGGTTGCAGCTGGGAGGGGGGTTTGGGTTGTGCTGGGAGGGGTATTTGGGTGGGTGGGGGTTGTGCTAGGAGGGGGGATTTCGAGGGGTTGTGCTAGGAGGGGATTTGTGCAGGGAGGGTGGTTTGTTGGAAGGGGGATTTGGGTGGGGGGGTAGTGCTAGGAGTAAGATTTGGGTGGGGAGTTGTGGGGTTGTGCTAGGAGGGAGAATTTGGTGGGATTGTGCTATGAAGGGGGATTTGGTGGAAGTGAGCCCTCAGACTGGTGTGCGCTGGGATTGTTTGCAATTCTAAAGGGTGCCTTGGCTGAAGAAAGGTTGAAAAACTGCACAAATGCAGCTACTGTAGGAGGCTGTATGCTCAATATTGCCAAGACACCCTCACATACTAAGAACTTCTATTTTTTCTGACAGAATGTTGGCTCAAACTTGTGTTGCATACACACAGTCACACTAATCTTGTCGGAAATTCCGACCATTAAAAACGCAGTGACGTACAAGACGTAGGACGAGCCAAGATCAATGAAGTTTAATAGGCAGTTTGACTCTTCTGCTTGATTCTGAGCATGCAGGTTTTTTTGCGCGTTGGAAATGCATACAGATGAATGGATATTCCAATAGGATTTTTTTCCGTCAAGTGTGTGTGGCAGCAACCAGGTGAGGAGTACAAAGACAAGTGTGTCTTGCCTACAGATAAGCATGGTGGTGGGAGTGTCGTGGTCTGGGGCTGCATGAGTGCTGCCAACACTGGGGAGCCACAGTTCATTGAGGGAACCATGAATGCCAACATGTACTGTAACATACTAAAGCAGAGCATGATCCCCTCCCCTTGGAGACTGGGCTGCAGGGCAGTATTCCAACATAACGACCCCAAACACAACTCCAAGAGGACCATGGCCTTGCTAAAGAAGCTGAGGGTAAAGGTGATGGACTGGCCAAGCAATTCTCCAAACCTAAACCCCGTTGATCATCTGTGGGGCATCCTCAAATGGAAGGTGGAGGAGCACAAGGTCTCTAACATCCACCAGTTCTGTGTTGTCAACATGGAGGAGAGGAAGAGGACTCCAGTGGCAACTTGTGAAGCTCTGGTCAACTCCATGCCCAAGAGGGTTAAGGCAGTGCTGGAAAATAATGGTGGCCACACAAAATATTGACACTTTGGGCCCAATATGGACATTTTCACTTAGGGGTTGCCAGTGGTTTAGACATTAATGGCTGTGTGTTGAGTTATTTTGAGGGGACAGCACTGTTATACAAGCTGTACACTCACTACTTTACATTGTGTAATTTATCCAGTGTTGTCATATGAAAATATATAATAAAATATTTACAAAAATGTGAGGGGTGTACTCACTTTTGTGAGATAGTGTTATTGCATCATCCTTCTACATACTGTAGGTGTGCACAACCTACTGCAGTAGGGTGTGCACCCCAAATGGCAAATGGTGGGTGTGGGGAGGAAAATAAAATGTATATGGGAAGATACATGAAATTATTCTCTCGATACTCTTTCGCCAGGGGGACTCAACGAGGAACTAGAGGTGTCTACTATATTATAACATTTTCCCACAATAATTACCTTTTCCCCCTCCTTTTCCCTAGGTATCTTTTCCTTATCATGATGGTTTTCATAACCCCCCCCCCCCCCAAAAAAAAAAACTCCTCCTCCCTCTTTTTACTCCCAATAGCTCCTTTAAGGTGCAATTACCTCACTACGTTACCTCATCACAAAAACCATTACATTAGATACCAGTGCATATAAATTATATTATCGCATACATTTTTAATAAAAATCATTGCTTTGCAAAAGGTATCTAGGTACTACTGGCATCTGTGTGACATACAAACAGGGTATAAACATATTCTTTTAATTAATTTACATTTTTTTTTACATGCATACATAGCAGTAATCATTTCATGTACTGTATCTTTCCATATCAATTTTCGTTTCATCTTCTTTGCCTATTCTTATATGGAATTACCTCAAGAACTGAAGTTGATATGTCATTACACATCAACTTCAGTTCTTGAGGTAATTCCATATATAACATGGCATTCCATGTTAGTTCTGTTGAACCATAGGCGGGTAACAGTCTGTTGATATCTATATTATTTTGCTCCGGGTATTTCATGTTGGAAAGTATGTCACATCCTTTCCACTAGATGGCAGTGTTCCAAGGCATATATAAGGCTGTTATCAGTCCCATCCACCAGTGCGAATGCTCCGAGACGCTGTTGCAAACCACCAGGGATGTCATCACACGCGGCGCCACGTTCCAGCCCTCACCATCGGCCTGATCCAAGCCTCGGGTTTACCACCATGGTCCCAGAGATCCTGCTGGCTAGGATTTCTCCCCCACAGACAGAAAAATCAGCTATTTAGAACACCGCTCTGCAGTGAACGCCATGCCAGCGTGGGTGGAATGGTGCCTCTCTTGTAAGTGGATAATGCACCTGTATCTCATTAAAATATTTACAGTTCTAACCTAGAGGTGTCTGTGTTTCTCTTTTGCATATCTGGAGTCTGCCTTTAACTCCCCCCCCAAAGTTGTTTTGAACTGCGAAAGTAATCTATACAGGTCTCCCCCTTTTCATCTCTCTCCCTCCACATATACTGAGTATCCACTTCACATTGTCCACATTGATGGACTAATGCAGGGGTCTCCAAACTTTTCAAACAAAGGGCCAGTTTATTGTCTTTCAGACTTTAGGAGGGCCAAATTGTGGCTAGCGGGGCAGAAAATGTCCGGGCCCAGTACCAATGAGAATAAATATGACCTCAGGGTTGGTGTTCAACAGGAGGAGGAGTAGGTCCCCTATTAGTGATGTTGCGAACCTAAATTTTCCCGTTCGCGAACTGCGAACGCGAACTTCCGCAAATGTTCGCGAACCACGCGAACTGCCATAGACTTCAATGGGCAGGCGAATTTTAAAACACACAGGGACTCTTTCTGGCCACCGAAGTGATGGAAAAGTTGTTTCAAGGGGACTAACACCTGGACTGTGGCATGCCGGAGGGGGATCCATGGCAAAACTCCCATGGAAAATTACATAGTTGTCGCAGAGTCCGTTTTTAATCCATAAAGGGCATAAATCACCTAACATCCCTAAATTGTTTGGAATAACGTGCTTTAAAACATCACGTTTGATGTTGTATCTATCAGGCACTGTAAGGGTTAGGGTTAGAGTTAGGGTTAGAGTTAGGGTTAGGGTTACAGATAGGGTTAGGGTTAGAGTTAGGGTTACAGATAGGGTTAGGGTTACAGATAGGGTTAGGGTTAGGGTTACAGACAAGGTTAGGGTTCACAGTGACAGACCAAACTTTGACAGACCAAACTCCCCGTTAACGCAGCGCCAACAACCGCAAACAGTCCATCATCATTAACTGATTCACTTGTATCTGACAACTCAGCAAAGGAAGCAGCAGTGGGTACAACATCATCATCATCACACCATACGTCCATGTTTGTAATGCTGCCTGACTGAGATATATCCCATTTATCTACATCCCTTGGCAATAATTGTTCCGCATCACTCATTTCTTCCAAATCATGTGTAAATAACTCCTCTGACAGATCAAGTAAAGCAGCTGTGATGCTAGTGTTGATGGTGGCGGCAGGTGGGCGAGTGGTGCGAGAGGTGCCCGAAGCTGAGCTGGAGGAGTATGGTGTGTCAAGGTTCCCAGCGTAAGCTGTAGTAGATTGGGTGTCCTGTGTTAGCCAGTCAACTATGTCCTCAGAACTTTTCGAGTTCAGGGTACGTGGCCTCTGAACACTAGGTAATATTCTAGGGCCAAAGGGAATCCCCGCACCACAACCACGACGGCCCCTGCGGGGTGGCCTGCCTCTGCCTGTCATTTTTTTTATATTAGTTTAGTTGTACTATGCGTGCAAGGTACTTTGACAATTGACACCAGATCTGAGTGGCACTGGTGACACTGGCAGAGGCTGGCAGAGTAGACGCTATAGGTCTGACAAAAAAACACTCACAGACAACTGTTATTCTCTATTGCATTCAAAATTGTGTGTTTTCATTTAAATGTAATGTACTGTGCCACCAGATCTGAGTGGCACTGGTGACACTGGCAGAGTAGACGCTATAGGCCTGACAAAAAAAAACACTCACAGACAACTGCTATTCTCTATTGTATTCAAAATTGTGTGTTTTCATTTAAATGTAATGTACTGTGCCACCAGATCTGAGTGGCACTGGTGACACTGGCAGAGGCTGGCAGAGTAGAAGCTATAGGCCTGACAAAAAAATACTTGCAGAAAACTAACTGCTATTCTATATGGCAGTTAAAATTGTGTTTTTTATTTAAATGTAATGTACTGTGCCACCAGATCTGAGTGGCACTGGTGACACTGGCAGAGGCTGGCAGAGAAGAAGCTATAGGCCTGACAAAAAAATACCTGCAGAAAACTGCTATTCTCTATTGCAGTTAAAAAAATAATGATTGCTGATTCATTAGCCCTAACAAGGAGCAGAGATCAGATGATTCTTTCAGAACTGGAGTACTGGAAGACAGAGCAGCTTGCAACACTGTACCCCTTTAATTAGCACAGCACACCACAGCTCTGGGCCCCTTTAAATAGCACCCTGCACCACTGGATGCCTGTATATTACACAGCACCCTGCACCACTGGATCCCTTTATATTACACAGCACCATGCACCACTGGATCCCTGTATATTACACAGCAGCTTGCAACACTGTACCCCTTTACATAGCACAGCAACCCACACCTCTAATCTAACTAAACTATACAGTGTATAAATATATGTACAACTGTTAAGATGTATATATATTCTCTACACACTGTAAGATTAACTAACTAAGCTGGCTGCTCTATCTATCTGACTAAAAGATATTACAGTCTCGCAGCACTGATTTAAAAAAAAAATTATTGCTGATTCATTAGCCCTAACAAGGGCTGTTTGAGACTTGGGAGTGCTGTTATAACAGCAGAGATCAGATAAATCTTCCAGGAATGGATTTCAGGAGCCCTAGCTAACACTGTCCCTATGCAATCGGCAGCAGAGAAACTATCCCTCCTCTCACTAAGAATCCAGCAGCAGAATGAACGTAAAATGGATGCTGCCCTACAGGTGGGAGGGTCTACTAGGGAGGGTATGCTGCTGATTGGCTGAAATGTGTCTGCTGACTGTGAGGTAGAGGGTCAAAGTTTGCTCAATGTTAATTAATAGGGGGCGGGTCGAACATCGCATATGTTCGCCCGCGGCGGTGAACGCGAACATGCCGAAATCGCCGCGAATAGTTCGCGGGCGAACTGTTCTCTACATCTCTATCCCCTATCAGTAGGAGGAATAGTATCCCATCATTAATATCAGTAGAGGAAATAATGCCCCCTTGTTGGTGTCATTGGGAGGAATAGTGCCCCAAGGGCCAGATAAAGGCTAGCAAAGGGCCATATCTGGCCCTCGGGCCGCAGTTTGGAGACCCCTGGACTAATGTATTAAATCTCATAATATTTAGCAGTGCCACTACCCATTTTTTTGTCTGAGCCTTGCAGCTTCACAGACGGTTTCCTAATGCTCATGAAGTTTGTGAATGGTCAGCTTGTCATCTGGGACACACGCAGGTCACAGAAGACATCGGAGAGAAGGAGGAGGACTCGCTGCAGAAGAGGACATGATGTCCTAGGCCGCGACCGACTTAGGATGGAAGTAGGGTTGCCAACTTCATGCAACATTTTTTACTGACAAAACATGGAAAATTTACTGGTGCAGCACATTTTTTACTGACAACCTGAGAAATTACAGAATTCCTACTGAAAATTAACACAGTGAATATTTGAACAGTATAAACATGATATGGAAACAAGAACTCACGGTCGAATGTTCCCCCTACACACTGTAGAAGAATTCTAATGTAGTATGACACTAGTAATAATTATGTTTATAAATTATTATTACTAGTCAACCAACATTCAAATTCTTCTATAGCCTATGGGTGGAGCTTTTGACCGGAAATGTACAATAGCGGCGTCGTACAATTTAGCTGCTTGTCGAATCTTCTTAGAACTTTCGACAGACACCATAAGCCTTCAATGACAGCTTCAACGTTTGTATGTTTTTTGCTACTTCGTTGAATCTTCGTCATTCATGTCAAATGGTCTACCCCAACACTGTCTCTATAATGTCGAATCTTTCCTCTCTATGTAGAACAATCTTGGACTAATAGAGTTATGCCGCGTACACACCATCACTTTTTGTGATGTAAAAAACGTTGTTTTATCTCACAAAACAAAACTAAGTTTTTCAAACTTCATTTTAAAAAACAACGTTGCCTACACACCATCGTTTTCTGAAAATGCTCTTGCAAAGCGCGGTTACGTACAACACGTACGACGGCACTCTGTTCCATTGAAGCTCCCGTCTTATAACTTGCTTCTGAGCATGCGCAGGTTTAAAAACGTTGTTTTAAACATCGTTTTGCCCACACACGATCATTTTTTGTGAAACTAAAGACGACATTCTGAAAAACGACATAAAAAATTGAAGCATGTTCGAATTTTTTTTGGTCGTTTTTCAGAAGACATAAAACGACGTTTTGCCCACACACGATCATTTTAAATGATGTTTTTTTAAAACGTTGTTTTATTTCATCACAAAAAACGACCGTGTGTACGCGGCATAAAGGTTAGGCACATTCGACCGCAGATTCGATAGACACAGATTGCTATTGTCAGCGTCACGTCGAATCTCTCTATATCAAACTGTTGTAGCAATGAAAATAAAGTGTTTTTTTTATGTCGGATCTTTCGGATTTCGGATTCTGCGCATTTGCTTTCGTTTGTTAAAACGATAACGAAAATACCCCGGAAATTGGACAAAAATGCATTTGGACGAAAACAAATGCACATGTCTATTGGCAATACAAGAGACAATTAACTGACACAGCCCTCAGGGTGAGGCAGTGTTTTATACCCAGCTGTTTAGATAAACTGCCCCAGCTGAACCATGAGTGACAGGTGCTAATTGTGAAGCAAGATCCAGAGTATAGCCCTCAGTGCTGCATGTAGGACAAGGCATAGTTGGAAACCAGGCTGTATATTAAAATAAGCTAGGGTGTGGTTCAGAAGCAATGCAGCAGGACCAGTATACAGAAAGTCATGGGTTCAAAACCTCCTTCCCCTCCCTTAGAAACACCCTCCGGGTGTGAACAGGTAGTTCCTCATTGGCATAGCCATCTAGGTCAGAATCACCCTCCTCACCTGAGTTGAGCGTGTTGTCTGATAGGAGGAATGTTCTGCCATAGGCATCCATGCCATATGTACATTCTTCATCTAGTTCACAGCAAAACATTGCACCAACTGTAGTGTCAGAAGACTTTTTCTTTTTGGTCTTTGTTGCTTTTGAAGTTCTTGCAGGGGAGGCATTTGTTGTTTGCAAAGCTTTTTCAAACACCTCCAGATCCTGCTTACGGACTATGGTGCCATTTGAGGCATACATACAGTCAGGTGGTAAAACTTCCTTGGCAGGACAGAAGGTAGTGATGGTATCAGGAACAGGTGTTTTCTCAGGAGGTAGGGAAGACGTCTCTGTAGCAGGAGGTGGTTCTTTGGCAGGACAGGGTGATGTTACTGCACTTACCAATGTGAAACTTGGGATGACTACAGGAACTGGTCTGTTGTCAGGAGGTTTCATAGTTGCCTCTATAGGCCAGATGGTAGGGGCTTCTCTGGGGTAATGGTTGCGGGTTCTTGAGGGACGCTGGTATTGTTGACCACCGTAGTCAGGGTGTCCACTTGTGTTATTGAACGTGGACAGATCTTACAGCAACCTTGGCAGTTTACAGGCTGATTAGCAGGGATAGCAGGATGGATCCCAATAGTAGCCACTTGAAGAACCTTTGGCCAAGGTGGGTGAGTAGGGCAGAGAGAGATAAAGTGCCCTCTTTCTCCACAATAGAAACAAAGGCCACAGCCTGTCCTCCGCTCTCTTTTACATTTAGACAGCTTGGTCTGGATGACCCCAATCTCCATGGGTTCCACATCTTTCAGGGTAGGTGTCTAGGCTTTGTGGGGTTAGAGCTTCATAGCTTGGCAGATACTGGGATTGCTTGGAGTCATACCTGTATAGGGTATTCCTGTCCTTGGGTCCTTGTAGACCACGTGAACTAGAAGCAGACTTGGGATCCCTGGTTTTCTTTGAAACTATATTGTGAGAGAGTCCAGGGCTAAAATATGCTTCCCAGCTGTCCAAGACTGGACTCCTTTCCTGTAGTACCTTATTAACCCATGTTTTGATTTGCCCAGTGAGCAGGTTGATGGTAGCATAAACCTATATATAATTGGTGGCATAGGTCCTAGGCTTAAGAGCAAACAACAGCTGGCAATCCATCTTAAAGTATTAGAAGGATGTGGCCTCATCAGCATTCATCAGTGCCACCTATCAGTGTTCATCAGTGCTGCATATACTGTAGTGTCACCTCATCAGTGTCCTTCAGTGCCCTCTCTCCAGTTCCCATCCGTGCAGCCTACCAGTGCCCATCAGTGCAGCCTCATAAGTGTACATCAGTTAAGGAGAAAAATTACTTATTTACAACATTTTATAACAGAAACTAAGAAAAAAAGGGATTTTTAAATACAGCTTACCTGTAAAATCCTTTTCTTGGAGTACATCACGGGACACAGAGCGGCATATTCATTACTATGTGGGTTATATGGAGTACCTTCAGGTGTGGACACTGGCAATCTCAAACAGGAAGTCCCCTCCCTATATAACCCCCTCCCCTAGAGGGAGTCCCTCAGTTTTGTAGCAAGCAGTATGCCTCCCAAAATGGTCACCCAAAAGAGGGGTGGGAGCTCTGTGTCCCGTGATGTACTCCAAGAAAAGGATTTTACAGGTAAGCTGTATTTAAAAATCCCTTTTTCTTTCTCGTACATCACGGGACACAGAGCGGCATATTCATTACTATGTGGGATGTCCGAAAGCAATGCTTTAATGAGGGGAGGGAGACATCTTCCAAAGAAGGATTCAATTTAGAGATAAACTCAAATCATAATAATAATTCCAACTTAGTCAAGAAAAAACTTTTTTTTTTTTTTTTTATAACCAAGGGTGTTTCTGATCCCGAGGATTTCAAACTGCAGCCTGTAGTACTGCCTGACCAAAGGCAGTATCCGCATTTCTTCTCACGTCTAGTTGATAAAACCTTGTAAACGTGTGGACTGATGACCACGTTGCCGCCTTGCATATCTGAGCCATAGAGATCTGATGGTGTGCTGCCCAAGAGGCGCCCATGGCCCTGGTAGAATGGGCCTTTACCGACAACGGAGGAGGCAACCTCTTCAACCCGTAGGCTTGAATGATTAATTGTCTAATCCATCTCGAGATGGTGGATTTTGCAGCTGCCTGCCCCTTCTTGGGGCCATCTGGTAGAACGAATAACACATCTGTTTTCCGGATCTTTTCTGTAGCTTTAAGATAGGCCTTCATGGCCCGGACAATATCCAAGGTATGCAGCAACCCTTCCTTTCTAGATGTAGGTTTTGGAAAGAAGGATGGAAGTACCAAATCCTGGTTTAAGTGAAATTTGGATATAACCTTTGGTAGAAAGGAAGGATGGGGCCGGAGAACTGCCCTGTCCTTATGCAGAACGAGATATGGTTCCTTACACGATAAGGCTGCTAATTCTGACACTCTCCTGGCCGAAACTATGGCGACCAAGAAAACCAACTTTCTTGTCAGTAAGAGTAAAGGAATCTCAGCCAACGGCTCAAAAGGCTGTTTCTGTAGAGTGGACAGGACAAGATTTAAGTCCCATGGACAAATTGGTGACTTGACAGGAGGATTAATACGCAAGACCCTCTGTAAGAAGGTCTTTACCAGCGAGTGGGTGGCCAGCGGCCTCTGAAACCACACTGACAGAGCTGAGATCTGTCCCTTGATTGTGCTTAGTGCCAGGCCTTTATCCACTCCTAGCTGGAGAAAACTTAACACCCTGTCAATAGTATATTTACGGGAATTCCATCTTTTGGATTCACACCAGCCTACGTAGTTCCTCCACACCCTGTAATAAATCACCCTGGAGACCGGCTTCCTAGCCCTAATCAGGGTAGGAATTACCTGCCTAGACAGGCCTCTATCCCTGAGAATCAGGGATTCAGCCTCCAGGCCGTCAAATTTAGACGCTGTAATGTAGGGTGGAGGATCGGGCCTTGTGAGAGTAGGTCTGGTTGTAGAGGGAGAGTCCAAGGGTCTCCCACTGCCATCTTCAGGACTAGTGAGTACCAAGTCCTCCGGGGCCAAGCCGGAGCTACTAGAATGACTGGCTTGTTCTCCACTCTGATCTTGCGCAACAGGCGCGTGAGTAACTGTAGTGGAGGGAATGCATATAGAAGTCTGAATTGATGCCAAGGTCTGACTGGATTCTCACCGGGAACCCCTTTAATCTGGAGGTCCAAGCCAGAAGGGCTAGGCGGGCAGCTCTGATTTCCAAGATATTGATGGGGAGCTGCCTCTCTGCTTTCACCCAAGTTACCTGGCGGGAGAACCCCTCGAAGACCGCCCCCCAGCCTGCCAGGCTGGCGTCTGTGGTAAGTACCTTCCAGACAACAGGGCTGAAGGATTTTCCCTTTAGAAGATTCTGAGGGTTCAACCACCAGGCCAGGCTTTGTCGGACCCTTGATGATAGCGTCAAAGGGGACTCTAAGGCATGTGCCCTCTTGCCCCAGGCTGCTAGAATGGCTGCCTGTAGGACGCGAGTGTGGATCTGAGCGTATGGTACTGCCTCGAATGTGGCCACTAGCTTGCCTAGTAATCGCATACACAGGCGAATAGTTGGTTTTTTCTTGTTTAGAACCAACTGAACCAACCCCTTGATAGCTTCGATCTTTACAAGGGGCAGGAACACCTTTTGATGTTCTGTGTCTAACCTCATGCCGAGGTATTCCAACTGCTTTGTAGGCTGGAACGCTGACTTTCCCCGGTTCAGGACCCAGCCGAATTCTTCGAGGTACCAAACCGTGAGGTTTACTGCCTTTTGCAGACCCGGCCGTGAGTGATCTATGATTAAAAGGTCGTCCAAGTATGCTAGGACTGTGACCCCTTGGATCCTTAAATTGGCCAGAATTGGGCTAGGATCTTCGTGAATACCCGGGGGGCCGTGGCCAGCCCGAAGGGGAGCGCCCTGAATTGGAAGTGTCGCTGCCCCACCGCGAAGCGTAAAAACCTTTGATGCGACTGAAAGATTGGTACATGAAGGTAAGCATCCTTTATGTCTATGGAGGCCAGAAAATCGTCCTTCTGAAGCGCGGCGGCTGCTGACCGGATGGATTCCATCCGGAAGGAACGAACCCTTAGGTAACCGTTTAACCTCTTTAGGTCCAAGATTGGCCTGACATCGCCGTTGGGCTTTGGTATGACAAAGAGATTGGAATAGAAACCTAGGCCTTGCTCTTGGGCTGGCACTTCTATAATTACGTCCTGGCCAAGCAGGTGATCCAAAGCTGCCAGCATTGAGGCCTTCCTTGCTGGATCCCTTGGTAGCCTTGATTCTTGAAAATAAGGCGGAGGATACCTTAAAAACTCCAGTCTGTAACCTGTGGTTACAGATGCCCGGACCCATCTGTCGGGGATCTTGGCTTCCCAAACCTCTGAGAAGAAACGAAGCCTTCCCCCCACCCGCAAGAGTGGGGGCGCCCCTTCATAAGGCAGACTTAGGGGCTGTCTTTGACGGCTTGCGATACCACGGCCTCTTACCCCCAGGGGTCTGTCCCTGCGATCTACTGTTAACGTTGGATCGTGCAGGTGGCCGTCGATACTGCCTGGAATTTGAGGGCCCCGAGACAGGAAAGAGCTGCCTTTTAAATGTAGGAGCCCGGAATGTCTTTTTGACCGGTAAAAGGGTACTCTTGCCATTTGAAATAGTCTGAATATATTTATCCAGATCCTCTCCGAAGAGTCGTCCTCCATGGAAGGGAAACCCTGCCAGAAGCTTTTTTGCATGGGGGCTCCGCCGCCCAGTTCTTCAACCATAAGAGCCTTCTCATGTGCACCAAACATAGTGATAAACGAGAGGCCTGCTGGATGGAATCTTTTATAGCATCTACCGCAAAACACAGAGCTCTGGGAATGTCAGAAAACTCTTCTGCTTGTTGGGTAGGCATGTCCCTTAACATTTCCTTTGTCTGGTCTTTTAATGCCTGACAAACTCCAATTGCAGCCACCGCTGGCTGCACCACTGCTCCTGCCGTAGCAAAGGATGCTTTTAAAAGTGTTTCTAATCTTTTATCAACTGGATCTTTAAACATATGTATGTTTTCCACCGGGCAAGTTAGTGATTTATTCACACATGAGATGGCTGCATCCACTACTGGGAGCCTCCACCTCTTGGAGAACTTTTCCTCCATGGGGTAAATGACCGCAAATCTTTTCGGTGGCAGAAAAATCCTGTCCGGCCGTACCCAATCCCGAAAGATCAATTCCTCCAAGAGAGGATGGACCGGAAAAACTGCGTTGTTTAACGGAGCTTTCAAAGAGCCCAGAGAGGATACCGGAGGAACCTGAGACTCTGGCAATGGTAAACTAAATGCCGAGCGGACCATGTCCGTCAAAGACTGTACCCACAGTCTTTCTGTCTGGGAGTCTGAAAATGGTTCCTCAGAGGCAGATCCCTCAATCCCTGAACCCTCTTGGTTCAGGTCTAGTTGATCCTCCTGTGATTCCAATTCCTCTGGAGAGAGAATCTCAGCATCTGAGGATACACCTCCTGGTGATGGGGATCTAACCCGTTTTTTACCAGGAATAGCTCTAGCGATCAATGTTGCTATTCTCTCTTCTAGCCCCCCTAGGGATACTGCTAGCATCTCCTCTGTGATAAACACAGGGCTGGGCTGATCTGGGCCAGCCTCCGCACCAGATCCCCCTAATGGCTTATCCAAGGCGCTTCTTATGTTAATAAGTTGCGGGGAAAGTATCGGCATATCAGAATCAGAAAGGGAACCCTTTTGTTTTTTGGTCTTTTTTGTACCCTTTGACCCCGAACCCTTGGAAGCCATAATACAAAATCGAGGGACTCCGCCCACACAACAGACTGTAGTGGGCAGGAGTACAAAATCAGAGTTTAGGGGACAATAGATTACTAATGCCCAAAAACTGATGGGATCCCGTATGTTCTCTTTTTTTTTTTTTTTTTTTTTTAAATATATTATATATTTACTTTTGACAACATACCGTGACCCCAAACTAAGTTTTGCCAGCCTCCAAACCTGCTGCAAAAAAGGGGGATTTCTTGGCTTAACAAAAAAGGTATTTGGAACAAAGTCCAGATGTACTACCCCTCTTCCGCCACCGGGAGTCACTGTTCTGCCGCTCTGCGTCCTCTCCTGTGAAAAACAGCCTCAGACTGAGCACTGACCATGCCTGCTGTCTATAACAGCACAAAGGCGCGCCCCTGTATGACGCCGCAGGCACGCCCCCCCCCCGCCCTCCTGTCTGAACGGCGCGAAAAATGTCAATAAGACGTGCGCGCGCACGCGCGCGCGCGTATGCCGGAAACAGGAGGAACATGGAGGAGCCGCGCTGCTGGAGATCCAGGAACGCAGAAACAGGCGGCAGATTCAAACTCCCGGCCAGGTAGGACTCTCCAAAGGCCCCTAGGGATCCTTACTAGCCCTAGGAAGAAACAGCAGGTTTAGCTAGCACACATATTTAGACAGGGGGACCTAGAGATGGGGGAGAAAAGGTGTCATCCTGTCTCTCTTTAGACATAGTGAACAAGGTTGCCCATGCAGAGCATACTTAGGCTATCCCCCCTTTTAGGTTACCCCGGAGAGCCTGCTGTCGAACCAAGTCCCGCAGGCTCCCCCTTACCTGCTCCATGCTGCAGGATGTTTGTCCAGCAAACTGATCCAATCTTCTCCCATCTCCGTGGGTAGCGTAGTAGACCTTCAGGCCCTGGGGTCCTATGAAGGTACCCACTGTCCTGGACCTATATAGCACCCTGGCAAACAGGAACTTATGGTTTTTTTCAAACTCCAAGTCCTGGGCCCAGGGTCCAGCCCTCCAAAGAGGAGCATTATAGGCAAAACCCCACGGCTTGGGGCCCGGGTACTGTCCACTTTGGCACTGAGGCTCCTTGGACAGATCCGGTTAGCCCGCCCTTAATCCCAAGGATGTGGAGCAAAGCTATTCCGTGACCAACACCTAAGACACTGGCGAAAAAACTGAGGGACTCCCTCTAGGGGAGGGGGTTATATAGGGAGGGGACTTCCTGTTTGAGATTGCCAGTGTCCACACCTGAAGGTACTCCATATAACCCACATAGTAATGAATATGCCGCTCTGTGTCCCGTGATGTACGAGAAAGAAACTTATTTTTCTTCAACATTTTAATATTTTTAGCATACAAAAAAACTTTGGCAATTAAATACCACCAAAAGAAAGCTCTAGTTGTCTCAAAAAAAATTGTAAAAATGTTGTTTGGGTAAAGTGTTGACAGCGCAATTGTCATATAGAAAGTTTGAGGCCTCATACACACGGCCGAGGAACTCGTCGGAAAAGATACATCGTTTTCCTTGACGAGTTCCTTGTTAGGCTTGTCGAGAAACTCGACAACCTGTCTTTGCGTACACACAGTCAAGACCAAATCTCCTCGTTCTCAAACGCAGTGATGTTCACCTCGTACAACGGCACTATAAAGGGAAAATTCAATTCCATTGGCGCCACCCTTGGGACTGCTTTTGCTAATCTTGTGTTGCCGCGTGTTAGTAAAAGTTTGGTGAGTGAAGATTCGCGCTTTTCAGTCTTCGTGCTTTCAGATCATTTTCTGCTGTTCAGTTTTTGCTTGTGGGTTCGTATCTTGTCTTTCAGGACGTGTGGTCAGGTCGCATTTGTTTTACAGTGCGTTCCTGTTTGCTCGTTTCTGGTTTTCAGGTCGTTCTTCA
The DNA here is from genome assembly GCA_029574335.1 of Rana kukunoris. NCBI lineage: Eukaryota > Metazoa > Chordata > Amphibia > Anura > Ranidae > Rana > Rana kukunoris. Next base: position 61,041,697 of record CM056050.1, on the reverse strand, counting down.
TAGGACTTGCTGTTCTTCAGTGCGGTCTGTTTAGTGCGTTCATTCTGATTAGTCGTTCGTTTCTAGCCATGTTGCAGGCACCTGCTCATCATTGAGTTTGTGCTGTGCAGTCAGTGTGTGTAGGTCTTCTTGTTTTAGACCTAGACGAGTCCATTAACAGGGTGAGAAGGCATTCATGGACCAAGAATTGGTTGCTCCGTAGCAACCAATTCTCTCATATGTCTCTGCTGCGGGAGATCCAGGAAAATAATCCTGATGATTACAGGAATTTCCTGAGGATGTCTGACCCCGTATTCCAGCACCTCTTGGTTTTGGTGTCGCCATATATCATAAGGCAGGACACCGTTATGCGGGAAGCCATAAGTGCTGAGCCACGTTACGCTATCTGGCAACTGGGAGAAGCCTTCAGGACTTGAAGTTCACGACGGGCATCTCCCCCCAGGCTCTGGGCCTCAACATTCCAGATACCTGTTCTGCTAAAATACAGGTTCTGCACTACGACAATATGAGGGTACGTTTTCTCCTTTAATATCACTTTTAATGTATTTATGTATGCTAGTGTATTGTATTTATTTCCTCCTTACATAATTACCATGTTTGTAATTCGCTGTGAATGTCCCCTTTGCCCCCATGCATGCTGTAAGCTTTTAATGCCGCTTTTTTGTCTTACATGCATATTTCCCTTCACTTACCTCCCCAGCATTCTATCCTGGGCCTAAACACACCTAGCCTAGTCCCTTTCCAATGTATTTTGTAAGATCCATTGTAGTGCTTTATCCCCCCCCCCAAATGTGTTTTAAAGTGTAGCTTCACCTTCTTTTTTTTTTTTAGAGATCCCAAACTCATCTAGGCCCCTCCCCCCTAAAATGTGTTTTAAAGTGTAGCTTCACCTTTTTTTTTTTTTTTTTTCAACAATGGTTCATCAGAGTGGGTGAGGAATGTGATAATTGGGCCTTAGATTTTTTTGGTAAAATGCTCATTAAAATTATTGGCCAATCATTTTTTTGTATAACCTGCTTGCAATGTTATGTGCAAAAGTAATTTTCTATTTTATTTGGTTTGATTCCACAGCTTCCATCCACACCACAGGAATGGCAGACTATGACATCAGAGTTTGCTACACGGTGGAACTTCCCCAACTGCGGTGGAGCCACGTCCGCATCGTGCCACCACCCCGTTCTGGTTCCCAGTTCTTCAACTACAAGGGGTTTATTAGCATTGTGCTTATGGCGGTGGGGTCAGCACAGTACAAATTCCTCTATGTGGATGTGGGGAAGAACGGCCGGATGTCGGATGGGGGAGACTTCAGGCAGACGGAGTTTGTACTTTGTCTCCAGAGCGATGACCTTGCATTTCCACCAGATGCAGAGAATGTTGAAGGACTCCCCTTTGTGTTTCTGGCCGATGAAGCCTTTGGCCTGGGACCGCATATAATGAGACCATTCTCCCAAAGGACCCTCACCCCAGAAAGGAGGGTGTTCAACTACCGGCTGGCCAGAGCCCGAAGAGTTGTGGAGAACCCCTTCGGGATAATGGCCAGCCGGTTTCAGTTGTTTTTAACTGCAATGCATATGGCATAGTATAAATGGATCTACATTATTTTTTGTTGCTGCATTTTAAATATTTTTTTAAGGAGACAGTCTCCTACCTATATGGCCACAGTTGGGCCCGAGGCCAGACTTGGCTCAGGTGAAATCACCTTGCCAGGCCTAGAACCTGCCCGTACTGGCTTGCCCCCCCAAAGTGCCCGTGCAGTCCGGGATCATTACGTGGATTATTTAATGGGAAGGGGGGCCATTCCAATGCAAGCCAATGTGTAAGGCCTCGTACACACGATCAAATCTGTCTGCTGGAAACGGTCTGCTAGACCGTTTCAGCAGACAGATTTGATCGTGTGTACGGGCAAACAGACGGATTTGGCCACCCAAAAGATTTCAAAGCATGCTTTGAAATCTGTCGGCTGGGAACCCGTCCGCCCAATATGTCTGCTGGTTAGTATGCTAACCAGCAGACATGTCTTCTCGCACACGCGCCAAATGGTTTCGACGCATGCGCGGAAGTGTTTTACTTCCTGGTGCGGTGACGTGGCGGCGTCAACGTCACCGCCACGTCACCGACACGTCAGCGCGCTGTCTGCTGGCGGGGATTTTGGTTTGCTCGTGTGTACACGCGAGCAAACCAAAATCCCAGCAGACAGATCTGTTCAAATCGGTCGGTCCGACCGATTTGAACAGACACATTTGATAGTGTGTACGGGGCCTAATTGTTTCTTTTGAGCCAAAACCACTAAAAATCTGTTTGAAATCCATTTTTGATGTTTCGCTTGTGTTTATTTGTCCTAATTTTTCCTAGTGTACTACATGTAGTGTCAAGTGAATTTTCATTATCAACTAACAACCATTTCACAGGTAACACCAAAACTAAACACATCAAAAGTTCTAGGTTATTTAAGAAAAACAAGACACACGTTCTTGTTGTTTTGACCCAAATTTTACTTGGTGCATATTCACACTCATGGTCTTTCTCCTTTTTTTTATTTATTTTTTTAAGTTGCCATGAACTGGCATTTTTTTTTAGTAACCAAAAATAAAAACAGATTATTATATAGCACAAAATGTAACAATGTAAACCTCTAGGCAATAATGCAGACATTGATTTTTTTCTCAATTGTCTACCTGCCCATAGTACGATGGGGTGTTGGTACCCCTGGACAAGACAAATTTTGAGGATGCACACAGTCTTTTTATGGTCAACATGTGCCATCTGCCATCATGGGTGATCAATGGATGTGTTTTGTGGGTGCAACCCCTTCTTCCTTTCACCTACTTGAGTAGCGAGGAAGGGGTTGCACCCACAAAACATGGACATAGATATCCCGAGATGGCAGATAGCACATGTTGACCCACTATGTGCATCCTCAAATTTGGACTTGAAAGAAAAACTTCACAAACTAGTTTTGTATTTTATTGCCCCCCAAGTTCACCATTTTGTCCTTCAAGCTTTTATCTATAAAGGCCATTTTTTGCTTGATTTCTGACATCTCCCTCCTGCAGGCCCTTATTTGTAGGAGTAGATTTTGGGTCTTGGAATGGGAGGATCGAGGCCTATCTTCTGGCACATAATCATCCCCTAAAAAATATAAATAAAAGGTATTGCACATCTGCAGGCCTACATCTGGTATTACCTGAAGCTGTGGTGACAGATACTGACCTGTTGTACTAATTTCAACCACTTCTTCTTCCTCCACATACTGAGGTCTGGGTGGGAGGTGAGGTGTGGGCTCCTTGTGAGGAGGGCGGTGAGGTGTGGGCTCCTTGCGAGGAGGGCGCTGAGGTGAGGGCTCCTTGCGAGGAGGGCGCTGAGGTGAGGGCTCCTTGCGAGGAGGGCGATGAGGTGAGGGCTCCTTGCGAGGAGGGCGATGAGGGGAGGGCTCCTTGCGAGGAGGGTGATGAGGTGAGGGCCCCTTGCGAGGAGGGCGATGAGGTGAGGGCTCCTGGCGAGGTCTGTTATTTTCTGGCTCGGAGGAGTGGTATCCTCCCAGTCTTCTGTCCCCTATGAGAATGAAACAAAAAGTACACTTAGGACACACACATATTTGAGGGCAAAAATAGGAATATTATACATTGCTTGAAAGTGGTGTACAAGTGTCTGTTTGGGCAGTTACAAGCAGAAGACATGTTTTTTTGGCAAACTCTATTCTTGAACACTCACCTTTTTGGGACACGTTTCACACATGTAGACACCCCAAAAATGCACAGGAGCACCTGTGTGGGTCACCCTAAAAAGGTTGTTCTGGTGGCACACACTAGTGCTCTTAAAGGGTCACTAAAGGAAACATTTTTTTTTGCTGAAATGACTGTTTACAGGGTATAGAGACATAAAAGTTAACTGATTCCTTTTAAAAATGATTAAAAATCAATCATATAATGTGCCTCTAGTTTCACTTTCGTTTTTAAAATGATTTCATGTTTCTGTGAAGTAGAGAAGACACACAGAACAAAAACAAAAAAAATCCAGGGCAGCACTGGCATAGTGTGGGGGGGGGCAGGGGGTGCCGTGGCCCCGGGCGCAAAATTTAGGGGGGCGACTTTCCGTGCCTCCTCCTAATTTTAATTTCTTGTGTCACCGATCTCCAGCCGCCATATTTAGTGTCTGGCTCCCTGTGATTAGGCATATGGGGGTCATGTGAGACGTGGGGTGGGCTGGAAGTCCTGCCTCCTCACATGACCGCCATACGCCCAATCACAGCGCTCCGGGAAACTCTGAACATGGCGGCGGGAGACAAGCACTGCAAGTGTGAGCCGCCGTCTTCCCCGCTGCCTGTCCCTCTGCTCTGTAACACTGCGGTCAAGGCAGCCATACATCCGCACATGTATCCGCACATACACAAGCCCGCCCGCCCCCGAGGTAGTGGCTTTGCAGAGGGGGGCAGTCCGTACAACGATCCCCTTCTCTGGTCGCGGCTCTGTCTGATCATCTCTGCAGCAGCTGTCACAGCGTCTGACACCATGGAGCGGGCTGCGGGTGGATGGCGCTGGCGGGGAGTCGGGACACCTACGCAATTCTTCACATCCAGTGCTGGGGTCCGGAGGAGAGTCCTGTTGTCTGGAGAAGAGCAGACAGAGCAGGTAAGGAGGACTGTGAATGAATGAATGAATGAATGAAGACTTGTATAGCGCAGCACATGCAAACTAAATCGCCTCTGGGCACTTGTTGTTCCTGTCTCCTTTGGTATCAAAAGAGATGAGTCTTGATCTTTCTCCTGAAGGCTAGGTGGTTCTCCTCCAACCGAATGCTGGTGGGTAAAGCGTTCCATAGTCTGGGACCTTGGACAGCAAATCTTCTATCTCCTTTGGACCTATAGTTGGCTTTCGGTATCTGGAGTAGATTTTGATTGGTGGATCGCAGAACACGATTGGGGTTATGAGCTTTTATTTTTTTGCATAAATAATGGGGAGAATTCCCATGAATACATCTATGCGTTAGACAGAGTGCTTTAAAAGTAATTCTGTCTTTTACTGGTAACCAGTGAAGGGATCTCAGTAAAGGTGAAATTGATTCCCAAGGTTTTTTCCCAGTCACAAGTCTAGCGGGCGTATTTTGAACGACTTGTAGACGAGCGATTTGGTACTTGGGGAGTCCGAGGTAAAGGGCATTTGCATAGTCCAATCTTGAGTTTACAATTGCTCCCACCACAACCGCTATGTCTTCTTTGGGAATAAATGGAATAAGTCTGCGTAGTAGGCGCAGCAGATGGTGAGATCCGCTGACTACTGACCCTATTTGTGCATCCATTGTCATGTAGGAGTCGAAAATGACCCAGAGACTTTTGACTTTGGCGCTAGGGGTGATGATTTTGCCCAGAATGGGCGGGGGGCTCCAAGTTGTTGCAGGTAGATTCTTACGCTTGGCGTGAAACAGGAGAAGTTCTGTTTTCGCTCTATCAAAGTGAGGCATGTCTCTAGATTGAGGTGGTGATCCTTTTTATTGCAAATGCGGAAATACAGTTGCGTGTCGTCTGCATATGAGTGATAGAGCAGTTTTTGACTGCTGATAATCTCAAAAAGAGGACGGAGATAGATGTTGAATAACACCGGCGACAGAGGGGATCCTTGAGGGACTCTGCACGATAATGTGCGTTTTTCAGAAATGAAAGGTCATAACTTCACTACTTGCGATCGGTTTTCCAAAAAAGAGGAGAACCAAGATAAATCGCCTTCTGTGACTCTGGCTACTTCAGCTAGCCGGGTCAATAAAAGCTTGTGGTCTACTGTGTCGAAAGCTGCGCTCAGGTCCAACAAAACCAGAAGACAGGACTCTCCTTCGTCTGCGGCCTCGAGAGCGTCGTCCCATATCTTGAGCAGTGCTGTTTCCGTCCCGTGTCCGGGGCGGAATCCCGATTGAAATGGATCAAGTAGGTTGTGGGTATCTAGATGCTGTTGCAGCTGTTGTACCACTACTTTCTCCATGACCTTGGAGAGAGCGTTTAAGCCTGTTATGGGGCGGCGGTGGAGTGGATCCTTGGGGTCCAGGGTGGGTTTCTTCAAGATGGGTCTAATAACGCCCTCCTTCAACTGGGAGGGCACTTATTAACCAATCTCCGCGAAAGATTGGTTAATAAGCTGCGTGATAGGAGGTGCCAGGATGTCGGCGCATTCCTTCAGCAGTTTGGTGGGGATGATATCATTTGCAGAGCACCGATGATATTTTTAGTGGCTTGGATAGAGATGTGTTCCAGCGTGAACTTACCTGGTTGTGGTGAATTACTATAGGTGTTGTGTAAATTATTACGGGGGGGGGGGGGACTACGGGGGGAATTGTTTTGCTGAATGCTTTGCCGGATTCCCTCGATTTTATTGATGAAGTAATCTGATAATTCATTGCAAAATTCTTGTGTGTCCGAATTGGGGGCTTCAAGACATCCTGGATTCATGGTCTGAGTGACCAGCTTGAAGAGTTCGCGGGGGCGATTCAGGGCGCTGTTGATAGCCTCAGAAAAATAATTTTTCTTGGCTTTGAAGATTTCTTTGTGGTATTTCTTAGTTATTGCCTTGTAGATGGAGAGGTTCTCATCTGATGGACTTCTTTTCCAGGCGGCTTCTGCCCTTCTGCGCTCTTGCTTCAGTAACGCCAGTTGGTTGTTGAACCAGCTGGTATTTTTTTTCCGGATGTGGGTTTTACGTTTCAGCGCTATTAAGTCAGCTGACTGTAATAGGGCTGTGTTTATGGCATCCAGTATTTCTTCAGCCGTTTGATGCGGCTGAATTGTTTTTATTTTTTTCCTTAACGTGGGGATGGATTTGCACCAAGGTGGGGGGGGGGGTGGGGGTGTGAGCCGTGCAGGAAGTAGGACTCCTACTGTAGGCGGTGGATCTGTGTAGTAGGTCAGTGTAGGTGTCGGGGGGTCAGTGTAGGTGTTGGGGGGTCAGTGTAGGTGTCAGGTAGGTGTCGGGGGTCAGTGTATGTGTCAGTCAGTGTTGGTGTCAGGTAGATCAGTGTAATGATCAGTGTAATGTGAGTAGTGCAGGAAGTAGGAGTCAGGTGGATCAGTGCATATGTCAGGTAGGTGTGTCAGGGGGGTCGGTGTAGGGGTCAGATAGGTCACATGTGTTCAAAAAATTGAAAGAATGCAGCGCTATGTGGTTGAAAAACATGTGTGAAATAAATGTTAAACCTTGAAATGTAAACAAATATGTGAAAAATTCATATATGAAAAAAAAAAGAACACAACATAGTCCGTGAAGTGTTAATTCAAAAATCAAATCCGTGAAGGGTTAACTCCCAAAAGTGAAAGTGAAGATAATGTTTGGTAAATAATAAGTCCCAAAATAAACCAGGGTATTGCCAGTAGTAGTGAGTGATACAAATCTTCCCAAGAGCTGCCTGATTTTTGGGACTTATTATTCACCAAACGTTATCTTCACTTTCTTGGCAAGCAATGTGTCTTTTTTTGGGGAGTTAACCCTTCACGGATTTGCTTTTGGAATTAACTCTTCACAAACTATGTTGTGTTCTTTTTGGACTCTGCATTCGTTTTCTTTTGAATTTTTCATATATGAATTTTTCACATATCATTTGTTTACATTTCAAGGTTTAACATTTATTTCACACATGGTTTTAACCTCATAGCGCTGTACTCTTTCCATTTTTTGCTATCTATCCTAAGTTTTTTTTGTACTGACCTTAAGTGCCAGCTGCTTTCTTATACACTTTATCATCATTTTTTTATATTATCTTCTTAAATTAGCGCAGTGTTAGCCTTAGGGTTTCTTTTTTTTCAAAGGCCACCTGTTGCAGGGTAAAGTGGAGTCAGGGCGCAGCCCTGGTGGTGTGTAGTGTAGTGGTGTGTAGTGTAGTGTAGGGGTCAGAGTGTAGTGGTATGCGGTGTAGTGATCAGTGTGTGGTGTGCAGTGTAGTCTAGTGGCCAATGTAGGAATCAGGTCGGTCAGTGCAGTGGACAGGTAGGTAAGTGTGATGGTCAGTCTAGGATCATGTAGGTCAGTGTAGAGGCTAGTGTAGTTGCCAGTATAGGAATCAGGCTGGTCAGTACTATTGTAGGAAGGGAAGGGACTCAGGCAGTGCAAAAATTCTGCAGGTTAGGGGGGCGCAAATTTCTTGCCTTGTCCCGGGCGCTGACAACCCATGCTACGCCACTGCAGGGCAGTGTTTTGTTTTTAAAATTAATCTGATTGGTTCTGAGGAGTTTTAGACACACAGTTTGGACCACAGTGAAAATCTGCCATGAGTTTTTTCATAAGGAGCCAGACAACCAGGAAGTGTGGAGATCAGAGAAGTATTACAGCTACTTCAAAGCAAAAATGAACAATGAGAACATGAAAATAGCACTGCATTAAGGTAAAGGAAGCTATTTAGCTAAAAAAAAAAATTCCTTTAGTGATCCTTTAAGTGCAGATCTGTAAACAGCTGCTGAGTGTCCTCTCCTTTAGACTGAACTAAAGTTAATTTGAATTCTAGTTAGAAACACATAGACACCTTTTTCAAGATATTTTTTGGAATGTAATCAAGCCTAGATAAATGAAGTTAACCCTGTGTATCTTCTGAAAACATTGTATGTACAGTAGTGGACAAACGGATGTTTTTGAAACCACCGTTATTTTCGAAGGACCTATATGCAAAAACATCAACATGGAGCAACATTCTGAAAAACAATAATGAGATAGGGACACAGGAGAAGTACTTACTTTTTCCAAGCATTCTCTGAATGCTCCTTAATTGTTCAGGCTCCCTCAGTTTGAGGTCTGACCACCTCTTTCTAAGCTGCTCCTTCGAACGTTTCACCCCAAAATGACGACCCAGACTTGTTTGCACTTTGTCCATAATTTTGGCCTTACTTAAATTAGGGTGGGTATAGGGCCCATGCTTGGCGTCGTAATCCGACTTTTGTAAGATGTCCACCATTTCCGCCATTTCCGCGTAGGACATGTTAGATGCCTTATATCTGCTCCGCTTTTCTAACGTTTCCTCATCAGGCTCTGGGCTTGTTGTGTCGTCGTTAGACGATTTTATAAGTACAGACACCTGCTCATCTGACTCCGTCACGTCGTATTTTCTGGATAATGTAGGCAGAATTGGAGACACCTACTCATGTGCTACCACCACATAGGCTTTTCTGGATGATCTAGGCCTCATTACAGACACCTGGTCAGCTAATTCCGCCATGACGTTGTTTTCTGATGAACTTGGCCAAGTATCACACACCTGCTCAGCTAATTCCGCCATATCGTTTGCGCGCCAAAAGAGAAGGGATGGGGAAACATCGAGTTAGAACGTCATGGGCGGGCGAAGTGTGCGGAGTGTATATAAAGCTTAACACACAGGTGTCGTACGTACGTTCTGTGTGCGGAGGAAGACATTAGAACGCCGAACGTGTGGACCAAGGTATGCTTAGAACTTGGGACATCAGTGGCCTATACTGCAAAGAGATTTAAGGGCTATATGGGGGATAAAGATTACTAGAGTTTATAGACTGTGATTGACATTAGTATATTTGTCTTTGTTTTTGCCTGGCAAAAAATATGAATCCATTTAATGAAAAGCCGTTCCTGGGGGAGTTCATTGATAGGCTAAGTGAACAGCCCGTTCTTTGGGCGACAAAAGACCCTAACCACAGGAATATAGCGCTAAGGACAGTAGCACTGAATAGCCTGCTCTCAATTGTGCACACAAAGATGCTCCATGTAACAGCTGAACAGCTGGAGACTAAAATATCAACCTTAAGGCCTCGTACACACGAGGGGATATGTCCGCTGAAAACGGTCCGATGGACCGTTTCAGCAGACATCTCCGCTCGTGTGTATGGGCTAGCGGACAGATTTCTCCACCCGACAGATTTCAAAGCATGCTTTGAAATCCATCCGGTGGAATCTGTCCGCCCGACATGTCTGCTGGTTAGTACACTTACCAGCAGACATGCCGTCCCCCACCGCCGCCGTGCCGCCGCCGAATGGATTCGGCGCATGCGCGGAAGTGTTTAACTTCCTGGTGCGGTGACGTGGCGGTGACGTGGCGGCGTCAACGTCACCGCCGCGTCACCGCGCCGTCCGGCGGCGGGGAATTTGATCCGATGGTGTGTACACGCCATCGGATCAAACTCCCGATCGGACATATCCGATGGAAATGGTCCGCGGACCGTTTTCATCGGATATGTCCGATCGTGTGTACGAGGCCTTAGAGGCACATACAGGAATGCACGCAACAAGGTACTGGCTTCTAAGAGGTCTGGAGCAGCAGCGGGTAGGGTATATGTCCCGAAGTTGTGGTACTACAGCAGAATGTCCTTTCTGGATGACCACCTTGAAACAAGGGAATCACTTTCCAGCCTTCCCCCCAAACAACCCTCCAGAAATACCACAAGACAAAAGCTCCAGCCTTCCCTCCAGCCTTCCCTGCAGCCAAGACTCCAGCCTTCCCTGCAGCTTCTCAAGGTGAGCCCTCTCAGAAGCAAGAGGAGCCTTCTATCCTGGAGGAAGACTCGGATTTGGCTGCCTGGAGCCAGGTATAGTATTTTAAATTTCTTTTTTTTTGAAAAGATATGCAGAAAAATAGATGTTAATATGTAAAAAAAAAAAGAATGTTTGATCTAAAAGTGTTTTCCATATCAATAGTCAGTAGTGGCCGAAAAAGTTGGGGAGAAAGGAATGCAAACTGCTGGGGTCAGAATGATTGTCTTTTCTATTTATTTTAAATCCATTTGCAACAGTCATGAGCTGAAAATTGTGTGTGGTTTTTGAGCCCAACAGTCAAACTGTCCCTTTTTTAAACACAGGAGGACATCAGCCAGGATGAGGGTCTGGAAAGTGTCAGGCAGGAGGAGGCCAGGGTGAGTGGCACAGAGGAGGTGGCAGGAGTGAGTGGCACAGAGGAGGTGGCAGGAGTGAGTGGCACAGAGGAGGTGGCAGAGCCAAGTGGCAGCACAAGGTGCCAGGTGCCTCCCATCCGCCCTCCTACAAGAAGGACCAGGAGGGATATGAGGGTGAGCTAGGCAGCACTGGCCCTGATTAGAGAGGCACAGGCCACCTTCCAGCAGCCAATCACCCCTGAAGAGGGCTATGACACCCTCGTAATGGCCAAAATGAGCTAAATGACCGAGGACCAACGCCTCTTATTTGAGCCACTACTGGTAAGTTTGGTGAATAAGGGGGTGAGGGGGCTCTGAGGACACCTCATCCTCCTCCTCCTTCTTCTCAACCTTCTCCTCCTCCTTCTTCTTAACCTCCTCCTCATCCTCCTCCTTCTTCTCCTCCTCCTTCTTCTCCTCCTCCTCCTTCTTCTCCTCCTCCTTCTCCTTCTCCTCCCCTTATCTTCCTCATTCTCCTCCTCCTCTTTCTCCTCCACGTTCTTCTCCTCCTCCTGGCACAAGTACACCTCCAGAGGCACAGCCTCCAGCCAAGCTGAGAAGGAAGACTGCATATAAGGCTGCAGAGAAGTTTGCAGAGCAGGCTGCAGAGCAGGCAGCAAGGAAGACTACCAGGAAGATCAAGAAGTGATGGCCTTGCTTCAAGGTGGTCTGACAGAAGGCAGCCTGCTGTAGTAGCACAACCTTGGGACATGTATCTGACCTGCTGCTGTTCATGACCTCTGGGCGTCCAGGACCAGATTGGGCTTCCTCCTGTATGTGCCTCTCAATGTGAAAATTTTTGTGTCCACACACAAGTGCACAAATGGCAGCAGGTTATTCAGTGCTGCCTTGTATTTATTTTATTTAGGGTTGTCCCAATACCACTTTTTTAGGACCGAGTACAAGTACCGATACTTTTTTTCATGTACTCGCCGATACCGAATACTGATACTTTTTTTTAAATGTGTCCCCAAATGCAGCCATGTCCCCCACGAATGCAGCCATGTCCCCCCACAAATGCAGCCATGTCCCCCACATATGCAGCCATGTCCCCCCACATATGCAGCCATGTCTCCCCATACCGTAGATGCAGATCCAATCCTGGGGACGGGTGATCTGTCTATCAAACTGCCAGAGCAAGGGGCAGTGTCTATACGCGGCACGGCGGGGAACACACAGCTATTCAAATGAAAGCTGTAATGTTCCCCGTGCTGATTAACTAGGCGGCGACAGCGTTGCGGTATGCAGCGGCGTTGCGGCGGGGGTGGGATAGTATCGGATCTGGCATTGGGGGCATTTGCGGGAGTACAAGGTCCCGATACCGATACTGGTATCGGTATCGGGACAACCCTAATATTATTTATATTGTTTACCGCAATAAATGGTAATTTATGGTTTACAGTTCATACTTGTCTATGCGGTTTTCCTTAAACAAAAAATGTAGTTTGTGAGTAGGCAGGTTAACTTTAAGAAAACTACAAAAGGTCTAATTATAAAGGGACAGATCAGATAAGAACACTAATGTTACAATGGTGGTAACTTGACAACCAAAAAAAAAACATGGAGATGACTAGAAATTAAATAAGAATTAAATAGGAATTAAAAATGAACGATCTGTATTATAAAAAAAATATATATTTTTCCTTGTAAGCCTATCCCTGCCCAGGTCAAGCACACATGGTCAGGGACAACAATGTATATATTTTAAAAGTCTACAACTTAAACTTGTGTAGCACTGCCCCCTAGAGGGTTACTCGAAATGTTGTGTATGTTCTCCTGTTCAGCCATGAGCCTGTGAACTTTCCAGCCCTTCTGACACTCTAGGTTCAGACATAGTATGTATACCTTTAAATAATATACAGACAGAATGCAAATAGTTTTACCACCCTTATGCCGCGTACACACGAATGGAGGTTCCACCAAGAAAAGTCCAAAATGAGCTTTTGGTCAGAAATTCCGACCGTGTGTATGTTCCATCAGACTTGCTGTCGGACTTTCTGTCAACAAAAGATTGAGAGCAGGTTCTCTATTTTTCAGACGGAAAATGTTCCTATCAGAAATTCCGATCGTCTGTATGCAATTCCAACTGGAAAAAAACATGCATGCTCAGAATCAAGCGGAAGAGCCAAACTGCCTGTTGAACTTTATTGATCTCGGCTCGTTGTAGGTCTTGTACGTCACCGCATTCTTGAAGGTCTTGAAAGTCGAAATTTCCGACAAGATTTGTGTGACCGTGTGTATGCAACACAAGTTTGAGCCAACATTCCGTCAGAAAAATTCATTTTTTTGTTGGAATTTAAGATCGTGTGTGTATAGTACGTGGAATTAGCAATGACAATTAAATTATACAAATACACACAGTAACAAACAGTGGCAATTTAATTCCTTAACCGAGCCTCTTTTTGAGATCTGTTGTTTACAAGTTAAAAAAAAAATTTTTTGCTAGAAAATTACTTAGAACCCCCAACATTATAAAAAAAAATTCTAACATGCTAGAAAATAAAAATGGCGGTCGTTGCAATACTTTATGTGACACTGTATTTGCGCAAATTAAAAAATAAGACAACAGTAAAGTTATCCCAACTTTTTTTTATATTGTGAAAGATAATGTTACGCCAAGTAAATTGATACCCAACATGTCACGCTTCAAAGTTGTGCCTGCTCGTGGAATGGCAACAAACTTTTACCTTTACAAATCTCCATAGAGACCTTTAAAAAATGTGTACAGGTTGCATGTTTTGAGTTACAGAGGAGGTCTAGGGCTAGAATTATTGCTCTCACTCTAATGATCGTGGCGATACCTGTGTGGTTTGAACACCGCTTTCATATGCTGGCACTGCTCATGTATGCGTTCGCTTCTGCACGCAATCTCCTCGGGACAGGGCGCTTTCAATTTTTATATTTCTTATTTATTTTATTTTAAAAAAAATTGACAATGTTTTCAAAAAGAAAAATGTCTGGGTCACTTTTATTCCTATTACAAAGTTAATATCCCTTTGTAATAGAAAAAAGAATGACAAGACCTCTTAAATATGAGATCTGGGGTCAAAAAGACCTCAGATTTCACATTTACACTAAAATGCAATAAAAAAATGTTTTATATCATTTAAAAAAAAAAGTCCCTTTAACCACTTAAGACCCGGACCAATATGCTGCCAAATTACCCAAGGGGTTTTTGCGATTCGGCACTGCGTCGCTTTAACAGACAATTGCGCGGTCGTGCGACGTGGCTCCCAAACAAAAATCGCGTCCCTTTCTTCCCACAAATAGAGCTTTCCTTTGGTGGTATTTTATCGTCTCTGCGATTTTTATTTTTTGCGCTATATACAAAAATAGAGCGACATTTTTGAAAAAAAATCAATAAACTAAATTTTAGTCAAACATTTAGGCCAAAATTTATTTAGCCACATGTCTTTAGTAAAAAAAAAATCGCAATAAAAAAAAATTAGCTACCTAGCGGGAACAGCGACACTAATACAGCGATCAGAAAAATGATCGCTTAGTGATGCTGGCAATAGGGAGTGAAAGGGTTAACTAGGGCGTGATCAAGGGGTTAAAACTTTATTAGGGGGGGTACGGGGGCTACCCAGGACCTAACACTAACTGACTGTCACACTGCCTGTCACACTGACACTAAATACAGTAATCATACATGTATGATTAGTGCATTCAGTGACACTGTGACAGGGGGGGAGGGGCGATCAGGGGGTTAAATGTGCCTATATGTAGTGTGTGTCAGTGTAGTGTTAGTGCAGGACTTACTTGTGTTGTGATCTCTCCTCAGCGGTGGTTAAAAAAAATGCAGAGGGAGAGATCACATCGCTTCCTCCTTCCTGTGTTTACACAGGAGGAGGAAGTGACAGGGCGGGCGGGCGCACGCATTGGCTGAGAGCGATCCGGAGGGGGCGGACAAAAACGAATAGCCACCCCCTCATCCCGGATCGCTCCTACAGCCGCGCGGACCGCCACATGTACCGGGGGGGGGGGTCCCGATCGGACCCCCGACCCACCTCAAGGCACCAACGTATATATACGTTGATGTGCCTGTCGGTGCCATTGTGCCGACATAAATGTTCATGCGGCGGTCCTTAAGTGGTTAAGAGCATTGGGCCATTTTCCCCTTACTTGTCTCCATACCTAGCACAGAAAAGGACGCGATTGCCTCCGCCGCTGCCGACGCAATGGAGAGTGCCGCCGATAAAAGTGATTTTGCGGCGAATCTGCCACAGAGACCACTTTTATCTGAAAGCGGACTGCCCGCTCAAGAAGAGGATATCAGGGTAATGGTAGCTAGCTGCTACTATAACAACCATTCAAAATAGCAACATATTCATACAGTGGGCGGTCCATAACTGGTTAAATACTAATTAAATAGGGTTTTCAGTTTGTGGTGCTGTGTAGATGCTGACTTTTAATAATCGGACGCTCACCTGTCCCACAGTACAGCGATGCTAGCACACAAAGCCTCGCTCCTCTCCCCCACCTTCCTGAGGCGCTGGCATTCTAACTGAGGGCACCTGGCTGTGGCTTCACAGCCGGTCACGCACTGCTCATGCGCGAGCCACTCTGCACGCTGTGAATGGCCGGCAATCTTCTGGGACCTGTGACGTGTCACAGAAGATTGCAGAGAGGGAGAAGCGGTGATCTTCTTTCCGGCGCCATGGGAGGAAGTGGGAGCTGGGTGTCTGTAAAAACAGGGTACCCGCTCCCCCCCCAAAAAAACGACATGCCAAATGTGACATGTCAGGGGGTCACCAGCACTTAAAGTGGAAGTTCCATTTTTTGGTGGAACTTCGCTTTAAGTAATGAATAAATATAAATTGTGGCAAAAGTCACCAGAAAAAGTGACAACACTGCTTTTATTTAAAGGTTTGCATCACCCATCATATCTTTAACACAGAAAATGTACCAGTTTGCTGCATGAAATGTATCTTTGATTTAACAGCAATAAAGCAGAGTTCAGGCATTCCTGCTAAATATATTTCTAGTGAACCGTCATTGTGTTATGCTTTATTCTAAGGTCATGATTATTCAGAGCTATTCAGAAATGTGAAAATTGCTTTAAATCTATTTTACTGAAGAGCAGCAAGTAAAAGGCTACACATAAACATCATTCTCTGTTAAATGTTATGGAGAGGAGCATTTATAAAGATTTTGATAAAGATATAGAACAATTTATAGTGGGGCTGGAAGATGGCCATGCCCTTGCTTTTTCATAATGTTCTAGATGGGATAGATGGGGCTGCCATCGAATTTTAACCTAGGCCAGGGGTCTGCAAACTTTAAGACATAAAGAGCCACTTGGACCCGTCTCCGAAGGAAAAAAAAAAAAAAAAACTGTGAGCCGCAAAACCAATTACCAAAATAAAAATAAATTACTGCCCCAAAGTGCCAGAGAAAATGACCAATGCCCCCAAGTGACAAATGCCCCAAAATGCCATAGAAAATTATTTAGGGCCCCAGTGCCTGATGTAAATAATAAATAATAATGAGGGCCCAATGTCATCTTCGTCATTATAAAAATAACTTGCTGGGCATGTGGAGGTGGAGTCTTATCTGATATTGTACAGTATTGCATTTGCTGGGCATGTGGAGGTGGAATCTTATCTGATATTGTCAATATCAGATAAGATTCCACCTCCACATGCCCAGCAAATGCTCCCCAATCATCATTACTTCATCATTATCATCAGCCCCCCCCCCCACCATCATCATCATTACATCATCATCATCAGCCCCCCCCCCCCACCATCATCATCATTACATCATCAGCCCCACCATCACCACCATTAATTACATCAGCATACGCCCCCCATACCATCATCATTATCATCATCAGCCCCCCCCCCACCATCATCATCATCAATACAAAATCATCAGCCCCACCACCATCATCATCATCACAAAATCATCATCCCCCTCACCATCATCATCATCATCATCAGTCCCCGTCCCCGTCCCCACCATCATTATTACAAAATCATCAGCCTCACATCACCATCATTAAATTACATCACCATCAGCCCCCCCCCCCCCCCCCCCACCATCATCATCATTACAAAATCATCACCCCCCCCCCTCACCATCATCATTACAAAATCCTCAGCTCCCCTCACCATCGCAAGCCAGCCCCCACCATCATCATCATCATTAAAAAATCATCAGCTCCCCTCACCATTGCAAGCCAGCCCCCCCCCCCCCATTGTAAGCCCCTCACAGCCTTTCCTACTTACTGTTCTGTGCTGTGTCACGGTCCGGCTGTCACGATGCTCCCCCACTGTTGGTAACAGTTCTGGCGCACTGATAAATGTCCCGCCCTCCTCCTCTAGACCAGCTTGTGTGACAGACAGCACACTGGCTCTATCACACGAGCTAGTCTTCTAGGAGGAGGTGGGTGGGACATTTATCACAGCGCGCCCAAACTGTTAACACTGTGATCTCTTGCCTGTCAGGGTCGAGTGGGCCGGTTTAAAATCCTCCGCGGGCTGCAGTTTGAGGACCCCTGAGGTAGATTACTCGTTAAGGTGCCCCGGAGCCGCGGCAAAGATTCAAAAGAGCCGCATGCGGCTCCGGAACCGCAGGTTGCCGACACCTGACCTAGGCTATAACATGTCCAATGCCGCGTACACATGATCATTTTTCGGCATGTAAAAAACAACGTTTTAAAAAAATGTCATTTAAAAATGATTGTGTGTGGGCTTCACATCATTTTTAGGGTTCTGAAAAATGTCAAAAAATTTTTTTTGAACATGCTGCATTTTTTAAGGACCTTTTAAACTATGTAGTTTTTCGGGTTGTAAAAAATTATCGTGTGTGGCTAAAACGACGTTAAAAACCTGTGCGTGCTCAGAAGAAAGTTATGAGACGGGAGCGCTCGTTCTGGTAAAACTACCGTTCATAATGGAGTAAGCACATTCATCACGCTATAACAGACAGAAAAGCGCAAATTGTCTTTTACTAACACAAAATCAGCTAAAGGGTGACATCATCCAAATGGAACTTCCCCTTTATAGTGCCATCATACGTGTTGTACGTCACCGCGCTTTGCTAGAGCATTTTTTTTAAACGACCGTGTGTGGGCAACATCGTTTTAATGATGAAGTTGGAAAAAACATTGTTTTTTCTACATGCCTAAAAATCATTGTGTGTACGCGGCATTATAGTTACTTGTATCATTTTCACCCATGTACTGTATGTGTAGAGCTACCCCTGTAGGAGCCACTGAGTAAGATGGGTCCTGTGTTCTTTGCCTAAACTTTCCCAAAGGTCTCAGCCAGTTTGAGTGTAAAGGCAAGTAAACACAGTGAAATACAGCAAATAATTCTGATGATCTAATGACCATGCTATACCAAAAGTAGAAACCAAACCAACAAAGGTAGTCTTAATGTATTATTACCTGATAGGGATGGGCCGAATGACCCCCTGTTCTGTTTGCACCAGAACTTTCGAACACCGTGAAAGATTGAAACCGAATAACGAACGAGTCTGAGACCCGAACGTAAAAAGTGCCCATTTTAAAGGCTTATATGCAAGTAATTGGGCATACAATGGTTATGGAGGTCTAAGTACTGCCGTGACATGTATCAATGAAAAAAAAGTTTGTAAAAAAAAAATAGTTTTTAAATGAGCAGTGATAATTGCATTTATAAAGCACAAAAAATGAAATTTTCCCTGCAAGCTTTCTTTATTTTGTAAGCAACGGGTTGGGGAGCCAGTCTGTATGATGAGGCCACAATGTAGTGTACTGAGAACAAAATTAGAGATTTTTGGGATAAATTCTGGTGTCTCTACCACAGACTGGTTAGAAGTAACGTGTGAGTCAAAATTGTTCTTTGGGTGTCAGTGGCGACTTCACGCCGAAACCCCATAGAGGTCCTCTTTCTGAATGCCCCCAATACTACCGTAGGAAATATGTTCCATGCTGACTATCTTTACCTCTGAACCCTCCTCCCCATCGCCTAGTTTAAAGCCCCTCTAACTTTTCAGGCCATCTTCACTCCCAGCAGATCTGCACCTTCCCCATTTAGATGCAGTCCTTCTCTTCTATAGAGCTGGTAACCATCTGAGAAGTCACCCCAGTTCTCCAGTAACCCAAACCCCTCCTTTCTACACCAGCTCCTCAGCCACTTGTTTACTATCCTAATATCCCTCTGCCTTTCTGGTGTGCCTCAAGGTACCGGTAGTATTTCTGAGAATACTACCTTGGAGGTCCTTTCCCTTAGTTTAGCTCCTAAGTCCCTAAAATCGTTTTTTAGGACACGCCATCTTCCTCTGACTTTGTAATTGTTGCCAACGTGCACCATGACAGCAGAGTCTTCTCCAGCCCCTCCCAGTAATCTGTCCACAAGATCCGTGATGTGTCGAACCCGAGCGCACGATAGACAACATACAGTTCGGCGCTTCAGGTTTTTGTGACAGATTGCCCTCTCTGTCCTTCTAAAAATCCCTACCACCAGAATCTGTCTTTTCCATTGGCTTTACTTCCAATCTCACCGGAAGAGTCATTCCCCTCGCAGCTAGGGGAGTTACTCCACTACAGCAGTGCTGGCCCCTGACTAGTTTCACCAATGTCACTCAACGGGGTGTATTTATTGGGATGTTCCAGCCCAGGTCTGGCCTTGACAATTGCTTCCCTAGATTCAGAACCTGGGCTTTCAGGGAAACAATGTGCTTACATTTTGCACATCAGTATTCACCCTCCATCGGATGATCTAGGAACACATACAATGCCGCAGGATGTACACCAAGTTGCATCTCCACACCCGCCGGGCATTGTACCTACTAATTTAATGGGGATTGGGGGTTATACGCTGTCCAAATGAACTAACAACTAGCTTCCTGACACTAATACTCAACAATACACAGGTTCTCAACAAGACAATACACAGGCACTCACAACACACGTGCACTCACACTCAGGGCTGGACTGAGACAAAAATTTGGCCCTGGACTTCATCCAGACCGGCCCACTTTAATATTTCAAACACGCACAAAAACATTATTTCATCAGTGACCATGACCAGCAGTGGCAGTACATTAATTCATTCATGCCTGTAGCTCTCCTTTATTAGAGAAATACTACAGGAGAGGGTCAGAGACTGCAAAATGTACTACAGACGGGGGTCAGAGACTGCAGACATAGTACAGGAGAGGGTCAGAGACTGCAAAACGTACTACAGAAGAGGGTCAGAGACTGCAGACATGGTACACACTACAGGAGGGGGACAGAGGCTGCGGATATACTACAGGAGGGGGACAGAGGCTGCGGATATACTACAGGAGGGGGACAGAGGCTACGGATATACTACAGGAGGGGGACAGAGGCTGTACTTAGACATGATGATAGTGTCCTCCTCACCCCCTCATCACAGTAGCCTCCTCCTCGGTCCACCATAATATTACAGTCTCCACACCAGTGTGTCCTGCTCCTGTGCGGTGCCCCTTTCACCTCTCCACAGGGAAGCACATCAGTGTCCTTTACTGTCCCCCTGCATGCCATGGCTTCCCCTCCCCAGTAATGCAAGGTCATCCTCTTTGGTCTGTCCCCAATAGTGTCAGCCGCTGTCCCCAGTAATGTCATCCTCTGCCCCAGTGTCACTCTCCTCCTCACTCTCCTCCTCACTTGCCTTGCCTTGCCCCTCCTCGGCTCCTCCACCTACGGCAAGTGCACGAGATGTGGCCACCGTGTCTTACCCAAGAACAAGTGTACTCTGGCATCTATTCAAAAATGGCGCCAGACGGCGCCATTACGTTACTGCACATGTGCCGCTCGGCCAAGCGATGTAACTGCACATGTGCCGCCTGGCCAGTCCATCCCTGCTCACAGTCCATGTGCACTCACAGCTCATGTGCCCACACAGCACTCGTGCACTCACACCACATGTGCACTCACAGCCCATGTGCACTTACAGTCCACGTGCACTCACAGCACTCATGTACTAACAGTCCACGTGCACTCACAGCACTCGTGTTCTCACAGTCCACGTGTACTCACAGTCCAGGTGCACTCACAATACTCAGGCACTCACAATACACACAACACTCAGGTATCTGAGGGACAGCTACCCTGTCTACCTCCTCTAATGGGTACTAATGGGAAATTAATAGAAATACATTTTACTATGTTTATATTTCAAAAAAGCTTGTGGGGAATCACACTTGATCTTGTCTATGCATGTAAAACTGAATGTACTTTGTTCTGCTCTTTTCTGAGTCAACTCCACCAGAGTATTCATATTTAGATGATGAGTCAGCAGCTGTATTAATTGACCAAATGCTGTTGGGTCAACAAAATGCTAATGGTACAGCTGCTCTTCAAATGAAGACCCTAAAGATTTCATCAAGTCACAAAATACATATAGATATATATTCTTCACATTGGAAATGGGAGAGGTACAGAATGTTTTAATTATGCCGCTATGTATTCATCTAATGAGTACACAAAGGCATTTAGAAAAATAATGAACATTGCTTACACCAATACAGTCAAGGCTTTCTTAGACATTTGGGACCAGTGTCAGGTGATCTGATTTTTTTTCAGGAAACTCCATAAATTACAGTACATTGCACTTAGAAATACCATACTTAATAAGCAAATTCAACAAGTTTGATATATTCAACCACTTCAATACCGAACACTCTCATCCTCCTCCTGCCCAGGCTAATTTTCATTTTCAGATGAATGACAATTGCGCGGTCATGCAACACTGTACCCATATGACATTTTTATCATTTTTTGAGACACATAGAGCTTGCTTTTGGTGGTATTTAACCACTTAAGACCCGGACACTTACGCTGCTAAATGACCCAAGGTGTTTTTACAATTCGGCGCTGCGTCGCTTTAACAGACAATTGCGCGGTCGTGCGACGTGGCTCCCAAACAAAATTTGCGTCCTTTTCTTCCCACAAATAGAGCTTTCTTTCGGTGGTATTTGATCGCCTCTGCGATTTTTATTTTTTGCGCTATAAACTAAAATAGAGCGACAATTTTGAAAAAAATCACAATTTTTTTACTATTTGTTATAAAAAAAATCAAATAAACTAAATTTTAGTAAAACATTTAGGCCAAAATTTATTTAGCCACATGTCTTTAGTAAAAAAAAAAAATCGTAATAAAAAAAAATAGCTACCTAGCGGGAACAGCGACACTAATACAGCGATCAGAAAAATGATCGCTTAGTGACGCTGGCAATAGGGAGTGAAAGGGTTAACTAGGGCGGTGATCAGGGGGTTAAAACTTTATTAGGGGGGGTGGGGGGGCTATCCTGAACCTAACACTAACTGTTTTTTACAGTGCCTGTCACACTGACACTAAATGCAGTGATTAAATCACTGCATTCAGTAACACTGTGACAGGGGGGTGGGGGGGGCGATCACAAGGGGTTAATATGCCTATGTGAGTGTGTGTCAGTGTTGTGTTGGTGCACACTTACTTGGCATGTCTTCTCTCATCAGCAGCGCTGGGAAACAGCGCTGCGATGAGAGATTACATAATTTCCTCCTTCCTGTGTAAACACAGGAGGAGGAAGTGACAGGCTGGGAGCGCGCTCCCATTGGCTGGGAGCGATCGCGGGGGGGGCGGAAAACACGGACATCCGCCCGCTCGTCTGCGATCGCTCCCAGAGCCAGGGGGACCGCCGCACGCCGCGGAGGGGGTCCCGATGGGACCCCCGAACCGCACTAAGGCGAGGACGTAAATTTACGCCCTTGTGCCTGTACGAGCCATGTTGTGGACGTACATAGGCGTGCGGGGGTCCTTAACTGGTTAATCACCACTTTAAGGACTCGTCCTCCGCTCCTCTTGAAGAATTGGTACTTTTGGGAAGCGGGGGGGTGTGGGTACCCGATTTTCACAGGTAATCACTTCCACTTCCACTCCGACTGCCAGGCAGTCGGAAACTGAAGTTCTCCCCCTCCCCCCTCCTGTAAAACAGGGGTGCGTGCAAAGGCATGGTTTTGGAGGAAATCCATGGACGCCCTTACAGAACTGCGCCGCGCTGTAGCTAGAATGTTTAAAGTGGTAATAAACTCATAACCAAAAATGTAATATATTGCAGCTTACCAATCAGATGTGGGGGCTGGATTTGTTTTCTTTAGTTTTTTTTCCATCTTGTTTCACCTAGTGATATGGCCAGTAACATATCGCCTGTATAAATGTACCTACACTCTGAATGAGGGAGCACAGGGACACCTTTGGACAGTAACATTGATAACCTGATGGGAGGGGACTTGTACATGTATTAGCAGGTATAAATACACAAACAAAATTAAAGCTGATCTCCAGCTAACACTTTATAATCAGTTACAGCATTTGTGGTATCAAGGAGAAGGATCAATATTGGTAACGAAACGTCCCACACTCCGCTCAAGTGCTTTTGTCATATACTGCTTCCTCCCAGTCTGAATATAGATATCAGATTTTCCAACCACTGAGAGCCACAACAAGACATTACATGTTTGATTGCTCACTATGAACTGATTATTAGAACAAGAATACAGTCTTATACAGGTGGTTCTCAAAAAATTAGCATATTGTGATAAAGTTCATTATTTTCTGTAATGTACTGACACACATTAGACTTTCATATATTTTAGATTCATTACACACAACTGAAGTAGTTCAAGCCTTTTCTTGTTTTAATATTGATGATTTTGGCATACAGCTCATGAAAACCCCAAATTCATATCTCAAAAAATTAGCATACCATGAAAAGGTTCTCTAAACGAGCTCTTAACCTAATCATCTGAATCAACTAATTAACTAAAAACACCTGCAAAAGATTCCTGAGGCTTTTAAAAACTCCCAGCCTGGTTCATGACTCCAAACCGCAATCATGGGTAAGACTGCCGACCTGACTGCTGTCCAGAAAGCTATCATTGACACCCTCAAGCAAGAGGGTAAGACACAGAAAGAAATTTCTGAACGAATAGGCTGTTCCCAGAGTGCTGTATCAAGGCACCTCAGTGGGAAGTCTGTGGGAAGGAAAAAGTGTGGCAGAAAACGCTGCACAACGAGAAGAGGTGACTGGACCCTGAGGAAGATTGAGGAGAAGGACCGATTCCAGACCTTGGGGGACCTGCAGAAGCAGTGGACTGAGTCTGGAGTAGAAACATCCAGAGCCACCGTGTACAGGCGCGTGCAGGAAATGGGCTACAGGTGCTGCATTCCCCAGGTCAAGCCACTTTTGAACCAGAAACAGCGGCAGAAGCGCTTGACCTGGGCTACAGAGAAGCAACACTGGACTGTTGCTCAGTGGTCCAAAGTACTTTTTTCGGATGAAAGCAAATTTTGCATGTCATTCGGTAATCAAGGTGCCAGAGTCTGGAGGAAGACTGGGGAGAGGGAAATGCCAAAATGCCTGAAGTCCAGTGTCAAGTACCCACAGTCAGTGATGGTCTGGGGTGCCATGTCAGCTGCTGGTGTTGGTCCACTGTGTTTTATCAAGGGCAGGGCGAATGCAGCTAGCTATCAGGAGATTTTGGAGCACTTCATGCTTCCATCTGCTGAAAAGCTTTATGGAGATGAAGATTTCATTTTTCAGCACGACCTGGCACCTGCTCACAGTGCCAAAACCACTGGTAAATGGTTTACTGACCATGGTATTACTGTGCTCAATTGGCCTGCCAAGTCTCCTGACCTGAACCCCATAGAGAATCTGTGGGATATTGGGAAGAGAAAGTTGAGAGACGCAAGTCCCAACACTCTGGATGAGCTTAAGGCCGCTACCGAAGCATCCTGGGCCTCCATAACACCTCAGCAGTGCCACAGGCTGATTGCCTCCATGCCACGCCGCATTGAAGCAGTCATTTCTGCAAAAGGATTCCCGACCAAGTATTGAGTGCATAACTGAACAGAATTATTTGAAGGTTGACTTTTTTTTATTAAAAACACTTTTCTTTTATTGGTCGGATGAAATATGCTAATTTTTTGAGATAGGAGTTTTGGGTTTTCATGAGCTGTATGCCAAAATCATCAATATTAAAACAATAAAAGGCTTGAACTACTTCAGTTGTGTGTAATGAATCTAAAATATATGAAAGTCTAATGTTTATCAGTACATTACAGAAAATAATGAACTTTATCACAATATGCTAATTTTTTGAGAACCACCTGTATATGCTCAGCCTGGCCGCTGATTGGCTAGAGCGGATGGATTGAGAGCAGTGCAGCCATTGGCTGGTGCTGCTGTCAATCACATCCAGTGATGCAGCGCACCAAGGGGCAGGGCCGAGTGATACAGCGAGCAGCTATGGCTGCTCGCTGTATCACGGGAGCGCGCCCGCAAGTACTCATCACCATGCAAGCTCTCTCGTATGAATGTGATGAGTTCTTGCCGGGAGGACCGGAGACAGCCGCCAAGAGAGCCCAGAAGACGTGGATCGGGGACACTCTGTGCAAAACGAACTGCAGGTAAGTATAACATGTTTGTTATTTTAAAGAAAAAAAAATTCCTTTAGTGACCCTTTAATAATAAACTTTACTCTGCTTCTAAGCCTTAATAAAGCATTGTGTCCATCTCCTGACTTGTGCCTGTCCACCACGTTATCCTGGAGATCCCAGGGACAGTGCCCTGCCACCCATAAGTTGATTGTTTGCTTCAGTTGCTCTACCAGGGGCGGAAATGCTCAAGGAAAGCTATTTTCATGGTTGAAAAAAGCATCAGAAGGCATTACATAAACTCCTCTTTAAGGTGTCCTCAAGATACCCTCTGCTCCCCCTGTGAGGACAGGATGAGTTCTGAGACTTTCACCTTGTAATGGTGGTCAAGGAGGATTGCCAACTGTGACAGACCTAGCCGGGACAGAGGCTTTTGGAAAGGACTGAATGCTAGCCTCTTGCCTACTGATTATGAGCCCTGCATTTTAAGGGAACATTACACTTTGCGAGGTGTATGCCTTGGGAACTTATTACTTTGGATTCAAGTCCATGTCCCTCCAAAACACAAAGATTCTGGGAACCATGTATATGCCATATTATAAATAGTGGCTACTTCATAATGTTGGGACTCATAGAAGATGCTCATATCATCAACTCCAGCCACCTGTGTCCGTTGTCTGCTATAATGTGTTTATTTTAAATAAGGCTAGTGTGGGCTCCAAGAGTATTTCACCCATTGTTTGTGTTAATTAACTCTGCTATTGTGTAAAGCAGTTCTGTGTTGATATTTATGATAATGTGTATTGTAGTTAGGGAGCTAGGAGACAACAAGGCTAGGACCTAAAATTCATATCGCAGAGTCACCTAGTCTGGAATTAATTCGTTAATTAGCTCATGTTAATTTATGTTTCTGGTTACAGGTGTATTGTTAGAGTGATATGAGCAGGAGGGGGGAACGTCCTCTTCAACTGTATATAAGACTGTATTCTTGTTCTAATAAAAAGTTCATAGTGAGCAACCAAAAGAGTATTGTCTTGTTGTGGCTCTCAGCGGTTGGAATATCTGATATCTATAATCAGACTTGGAGGAAGCGGTATATGACAAAAGCACTTAAGTGGAGTGTGGGACGATCGTTACACCAACCAATATTGATCCTTCTCCTTAATAACATAATTCTCGGGTCCTTTAGCAGATTTTAAAGAATAAGGGTGCCCATGCACTGCAAATTTGCAAAGTCCTTTGGGTCACTGAGGATTACAGTATCTGGAATTGCCTCCTCCAAGCCACGTACTTCTCCCAAGGGTTCTGGGGACAGAAAACCATCTCTTAAGGTTTGACGTTTGTCTTCCTCTGCTTCAATGCCTCCAAAATGGCCAGAGACCTCCTCCTCTTCCATGTTCTGTGGCTTTGCAAGAATGGTGTTTGCATAAAGCGGGCCTTGAGAGCAAAGGAAGTCCTCCTCTTCCCCCCACTGCTCTGCTGCAAGTGCCCTGTCCATAATGCCACTCAGAGTCTGCTCCAGCAGAAACACAGCAGAGATTGTGTCACTAATGCTTGCATTGTCACAACTCATTATCCTTGTGGCCTACCCTCAAATGGTGAGAGTACAGTGCATCTATCCTTTATCAGCAGTCATTGACAAGGGGGGAAAAAGCCTAGCCGGCCTGAGCCTGTCATTGTGCCATAGTCACACAGGTATTCATTGATGGCCCTCTGCTCCATGTGGAGCCGCTGCAGCATTGCCAAAGTTGAGTTCCACCTGATAGGCATGTCACAAATCAGGTGGTTTACGGGCAGGTGGAATTTTAGCCAACCGAGCACTTGCTGTGTTTGACTGCCTGAAATGGGTACAGACTCTGCTGGCCTGCTTTAGCAGATCTTCCAACCCTGTGTAGCTATTTATGAAATGCTTCACCACCAAATTGAGGACATGGCAGGCATGGCACATGTGCCAACTTTCCCTGTCTACGGGTGGACAAGAGGTTGTTGCCATTATCATACGCCACCATTCCTGGCTCCAGCTGGCATTGAGTGAACCACACCTGGGCCTGCCCCTGCAGAGCTGAAATAATCTCTGCTCCAGTGTGGCTCCTGTCTCCTAGACAGACCAGCACTGCATGTCATCTTTCAGCCTGACTCTTTGAATAGCCCCTTGGACATTTAGGGGATAGCATCATCACCACCAGCTATATGGAAACGTGGCAGAAAAACAAGCTGCAGCACTGAGCCCTGTCCTGCATCCTTCTAAGTTGCAAGCAGAGTTACCCAGTGTGCCGTAAACTAAATATATCGTCCCCGACCATGCTTGCTAGACCACGTGTCAGCAGTAATGTGGACCTTGCGGCTAACTGACTTGCCCAACGATGCCACAACATAGCCTTCCAAGTAATGGTACAAAGCTGGAAGGGCCTTACATGCAAATAAATCAGGACTGGGAACCTACCATTGTGGTACAGGAATTTCTGCAAAATCACAGAAGGGGGCAGAGTCCACCAGATGCAAAGGCAGGAGTTGTAAAGCTTGAATTTGGACGCTGGGCATGTGGGTGGCACTGCAGTGACTGTATTTTTTTTACGCTGCAGTAGCTAGGGCAGAGAAATTTGCCTGCTAGAGTCTACAGCTGGTAGTATGCTGCTGGCAGACATGCTGCAAGCACCTGTGACACCCTTCGCTATACCATCACCTCTGTCAGTGCTGAGAGGTCAAGAGATATAGTGGGGGTAGACCTGAAAGGTGAGGAGTGAGGATGAGCACAATTGTATCCCTTTTGTGTGGCTTCCATGTGCTGTTGCCAACAGGCTTAGAGGTGGGAGGTTAAATGCCTTGTCAAGCATGTTGTACCCAAAAGGCTGGTGTTTTTGCTTGATCTGCTTGAGGCAAAGTTTGCTAAAAAAAGGTCCAGACTACTGAGCTGTGGGAAGTGGGGCGGGAGATAACAGCTCCACAATCTGATGGAATAAGGTGGCTGCTCTCTTCTCTTCCATGATGGCTGCCTCGTTGGGATTATGCCTCACCCTCACTTTCCTCCTCTGCTTTATCCGGCATCCAAGTCATGTCAGTGGCCTCATCATCATCATCATCCTCATCAATGCTGGAGGATATATATATATATATATATATATATATATATATATATATATATATATATATATATATATACAGGGCTTTTTTTCAGGGGGAACTTGGGGGAACTCAGTTCCACCACCTCTGGCTCAGACCCTTTGGTGCCTGCTCACCACAATCACTTGTAAACACAGAAGTCTGGTTTCTGTGTTTACAAGTGACAGCTCTGCACTCTGTGTGTAACCCCCTGAACTCTGCACTCTGTATGTAATGCAATACTGGTATTTAATGCCCCTTTAAGACCCTTCTACTGTTTTTGAAATCTGAACGGGGTCGTGGTTGAGTTCCTGCACCTATTTTCTAAGAAAAAAAGCTCTGTATATATATATATATTATATTTCACTTTAGCATTTTTTCACTTTTTTGGACTTTATTTCAATGTGCTGTTCATTTTTTTAACACAGTATTCTCATCTTATCGCTGTTTATTCACTTTTGGCGCTACACACGTTTTCTTCAGAAAGCATTATTAGTGATGGTGCTTCTGTCGCAGAGTCTGCTTTAAAGTTGAAAAATAGGAGTAAAAACAGTAACATGCAACAAGATACACGTGAATGTTTTGTGTGCAAGAAACAAGGTTATTTAAAAGCAGATTGTAGAAACTGGAAAACTAGAATGAAAAAACAAACTAAACTACAGAAGGCCTAAATCAGGGGTGCCCAACCAGTGGCCCGGGGGCCACATGTGGCCCGCGAAGCCCTCTGATGTGGCCCACGACCTCCTGCTCTGGGATGGATTAGAATAAAGGTCAGTTTATTACTAAAATGACAGTGTATATATGGGGCATATCTGTTCTGCAGTGGTTACTGGGCTGCTTTCAAACTGACCCACAGATGCAGAGCACCTACGAGTTACCTCCACTGAGCCATTGACTTCTGTTATTACCTGCGAGTTTAGGGAGCTTTCTGAAAGTGCACCAAACCTGCAGAATACAATAGAAGTCTATTACAAAGTGCAGGAAAGCCAAAAGGTACACTGCGTTGTGGGTAAACCGCAGCGCATCATAAAAAAAAGGAGTATAGTGGGTTGTGTCCGTATCCACTCTGCATATGCAGAGCGGACACGAACCCGCCATCTGCCTGCTCCGCTCATTGTGGCCCACGACCGATTACCAAGTCGCTTAAGTGGCCCATGTGTTTCAAAAGGTTGGGCACCTCTGGCCTAAATTGTGAAAGAAGAAACAGACTTTGCTTCAGATAATGAATATGTTTTTCAATCCAAAAGTTGCACCTAATTTTTGCAGGTGTGGTGTGTTGATTCAAAAGCTACATGTCACATGACAAATGACAGAAATTTCTTTATTCAACTTGACTTGAGTTGAGTAAAACAGAAAAAATCACCACAGCTAATGGGCTAAAAATGGAATCAGAAGGAATAGGAGATGGTTTTCTTTACTGTCCTATTTCTCAGTGTCACCAGAAAGATACCTATGTAAACTGTCCTCTATGTCTCTGATGGGGAAACAAATCTTTTGTCAGTGAAGAAGCTCACAAAAAAGGCATTGTAGTGAATTTCCAAGATGACAGTTGTGCCATCACAAAAGGGGATATCTTACTTGCAAAGGCTAAAATTACAGATGAACTCCCTGCCATAGTGATCCGATCTTGGTTTACTGATGAGAATGAGGAAACGTTAAGCAGAAGCTTTCTCTTTCCATACGCTGATGTTTTTTGCAATGCAGTACACATGAAGCAAATCACTGTGTGTTGAATTATATACATGTACCTGTCATAATATTGTTATGTAGTTACTCTCCGATGATAAATGTTATTATGTTTGTATTCTCTGGTATGTTCTATTTCCTGTATTTTTTTTTCTAATACATTTTTACATGATTAAAAAAAAAAAAATACAGATGAACCGTATCAGCTGAACTGCAATGAAATGGTTGATACAGTCAAGGTGAAAAAACATTCAAACTGCATTCACATATGGCACAGATGACTTGGGAGCAGAAATCCTGACATTATAAAGAAACTAACTGAGAATAACTATGCAAGTGGAATAAAAATGTGTCTATGTGATCAAACAATGAAATGCACCCCCTGTAAAAGAAAAAATGATGTAAAAAGCTTTTCCAAAGCAGAGTAACAGCAGAGCAAAGAAACCTCTGGATTTAATTCATTTAGATATTTGCAGTCCAATGGAAAAATGGATTCCAGCAAAGAAAGGGTATTTTCTCACTTTTAGGCCGGAATCACACTTGTGAGGTGCGAATTTCAGCTCTCCTATCTCTGCAGATAGATAAGAGAAGTATTCAGCAGATTAGCAAAGTTTTAGCTGTGAATTTGGAGACCTGGGAGAAGTTACGGGTGAGAGGAGAGTGGGGGAGAAGTGTATTGAGCTGAATGAGAGAAATTCCTGAAGAGAACTGAACACATCTGCGAATGAGCTGCGTACCCATAGAAGCTAATGGGACTAAATTCGCACCTGAGCCCCACCGCAAGGCATAAAATCCGCACACGTTTTTTGTGCAATGCGCAGTGCCGTCGGATGCCGTCGGATGCCATGTTAAGTATGGCGTCGGGTCAGCGTCGGCTTTTTCTGTCGCTTACGTCGTTTTACTAACTCGTTCGCGAATAGGGCATTGCATAGTGACGATCACGTCGTTTTGATGTCGGTTTCAACGACGCTTTCCGACGTGAGCTGGAGCATGCGCACTGGGCTTTTCCCCTGGCCGGCGCATGCGCAGTTCGATCGACGCGGGGCGCGCTTAATTTAAATACAAGCCGCCCCCTTTGAATTACTCGGCCTTACGCTGGGCCATTTATACTACGCCTCCGCAAACTACGGAGTAAGTGCATGGAGAATACGGCACTTGCTCTGTTACGTTGCGGCGGCGTAGTGTAAATGGCTTACGCTACGCCAACGAAATTCTATAAGAATCTGGCCCAATGTATTTAGAAATGTTCTGCGTAGTAGATGTGGTTTAAACCGCAACCAATTCGCATAGGTGTGAATCCGGCCTCATAGATGATTACTCCAGATATACTACGCCAGTGGTCATCAACCCTGTCCTCAGGGACCACTGACAGGACAGGTTTTATGTATTACCTTGGGAAGATGCAGATTGGAATACTGCAATCACTGAGCAACAAATTATATCACCTGTGATGCATTTCAATTATCTTGCAAACATGGCCTGTTAGTGGGCCCTGAGGACAGGGTTGATTACCACTGTACTACACTATATCTGTTAGGCCTTGTACAAATCCGCTGAAAATGGTCCGACGGACCATTTCAGCCGAAAAATCTCCTCGTCTGTAGGGGCAAACGGACAGTTTTGGCCGGATTTCATCCAGCGGAAAAGTTTCAAAGCATGCTT
Organism: Rana kukunoris; assembly: GCA_029574335.1. Taxonomy (NCBI): domain Eukaryota; kingdom Metazoa; phylum Chordata; class Amphibia; order Anura; family Ranidae; genus Rana; species Rana kukunoris. The sequence continues at coordinate 61,010,014 of CM056050.1, read as the reverse complement.
TGGAACTTTTCCGCTGGAGAGCTGCCCGTCGGATATGTCCGCTGGTTAGTACGGCAAACCAGCGGACATATCTGCCTGCACATGCGTCGTATCCTGTGAATGGATCCGACACATGCACGCGGAAGTGTTTACTTCCTGGTGCGGTGACGTGGCGGTGACGTAGCGGTGACGTGGCGGAGTCAACGTCACCGCCGCGTCACCGCGCTGTCCGCCGGCGGGGAATTTGATCCGATGGTGTGTACAGCCATCGGATCAATACATCCCATCGTGTGTACAAGGCCTAACACAACAAAATTGAGGTACCAGAGAAACTTGAACAGTATTTGGCTCAAGTAAGCAAGAAATTTGGAAAAATTCTTAGGCCCGGATTCACATACATCGGCGCATATATATGCCGCCGTAGCATATGTCTTTTACGCTACGCCGTCGCAGCGCGGAGAGGGAAGCACGGAATTCACAAAACAAATGCACCCAACTCTGCACCGGCGTAGCGTATATTCGTAGGCGTAAGTGGAAGTGGGCTGGAAGTGGGCGTGATACATTTAAATGAAACGTGACCCCATGCAAATGATGGGCCGAGCGTCATACACGTACTTAAAATAAACGGCTAATGCGCCGTCCAGTGGACGCATCCCAGTGCGCATGCTCACAATCACGTTGAAACAACTGACTAAGATACGTCGAATCACTGCCTACAGTGTGAACGTAACCTACGCCCAGCCCTATTCACGTACTACGTAAATTACGTAAAATACGACGGCTGTGTTCCCTGGTCCATACCTTTGCATGAGTTGCTCCTCCAATATGGGGAATAACTTTACGTACGACTTACGCAAACCGTGTATATTATGCGCCGGGCGCAAGTACGTTAGTGAATCGCCGTATTTGCTTAATTTGCATATTTAAATAGGAAATCAATGGGAGCGGCAAATGCGTCCTGCGTAACTATGTGCCCAGGATACGCCAGCGTAGGCAAGTTACGTCGGTGGACTGAAGCCAGTTTTTAGTATCTTAGTTCTGTGGGCACGGAGCACAGATACGACGGCGCATATTTACACTTACGCGGCGTATCTCGAGATACGTCGACGTAAGTACTTTGTGAATCCGGGCCTTAGTGTATTGGGCCCAGACAATGGAACTGAAAATACAGTTGATACCAACACAGGCGATTCTCAGAAAGCATGGCATAATATTTCAAACTACTCTGCCACACAATCGAGTACCACCACCTACTCCCCCTCCCCCAGTTCGGTTCGCAGCAGAACATGTAAACAGGACAAGAAGTGTGCGAACACCATTTAACCACTTGCCGACCAGCCGCCACAGTTTTACTCTGGCAGAATGGCATGGCTGGGCAAAGCGACACTACCTTATGTCGCTTCACATTTTGCCCACTAGGAGCACATGCGCGCCGCTGATGTGAGTGCCCGATGGGCGTAATGATCGCCGGGCACCTGTGATCGCTCATGACAGAGCGAGAACCGGGATCTGTGTGTATAATCTGATTTTCGTAGGGGAGAGGAGACTGATCGTGTGTTCATACAATGTATGAACACTGATCTCTCTCTTCCCCTAGTTATTCCCATCCCCACTACAGTTAGAACACAGTGAGGGAAGACAGTTAACCCCTTGATCGCCCCCTAGTGTTAACCCCTTCCCTGCCGGTGACATTTATACAGTAATCAGTGCATATTTATAGCACTAATCACTGTATTAGTGAAACTAAAAACATGATTGGAGATGCTTTGACAAAACCGCTTATAACAAACAGATTTACACCTGAAATGGGACTAATATAAGAAGTAGTTGTTGAGTGGGGGTGTTGGAATACAGAATTGTATTTTGTGCAACAGCTACAGTACATCAGTATTTAGTAGAGATATATTCAACCAGTAGATGGCAGTGTCTATAAGTTGGTAGCTGCATCCATGGTATGCTCTATGTCAGGGGTGTCAAACTCAATTTCATTGTGGGCTGCATTAGCATTATGATTGCCCTCAAAAGGGCCGGTTGTATCTGTAAGATTAGATGTCCAGTGCATCCCCTCCCCTTACATTAGGTGTCAAGAGCCACCTCACTATCAGAAGTTGAGTCCCCCACTCGTCCTTACATCACAGTGCACCCCTCTTTCCTTATGCTTCTACTAGGAAAAATCTGGATGCATTGCTTAAAGCGGGGGTTCACCCTATACAAAATATATATCATTAGATCCAGCATACTGCTGACATCTGCAGTATGCTGGTGTTCCCCCCCCCCCCCCCCGCTGTACTTACCGTATTATCGTAGTTTTAACCCGGCTTCCGGGTTCTCTCTGCCCCGGGGAATAGGCGTTCCTAAAACCAGGCATAGATGATTGACGTTTGCGTACAGCGCATCACGCCTTCCGAAAATACCCGAAGTGGGACTCGGCTTGTTACGACGCCTGCGCAGTCAGCTCTACACTGCAGGCGCAGTCGCCGTATAGCGCCGAAAACAGCCGAGTCTCACGTCGGCTATTTTCAGAAGGCGTGACGCGCTGTACGTGCACGTCAATCATCTATGCATCATCTTAGGAATGCCTATTTCCCGTGGGGAATCAGCTCGGAGCTGGATTAGAACTATGGATAACACGGTAAGTACAGAAAAAAAAAACAGCATACTGCAGATGTCAGCAGTATGCTGCATCTAATGGTAAAAAGTTGATTTTGAGGGTGAACCTCCGCTTTAAAAGCAGAAAGCAAGGGTCTGGAGGAGGACCAGAGGAGGGCTGGAGAGGTGCAAGGGCCGCATTAAATGGCCTGGAGGGCCTGATTTGGCCCGAGGGCCTTGTTTTTGACACCTATATTCTATATCTGTTCTCTGAATACATTTTCCTGTCTGCAGTTAAGCAGCAAAGGCCATGTGGACTGTGCTCTGTCAGTTCTGTAAGGCTATATACAGAATTTCTAACCTACAGTTAGTGATTGAAGTCTCCCTGGAGTGGTGTGTCCACTCCTCCCCTTTTATCATCATCAGCTGCGGAATCAGTCTGGAGTCTGTGGGAGGATTAGAGAGGGCAGCCACACTCCTGGCCCTGCCTACCAACTCTGGCTGCCTCTGACATAATTAGAGGACAGGGGAGTGTTACAGGCAGCCACCCCCACCCCATTGGGGCCTCTGCTGACTCAATCAGTATGTTTACTTAGTGTACAAAGCTGCAAGGACAGGGGAACTGCAGCTGTCTGCAGTATTGTTCAGTGGCCAGGCACATTGTCCAGGGTGGAAATGGGTGGCGATTAGCTTTGAAATCAACTAAAATCTGGGAGGGGCCAAGCCCACCCCAACACACCCTAGATCCTGTTAGATAGGTTGATTCAGTTGTCAGCGGGCTAGTCGGTGAGTAAGCTTGGATCTTTCCTTTGATTTATCCCTGGCCTTGTTTATATCATATGTTACTTGCTGCAATGGCCAGTTATAGGTGGGGGTAGTGGACACCTTTTTTGTATTGTTGGACCCCCCTAGATCCAGCCATTTTCTACCTAATTTCTCCTTTCCTTCCTCATATATTGCTTCTCATGCCAGGATGCCCATTGTCTTCCATCTCATCCTCGAGGAACAGCACCTCACCCCCTAGTCACAATGATTTTCTCCCACCCCACATGCGATGAAGCTGTCCCCCACTTTCTACTTCTTAGCAGACCCAAGAACTCAATGTAGAGATCTCACTGTCCTCTGAACACTACATTACTTAATCCTAACCCCTGCACTGACCTAACCAAAATGCATATTTCTATTATAGAGTGACTCAGCTTAGTCCAGATGGGCCAGAATTCCAACCATACAGCCAGACTAGAACTTAGCTTAGTAAGCCAAACCAGAATTCAAACTAGAAAGTCCAGCCAGAACTCAAAGCAATCAGCCAACCCACAACTCAGACCTGCCAGTTAGGGAAGTACTCTAAGCAGTCAGCAAGCCAGAACTATAAAACAGTTAACCAGGCAAGAAATAAAACCAGCAAACTGGGCAAAAGCTCAAACCTAAAAATCAGGCCAAAAATGTAAACCTCTTCAAACAGCAAGGGATATTAGGGTTGCTAATAGGTCAGGAGACGGGCTTTTTTTTTACACAGTCTGTAGCTAATTTCTAAAGAAAACAAGCTTGTTTTGGTATATACATGATCTATCTATCTATCTATCTATCTATCTATCTATCCAGAGCTTTTTTTCTCAGAAAATAGGTGCAGGAACTCAACCACGACCCGTTCAGATTTCACAAACAGTAGAAGGGTCTTAAAGGGGCGTTAAATACCAGAATTGCATTATATACAGTGTGCAGACTTCAGGGGGTTACAAAGCAGTCACTTGTAAACACAGAAACCAGACTTCTGTGTTTACAAGTGATTGTGGTGAGCGGGCACCAAAGGGTCTGAGCCAAAGGTGGTGGAACTGAGTTCCACCAAGTTCCCCCAGAAAAAAAGCCCTGTATCTATCTATCTATTTATCTATCTATCTATCTATCTATATCCAGGGCCTTTTTTTAGCAGAAAATAGGTGCAGGAACTCCACCTCCCAAGTGGGGAGGGGGGGCATTGACGAGGGATTGCAGCATCAACTGGTGGGTGTGGTCATATTGCACTAACAGGGGGACATTGTTAAATACCATCAGTACAGGAGTGTGCTATGTTAAGGAGTGCACTACATACAGCATGCAGCGTTGAGGAGTGTGCTACTTAAACAATGCAGGGTTGTGGAGTAATGATATGCACTGATTGCAGGTCTGAGGAGTATGCTATGTATGCTATGTGTACAGTGTGCAGGGTTGAAGAGTGCACTGCATAAAGAGTGCAGAGTTGTGGAGTATGTCATGTACTGATTGAAGGGTTGAGAAGTGTACTGCATACAGAGTGCAGAGTTTAGTGTTGCACTACGTACAGAGTGCAGAGTTGAGTAGTGCGCTACATACAGAGTGCAAGGTTGAAGATTGTGCTGCATACAGAGTGCAGGGTTGAGAAGTGTGTTACATACAGAGTGCAGGGTTGTAAAGCTTGCTATGTACTGATTGCAGGGTTGACGAGTACACTGCATAGAGTGTGCAGTGTTCAGGAGTGCACTAAGTACAGAGTGTAGAGTTCAGGACTGTTCTATGTACAGAAAAAGTGCAGGGTTGAGGAGTGCATTGTGTACAGAGGACAGGGTTGAGGAGTGCGTTGTGTACAGAGGACAGGGTTGAGGAGTGTGCTACATGCAGAGTGCAGGGTTGAGGAGTGCGTTGTGTACAGAGGGCAGGTTGAGTAGTGCACTGCATAAAGCATGCAGAGTTGAAAAGTTCACTAATCGCTACATACAGGGTGCAGGGTTGAGAAGTACACTACATATAAAATGCAGGGATAAGTAATGCGCTATGCACATAATACAGGGTCATGGAGTGCATATCCCACAAGTCACTTTACAACCAAAAATGGTTTACTTGCAAATTCTTCCTCCCCTCACCCCCTTCATTACAGAGCTCTCCTCCCCAATAACCCATTCCCTCTAGATTCCAGTATACAGCTCTCCACCCCAGTAACTGCCCCTCTCAGATACAAATGCAGATCTTAGTCCCCCTCTCCACATAGATTCCAGTATAGAGTTCAATCCTCCCAGCACTCCCCCCCCCCCCCCCCCCCCTCCACGCTTTCAGTACAGGGCCTCCCTCTCCAAATCCTCTCCCACCACCTCCAAAGTTTCATAGGCAGATGCTGCTGCAGAAGAGTAGTTGCAACTTACAATATGCGAGCGCAGGCTGCCAGCACAGGCGTTAGGAGGAGCCAGTGGCGTAACAACCAGGGGGGCAGGGGGTGCGCCTGCCCCTGGCGCTGAGCTGAGGGGGGCACCAGCGACAGGCAGCTCTGCGGATAGTATAGTGAGCGGCTCCTCCACTGAGCGCACAGCCTCCCGCCGGGACCTCCACGGGCATGCCTGGAAGGATACAGGGGATGCCCTGTTTGGCATAACACCGGCACGCGCTGCGGAGGCTCCAAGATGGCGAACCGCTCTGCAGTCCGGCGGCGCCTGCAGGGACTCCCGCTCAGCCAAGCAAGTAAGTGTCGCTGGGATGTGATGCAGGGAGAGAATGGTTTAGCAGAGGCAGGGTGTGTGCTGGGGAAGACCTGGGACAGGCTGCCTGTCCCAAGTCTTCCCCAACGCACACCCTGCCTCTGCCACGGGCAGGTCTGCCACAGGTAGAGTGTTGGCCCGGCCCGGTCCATAGCTTAATAGGGAGCTCCACACTGCAGCCCTGATATCATGTTTATATAAGGGGGGGGGGGCGGAAAAAAAAATCTGCCCTGGGCGCCCATGACTCTGGTTACGCCACTGGGAGGAGCTTCAGTTGTGAAACTAGAGGCTGAGTAGATTGTTTGCACCCTTCCTCCTCTGCTGCCATATAGTGATGTGCAGCACAGGGAGGTTCTGAGCGGCCGCTGGGAGTGGAGCGTTTCTGTATTTATAAGTGACAGTAGTGTTCGGCGAGCAAGTGACTAGCGTCGGAGGTGGCAAAACAAATCTATCTATGTATCGCTATTGTTATCCAAGAGATATTTTTCTCATATTTTACAAAAAACATTAACAATGATATAGAATGAAGGAAGATATGGCTGGAGTTTGTTTCATAAAAAATCAGTAATAGTAAAAAGGGAGGACAACCAATTCACATTAAGAGGCAGCCACAAATAAGAGTTGCAGGGGACTCCTCTTTTTTTTCTTTACAGTTTATACATCAACCAGCCAGGGGACTATAATTTGCACATCTCAATGGACTTAGTTATAAATAACTGTCACTTACTGTATAACTATCACATTTTATTAAAATAAGGGTTCCTTAACTCAGTGTGTTAGTTTTGTCAACTGAGCACACCAAGAGAAGGAACCCTTATTTAAAAACAAAAATTACAATTATTTACAGCAACGTTTAGTGAAAATTGAAATTGCAGTTATAGAGCCGTAAATAAAGATCAACAAAACCAACTGTAGACTTTGCACACTGCTTGCTTTGATGCACCTGGAATGTATTTAGCCGACTGAAACTGAAAGTTCAATTGGGCATTAAAAGCAGTCCAGCCAAGTTAAATGTTTTTATCTATCTATCTTCAGTGCTGAAGATGACTATGTAGACGGAAGCGTACCGTTTGTGTGGACGCAGAGTTTTGTCCATGGCCCTTTGGAACATGGTGGTGGCTGAGTGTAGACCAAATGGCATCCTTTTATATTGGAAGTGACCTTCCGGATTAGAGAAGGCTGTTTTCTCCCTGGCTTCCTTAGTCAGGGGAATCTTCCCATATCCATTTGTGAGGTCCAGCGTGGTGATGTACCTGGCAGGACCCAACCTCTCAATTAGCACATCTACCCATGGCATGGGATATGTGTCAAACTTGGAGACTTCATTAAGTTTTCTGAAGTCATTGCAGAAGCGGAGGGTGCCGTTGGGTTTGGGTACCAACACGTTTGGACTTGACCACTCGCTCTGCGACTCTTCAATGGCTCCAAGCTCGAACATTCTTTTGACCTCTTCTGACACTGCCACCCTATGAGCTTCCGAGATACGGTAAGGCTTTAACCGGATTTTTACATTGGGCTCGGTCACAATGTCATACTCGATTACGTTGGTGAGACTGGGCAGCTCTGAAAACGTACTTATTTCTTTCTAGAAACTTTGTAGAAACTCTTTTGTTTGCTGGGTTTGGGGCCTAGTCAGGGTAGTAGCAACCTGCATCAGGTCGATCCCTGCATGGTCCCCTGACTGTACCCCTACTACCTCAAAACGGACCTTGCCACTTGGCCAAGAATTTGCTCTCCACCGTGGGTATTAGAACAGCCACCCGGTCTCTTACTTGGAACTGTCTAATTTTAGCCGACTGGTTATACACTCTTCTTTGGGCATCCTGAGTCTTCTGCATGTGCTCCCTCACCAGCGGCATCACCTTAGCCACCCTCTCTCACATTTGAGAGATATGCTCTACCACAGTTTTATGCGGTGAGGACTTTCCCACGTTTCTTTTACTAGATCGAGTAACCCCCGGGGGCTTCGTCCATACACTAACTGAAATGGTAAGAAGCCCCGTGGATGCTTGTGGAACGTCCCGGATGGCAAACAACAGGGCAGGGAGTAACTTATCCCAATATTTCCCATCTTTCTGGACCACTCTTTTCAACATGGACTTTAGAGTTTTATTAAACCTCTCAACTAGGCCATCGGTCTGTGGGTAATAGACGGACGTCCACAACTGCTTAATCTGAAACAGTTTGCACAAGTCCGCCATCACCTATGACATAAAAAGAGTACCCTGGTCCGTCAGTATCTCTTTGGGGAACCCAGTTCGTGAGAACATTTGAAATAATTTCCTGGCAATGGCCTTAGAGGAGATTTTCCTCAAAGGGACCGCTTCTGGATACCTAGTTGCGTAATCTAGGATGACTAATATGTATTGGTGCCCTGTGCTGACTTTACCTGAGGTCCCACAAGATCCATAGCGATCCGCTCGAATGGGACCTCAATAATTGGCAAGGGTACTAGAGGGTTTCTATAGTGGGGCACTGGGGAAGTTAACTGGCAAATGGGACAAGATGCACAATATTTTTTAACCTCGGCCTTCACCCCTGGCCAGTAAAACCGGTCGGTTATCCTGGCCTCTGTTTTCTCTGCCCCCAGAAATCCACTCGATTTTAAGACCTGGGACAGGGGCATTATCCTCCAAATTAGCATTCTCTGCAATTTCATTATTGGTGACAGGTATCTCCATATCAGAGGGGTGTGTTGTGGAGGTTTCAGGTCCGGACCCCTCAGACCCTCCCCCTTCCAGGCCCAGTGTCCCCAGTTCTCCAAGCAGCCCCATCTGTACCTGGTTCCATAGTTCCAGACATAGTGGACATTCCCGCCCCACTATCATGTCATGTATTAAAATTTTTACCAACCCAACCTCCTGTGTAACTGAGGTATGGCCATAGGAAACAGTCACCGGGACCAAGGGGTACTCCCTGGTGTCCCCATGGATACACACTACACGTAAAGTCTTATTTACTCCCGACTGTCCTGGAGTGTACGAGTGTTACCATGCTACCGGAGTCCAGTAGAGCCCTGTCAGGAAGGTGGTTTACCCATACTTTACACTCGAACCGTCCTGCAGCCAGATCAAGATAAGTGGCACACACACTTTATACTTAGAATGAGCTTCTTCGACCAGGCCCGCAGTCCATAGGCTCCTCCTGCAGTGGACATTGTGCTCGGATATGCCCCCAGGACCGACATCGCCAACACTGTAGGTCCCCCATCCTTGGGATAAGTGGCAACCTTCATGCTTCTGCGGAAATTGATGCAGGTTTGCGGGTTCCAATGTCTGGCAGGGCTTCTCTCCTAGGTGCTGTGGTCGGTCTGGTTGGCCTTAGTGTGGGTTCCCGACGCTTGGCGGGCCCAAGCAGGTCCTCTTCAATGGACCGGTATACCTTTCAACCAACTCAACCAGCTGGTCAGCGGTTGCAGGGTCTCCATGGCTTACCCAGCGCTGTAGGTTCTCTGGCAGGGACTGCAGGTACCAGTCCATCGCCACCCGTTCCACTATTTGTGGACCGGACAACTTTTCTGGCCGCAGCCATTTTTTACCAACTGTATCAGTTCGTACATTTGGGACCTGGGTGGTCTGTCAGGTTAGTACCGCCAGCGATGCACCCTCTGAGCCCGGACGGCTGTCGTTACCCCCAGGCGAGCCAGGATCTCTGCCTTCAGTCGCTCATAGTCGCTGATGTGCTCAGATGGGAGGTCAAAATAGGCCTTTTTCATGTCACCGGTGAGGAAACGGGAGATAATGCCAGCCCATTGGTCACGGAGCCACCCCTCTCTCTCTGCTATCCTTTCAGGTAGTAAGAAAGGCCTCTACGTCATCGCTGGGAATTTTTGTAAGAAATGGCTGGTTCTCACGAACACTTGGTTGCCAGCGGCAACGACCACTTGCTCACATCCCTGAGCCAGCTGCTGTACCGCCTCCTGCAAGGCAGCCACCTGAGCTTTAGTGGACTCCTAAACTGGGTGGCTAGCAGCCGTGTGTTTTCCTGCTGTGCAGTTATAGCCTGTGCCTTCCTCATGGCGATGGTTTGCCTCTGCTGAAGCTTGCTGCTGGGACACAGTGGCTTGTGCCAAAGCCTTGATGACCTCCTCCATGCCTTTGCCTGCTGCTTGCAATGCATGAACTGACTTCACCCAAGAAATGCCATAAGCACACTGTCTCTTTAACCACATCAATACCCACCTATTGACATATGACGTCCACAGATGGGATCTCCCATTCTGGGTGGACGTCATATGACGTCCTGGGCTTTGCCGGGGGATATCAGAATGATGCCTGCAGCTAGAGGCATCATTCAGATATCCATGTTCTCAACCGGCGATCCTGCGCACCATAAGAACGATCATATCGGCGGTTCCACCACTTAATCGTTCTTTTAGGTGGCGGGAGTGGACATCCCCCCTCCCGCCGCCAATCCGGTGCTTCTCCAGGCTCTCCCGTGCCATCGGGGGCCCGGAGAAGGAATCGCCTGGCACTTGCAGGAAGCATAGAGATGACTGGTGACCAGATGGTCACCAGTCATCTCTATGACCGTCGGAGGACCCAGGCGCGATGTGATGACGTCACGCCCGGGTCCCCGTAAGTAAACAAAGCCGCAATTGCGGCTAGTGAGCAACACCGATCATGAGATCGGTGAATTTTATTTCACCGATCTCATGCTTTCCAGCCTCTTATTGACCCCACATCTCTTCATAAAGAGGACCTGTCACACACATTTCCTATTACAAGGGATGTTTACATTCCTTGTAATAGGAATAAAAATGATAAAAAAAAAAATTAAAATAAAAAAAAGTGTAAAAAAATAAATAAATAAGTAAAAACAAAATAAAACAATAGAAAAAAAAATTAAACGCCCCTGTCCCCGGTAGCTCGCGTGCAGAAGCGAACGCACGTGTAAGTCCCGCCGACACATGTAAACGCCGTTTAAACCACATATGTGAGGTATCGCCGCGTGCGTTAGTGTGTCAGGAACAATTCTAGCACTAGCTCTCCTCTGTAAATCTAAACTGGTAACCTGTAAAAAATGTCAAAGCGTTGCCTATGGAGATTTTTAAGTATCGAAGTTTGGCGCAATTCCATGAGTGTTAGCAAATTTAAAGCGTGACCTGTTAGGTATCTATTTACTCAGTGTAACATAATCTTTCATATTTTACAAAAAATTGGACCAACTGTTTTGTTATTTTTTTAATTCATGAAAAAAAAAGTGTTTGAAAAATTATTGCGCAAATACCGTGCAAGATAAAATTTTGCAATGACCGTCATTTTATTCCCTAGGGTGTCTGCTAAAAAAACATATATAATGTTTGGGGGTTCTGTGTAATTTTCTAGCAAAAGAATGATGATTTGTACATGTAGGAGAGAAGTGCCAGAATAGGCCCGGTATTGAGGTGTATATAAAAACCCGGTATTGAAGTGGTTAAATGTCAGGTTTTTTTTTTTAGTTTTAAACGTTTTTTTGCGGTTGCAAATGCACTTTGCCCGCATTCTCCACCAGTTGTAAACTTTGGGGGCTATAGCTCAGTGTGATTAAGTGCATAAACTGTTTGGGGGGGAAAAAAGGCTTTTATTTACAGACAAACCAAAATAAGGCTTTGCTCAGCACACAGGGAAAACTATAACACAAAAGTCTGCTTAGCTTCAGCATCAGATAAAAGTCTGCTTGTCTTTAGCACAAAAATAAGTCAAAGCAAAAGCAAATACAGTTTGTTTGTAGATGGGTCTTCGCCCCCCGAATTTCAAAAGTCCTCACTGTTTTCTTAACAGCTCCCAGCAGACTCCCAGGCAGCTCATCTTCACAGGTGCTAACCTCATACTCCTCCACACACCTCTAGCACCACTTCCTGTTTTATGAGCTGTTCTCTGGAAGTGTTAACTCCCTGTGTGCTGACTCCCACTATGCTTCCTGCAAGCGCCGGATGATTCCTTCCCCCGGGCCCCCGATGACATAGGAGAGCCCGGAGAAGCACCGGACACCCCCCCCCCTCCCGCCGCCTATAAGAACGATCAAGTGGCGGGGGGAAAAAAATAGAATGACAGAAGATATGGATGGAGTTTACTTCATTTTGCATCACAAATAGCAGCTGATGGTAGGAGACCTCGAAAACGTCCAGAGTAGGGATGAGCCGAACACCCCCGCGTTCGGTTCGCACCAGAACCGTTGAACGGTCCGATCGTTCGCACGAACATTTAGAACCCCATTGAAGTCTATGGGACTCGAACGTTCTAATTCAGAAACGGTCGTTTTAAAGACCAATTTTCAAGTTATTGTTGGAAAACGTTTTTCAGAACCCGGGTCTTGCCCCAGGGAACATGTATCAATGGAAAAAAGTCTTAAAAACTGTAGTTTTTTCAGGAGCAGGACTCCTAAAAAAACAACCTTTTTAAAACTTTTTATTCCATTGATAGTAGTATCAATGGAAAAAAAGTTTTAAAAACGGTCGTTTCGTTTCACGCGAATTTGCCGCGAACGATCGTTTTTGTTCGAAAATCGACGAACGATCGAACGGACGATGTTCGAGTCGAACATACGTTCGTTTCAAACGCGAAGCTCATCCCTAGTCCAGAACATTGGTGCGGGTTGGATGACATCACTGCTCTGGTAATTCCTCACAGTTGTTGGCTTTGAAGTCATGTGACAGCTAGGAAACAGATTGCAAAAAGGTATTTACACTGCTTAATATTACGTAAGCGGTGCATCACTGGTAAACGCAGAGAGAAGACACTATTTAAAACAAATGTAGAGAGCCTTTTCTTCTTCCTTAAAGGGGTTGTAAAGGTAAAAGTTTTTTTACCTAAATGCATCCTATGCATTAAGGTAAAAAAAACATCTGACATCACCGGCCCCCGTTTTACTTACCCCACCCCTCGAAAGTCTGGTGCGCGTGCCGTTGATTGGCTAGGCTGGGCGGTTTTTATAGCAGCGCAGCCATTGGCTGGCGCTGCTGTCAATCACATCGGATGACACGGCGCACCGGAGGGGGCGGGGCCGAGTGATACAGTCAGTGGCTATGGCCGCCGCTGTATCACGGGAGCGCGCTCGAAAAGCTTTCCACCATGCTTGCTCGCTCGCATGATGGTAGAAAGCTTTTGCCAGGAGGAGCTGAGACAGCCGCCGAGGGACTCCAGAAGGCAGGATTCGGGGACACTCTGTGCAAAACGAGCCGCACAGTGGAGGTAAGTATAACATGTTTGTTATTTTTAAACAAAAACATTTCTGACTTTAGTGTTCCTTTAAAGAAGAAGTAAACCCTCTTGTAAAAAAAAAAAAAGACAACCTGCAAGACAAAGGCATAATGAGCTAGTATGCATAGCATAGTACTTACTGTCCTGAGATTGAAGCCCCCGCAGCGGCCCTCGTTCACCTCCCCCGACGCCACCATGATACCCGGAGTGACTTCCGGGTATCGTTGCTACAGCGCTGTGACTGGCCGGAGCAGCGATGACATCAGTCCCGCGGATGTGCGTGGGAGCCGCCACTAACGGCATGATGCGCATGCGCCGCAGACATCAGTGCCTATATTCTTTGCAAATATCTCCTAAACCTTTTAAGTTTGGGAGATATTTACCTGTAGGTTAAAGTGATTGTAAAGGGTTTACAACCACTTTAAAGCCCAACTCCAGCTAGGTTTTTTTTGTTTGTATATAGAGCCACCAGGTTTTAAATGCTGTCTTTGTCCCTGCTGACATTTTAACTTACCGTACTTTCTACTCATCCTGAAAGCCATCTGAATGGGAAATTAGTGAAATCAGGCCAGTAGGAACACAATGAGTGAAAATAAGCTGACAGGAGTCCTAACTCCTCATCACTCACTCCAAACCTTAAAAAAAAGGAATTGGGATTTAAAGCACAGTCTTGATTACATGTATAAAGAGCAATATATGATCTTTAAAAATTGCTGCACCAGGCCTTGATTGTTGCTGGTGGCCACAAAGCCAGAAGATTTGGCCATGTGGAGAAAAATATAGAGTCAAAATGGCTGGTCTTCCTTATCGGCAGTCAATGCTGTATCCTGGCCTAGGCCAACAAGGCCCAAGCTTAGGGCAGCACTTTGCAGGGGGGCAGCATGGAAAGAGTCCCCGCCAGCTTGCGCTGCACTGTTAGTGTAACGCAAGCTGCTTCTAATTTTGACTGTCCTATCATCCTGGACCACAAACCTTCCTCAATGTGCTATATGTTTTCTGCCGCACTATTGGCATGGTTATATCTTCTTAGTCCTCTCTATAAAATTATCAGAAGTTTGTGCTTAAAGTAGAACTATAGGCAACACTTTTTTTATTTTTTATTTTGGATAGAGTAAGGGAAGGTTATAGCCCCTGTCAGTTTATTATTTTTTTACCATCCCTGTCCCATTGCAGAGATCTCCCTTCACTTCCTGCCCCAAACAGGAAGCTAGAGGAAATCTATGTAAATTAAGGGAATCCATTGCCCCCATCCCCCCAGGCACTAAGAACTTGTGTCCCCACTCAAAAATGTCAGGGCAGCTTTTAAACAGAAAGGGGTGTGGCCTTGACAGGAAGAGTGGGTCTTATTTTAATTAGGGGTGCACGAGTTTAGTCAGGCCTAGGGCAGCCCAAAATACACTACTGTCGGGAGTGCCTAGGGCTTTAGACATGTAAGCAGCTTTGAAGGGAGCATGAAACAGCATTTCTCCAGGGAAGTGTAATGTATATCATGCCTTCTATTATTTTTTGTTTTATCCTTTACAAAAGGGTAGGATGTATAGGTTAATTTTGCAGGGCTATGAGAAAGGAGACGGTTTTTTTGGCAAAGAAATCGACCTCCAATCAATTTAACCTAGCTACTAGACCTTTAACTTCCAACTTAAAAGTATACACTAAATGCATTCCCTACTTTCATACTCAACCCCTAACCTTATCTCCCCATATCTAATGTAACCGCTTAAGGTCCAACCACATACATACAGTATACTGTATTTTTTTTCTTCAGCTCTGGGGAATGTGCACGCACTGCCAGAGCACCGCTTCCGCTGTGAATGGACACAGTCAGCGGGCCCGTCGATCCTTCCAAACGATTTAAACAAGGCATATCGCCGTTCTGCTAGTAAGGAAGATAGAGATCTTGTAGAAAGCACTCCCAGGGAACACATTCAACCCTTTGATTGCCCTTGATGTTAACTCCTTAACTGCAAGTGACATTAGTACAGTAACAGTGCATATTTTTTAGCACTGATCACTGTATTAGTGTCACTGGCCCCCAAAAAGGGTAAAAAATGTCAGTTAGGTGTCCAATTTATCCGCCGCAATGTCACAGTCCGTTAAAAGTCGCTGATCGCTGCCATTACTAGTAAAAATATAAAAATAAATATTTTTAGTTTGTAGACGCTATAACTTTTGTGCAAACCAATCAATATATGCTTATTGTGATTTTTTTTTTACAAAACATAAGTAGCAGTATACATATTGGCCTAAATTGGTGAAGAAATACAATTTTTTTTTTTTGGATATGCTTAACCACTTAACGCCCGCCGCACGCCTATTTACGTCCACAAAAGGGCTTGGACAGGCAGATGGACGTAAATTTACGTCCCTGCCTACTAGCGGTTCGGGGGTCCGATCTCCGCTGCATGCGGCGGGCGGCTTACCTGCGGGAGCGATCAGTCTTGAGGGGGCGGCTGTTCGTTTCTGTCCGCCCCCTCGTGATCGCTCCCAGCCAATCCTGTGCGCCGCCGCCATGTCACTTCCTCTGCCTGTAAAATGTAAACACAGGCAGAGGAAGTGATGCACCGCTCATCTTGCGGTATTTTCAAACCGCCGAGATGAGAGAAGAGGCACAATATGTCTGCACCAACACTACACTGACACCACACACATAGATACATTTAACCCCTTGCGATCACCCCCCCCCCCCACCCCCTGTCACACTGTCACTGATTGCAGTGATCATATATGTATGATCACTGCATGTAGTGTCAATGTGACAGGCAGTGTGACAGGCAGTTAGTGTTAGGTTTAGGGTAGCCCCCGTACCCCCCCTAATAAAGTTTTAACCCCTTGATCACTGCCCTAGTTAACCCTTTCTCTTCCTATTGCCAGTGTCACTAAGCGATCATTTTTCTGATCGCTGTATTAGTGTCACTGTTGCTGCTAGGTAGGTAATTTTTTTTTTATTGCGATGTTTTTTTACTAAAGACATGTGGCTGAATACATTTTGGCCTAAATGTTTGACTAAAATTGAGTTTATTCAATTTTTCTTATAACAAAAAGTAAAAAATATTGTTGTTTTTTTCAAAAATGTCGCTCTATTTTTGTTTATAGCGCAAAAAATAAAAATCGCAGAGGCAATCAAATACCATCAAAAGAAAGCTCAATTTTTGGGAAGAAAAGGACGCTAATTTTGTTTGGGAGCCACGTCACATGACCGCGCAATTGTCTGTTAAAGCGACGCAGTGCCGAATTGTAAAAAAGCCTCTGGGCATTTAGCAGCATATTGGTCCGGGGCTTAAGTGGTTAATAGGATACATTTTTGTAAATTGTATTTAATTTTTTCAAAATTGTCGGTCTTTGTTTATAGCACACAAAAATAAAAACCGCAGAGGTGATCAAATACCACTCAAAAAAATGCTCTATTTGTGGGGAAAAAAAGGACATAACTTTTATTTGGGTACAGTGTCGCAAGACTGCACAATTGTCAGTTTAAACAATGCAGTGCAGTATTAAAAAAAAAGGCCTGGTCAGGAAGGGGGGTGCTGAAATGGTTAAAGTATAACCAAATTCAAAACTTTTTCTTTATGAAGCGCTTCCCCCTCAGGAGCTGCTGGATAGATTTGGGATCGGCGTGTCACCTCTGTAGCATTTCTAGGGGTATGAAGATGTGAGCAATGACGGAATGTCCAAACAGCAAGGTGTCATTTTCTGTGCCTTTATTTTCTTGCCCAACATGGCAAACAGGTAACTTCAGGTCAATAGAGAAGATGGTGAAGAAAAAAAGAAGGTTGCAGATTCAGGCCTCAACTATTTATAGAAGCAGTCTTGCTTCAATGGTACCCTTTGCTTCGTCACCACTCCAGCTGTAGTGGGTGCAGTCTCTCTCACAGAACTGGCAGCCGGAATATCATTAACAACCTTGAGAAGGAAGTCAAGCCTCTGCCACAGACTTGGCTCAATGGAAATTAGGAGTGGTGCCTCTGCCACAGGCCCTTGCTCCGGAATGCAGTTCAATGGAGCAATTCCTTCTCAATAATTAAAGTCGCCTGAATTTATCCTCGGGTAGCGTCTTTGATTTTGGGGTCACCGACTGACAAGTCACAACATATAATTTGTCAGTGTCCGGCAACTCGGATCCCCGGTGGATTGTCTAAGCCCTATTGGATCACCTGCCTCCGGGCTCACCTCAGACCGACCTCCCCACCGAACAGCACAACTTGCTTGGGATCTTCTCATGGATGTAGGGACTCAGTAAGTCACTGAGGTACCTTCTTCAGCTTTGGTTGCTCCGGGCCATGAGGGTTTAGAGTCAGGAACTCTGCGTTGCACGTGCGCCCCGGCCTGGTAGGCCATATCACTGGGGCCCGTGATGTGCGCACACCCTAAAGGTGGGTGCTGCACCCGGAACCAGGAACGGGTAGAAGGACCCCACAGAATGGCGTCTGCACCAGAAATACCCTCCCCCAGCATGACCCGCGAGGGAAACACTCCTCTAATTTGCTGCTGGAGAAAGGCGTCTCCGCCTGGACCCCTCTGACACCTCTGTCACCCAGAGATGGAAAAGCATCTCTGGAACACAGAATAAAACCGCAGGCAGCCCAGCCTGGCAGAAACCTCATTTCAATAATCAACATGGATGAGAGCAAAGTAACTCTCTCATCCCCCTATAAATTTAACATAGCACCTGGACTGAACATACACAGGCGCTACATTCAGTTTTGGACAGAGTGGAGATGAATTAGAAATCTCCCCACTTTAACTCCTTCCATGAGAAACTCTGTTGCCAATCTATTGACATGCAAATACCCCAGCATCAATGAAACTCCTCCTTCAGTGTAAAATATTTGGCTAGCCCTGATAAATGCAGCACATTAAAAACTCTTCTCCTACAGTAAACATCAATCTATGACTTACCTCAAAACCTAACTGAAAATTATGCACATTTAAAATCAATACTTAAAAAACCTATTATTCTAACAGCATGAACTATGAAGTATAGTACTGCACTGGCACCTGCTTATAACCTCTATTTCATGGCTGAGATTGCTGGACACCAGTGATATATAATAGCGCTGTCGTTTCAACATGCACTGTGAGAATTAATTTTATAAAACAGAATCTTTGATGAGGCATGCTTGTATTAGGCAGCCCTAATTAACATTGTAAGCCTCAATAAACTTCCAACAGAATAGCTTTTGTTGAGTAATGCAGAGCTAATAAGTATAAAAGTTGCTGTTCCTTTATAGTTGGTAATAAATAGCAGATATAGCCCTTACTTTCTTTGTGGGGTTTACTGTGCCGGTGAACTATAATTTTTATTTAACATTCATTCAGGACAAAGTCACTTAAAAGTCATTATATTACTGTTCACTGGGATACACTTATTGTAAAGTACTATAATCATTGGATACAGGCAGTTACAATTTATGTAAAAGGCAATATCAGGAATAGTGCTGCTTGGGCTTCATGCGGTAAAGAAACTCCACATTTATCAGTTGTTAAAAATATAATATTATTAGGTATTCATGTTGTAACCCAATAATACAAAAGGGATTGTACAGTGGTTTTGTACATGTTTTTTTTTTTTTTTTATGACTAGAAATGAAAAAATAATTATAAAAAAAAAAAAATTAAGTTGTAGAGTTTTTGGTCACGTTCATCAATGTATACTTCCCCAACTCAGACCACCTTATATTCTTGTGTAGACTCTTCCAAGCTATTACTGAATTTGGCAGTCTTTTGGGTGGTGACATTAATTTTTGCATACGGTCATTTGCTTGATGTTTTTGGAGGCGAATTACACCTCTTATATGCCTGGAAGCATGAACTTCATCTACATCATTTTGTAGACACCTAGCACTTTTTACATCTGTCCGAATGGGACTATACCTTTCTTTCGGCTCTATCAAACTGATTTCAGACTCCACTTCCTAATGTGTCCTCTACAGAGCTTTTTTTCTCAGAAAATAGGTGCAGGAACTTAACCACGTTCAGATTTCACAAACAGTAGAAGGGTCTTAAAGGGGCATTAAATACAAGGGGGCAGATTCACAATGGAAATGGATTATCGTAGCGTATCAGAAATACACTACGCCGCCGTTTTTTACCTGGCTCTACGTGGAATTCAGGTAGATGGCGGCGTAGTGTATTTCTCCCGTCGCAATCCATATAGACGAGTAGGGGGCGTGAATCATTTAAATTAGGCGCGTTCCCGCGGCGATCGATCTGCGCATGCTCCGTTCGCAAATTTCCCGCCGTGCATTGCGCGAAATCACGTCGTGACGTCATTCGTTGTTTAGGTAGCGTCGTTTACGGGCGATCCTAGTCCCGAACGAGTTACGTAAACAAAAAAAAAAATTAAATTAATTCGAAGCGGGAACGACGGCCATACTTAACATGGGCTACGTAACGTTAGAGCAGCAAAAAGCTGCTCTAACATTACGTACACAAAAATAGACGAAAGTGATTGCGACGACCACTCGTATCTTCGGGAATCGCCGTAAAAAAACATTTGCATATCCCGACGCATCAAAACTACGCGAACTCCTCCCAGCGGCCGCAAATAGATGGCAGCGTAGATCCAAAGGCTTACGAAGACGTAAGCCTCTCGGATCGAAGCCCGAAGCGGCCGTATCATGGTTTGAGGATTCAAACTAGTGATACGGCGCGCGAAATTTGAAATTACTCCTGTCTAACACCAGTTAGACAGGCGTAATTGCTCTATGAATCTGGCCCAAGGAGTGCAGAGTTCAGGGGGGTTACACAAAGTGCAGAGCTGTCACTTGTAAACACAGAAACCAGACTTCTGTGTTCACAAGTGATTGTGGTGAGCAGGCACCAAAGGGTCTGAGCCAGAGGTGGTGGAACTGAGTTCCCCCAAGTTCCCCCTGAAAAAAGCCCTGATCCTCTACCTACATTGGGTCAATGCTCCTATCTGATCATGCACTCGTTAATCTCACCTTGGCGATAGATCCCCCAAGAGAATCGATACCTATGTGGTGACTCAATGGGACTTTATTTCAAGACCCAGAAACCATGTTGGAAAACAGTAGAAAATGATCTGCGTACTTTAGGAAAAATGATACGGCGGACGTTGCCCTCCTGACTTTGTGGGAGGCTCACAAATGCCCACTTATGAGCCTTTTCTAAAAACAATAGGCCAGATTCAGAGAGCCGTAACTCCTGTCTAACTGGTGTTAGACTGGAGTACTTTCGAATTACGCACGTTTTTTAGCTAGTCTGAAACCTCTAACCATGAAAAGACGGCTGCGGGCTTCAATTCAGCTGGATTACGTGTTCGTACGCCTTCGGATCTACTCTGCAATAAAATTGCGGCCACTGGGTGGACTTCCCGTCGTTTTCCGCGTCGGGGTATGCTAATGAGCTTTTGCCAGCGATCCCCGAAATTACGATCTTCAATCGCAATCTCTTACGGCATCTTTAGTCATCTTTTTTTTTGCGTAACACTATACCAGCTTTTTGCTGGTCTAATATTAGACAGCCCATGTTAAGTATGGCCGTCGTTCCCACGTCGAATTTCAACGTTTGTTTTTATTTTTCACGTAAGTCGTCCGGGAATAGGAATGTACGTAAACGACGCTACTCAAACAACAAATGACGTATTGACGTTAGTTCGCGCAATGCACGGCGGGAAATTTCGGAACGGAGCATGCGCAGTTCGATCGCCGCGGGGACGAGCCTAATTTAAATGCTTCACGCCCCCTAATCGCGTATTTCGATTACGCGGCGAGAAATAGACTACGCCGCCGTATCGTACGGGCAAAAATCTACCAGAATTCGATGTAGAGCCTGGTTAAATACGGCAGCGTAGAGTATTTCGAATATGCTGCGCAAATTTACGTGTACTGTACCTGAATCTGGCACAATGTGCCTGTTTGAAGAAACAACATCTCCCCCAATGTCAGACCCTGCATCAGCAGGTTTGACAACTAGAATCTCTTCATAAAAAATCTCTGGCAACACAAGTTTACCAAGACTTTATAGACTTATGCCCTGTACACGCGATCGGTCAGTCTGAGGAAAACGATCCGATGGACCTCAAGCTCACGTCAGTAGATCTGGGTTCTCACCCTGAGAGTTATTTACTTTACATTGATAGCATCCCCCTTTCATGATATAAATCTTTGCTTACAGGATATTTGTTAAATGCAGCTAGGTCTTGCATCCCTGCCTTGTAAAAACAACATGTCACTCCTCCTATTTGTCTGTGCCTGTCCAAAATTAATGATATTAAACATATGGAATGCTTTACGGCTTCCTTTTAATTTATAAATTTGTTTATTAAAAAAAGTTTTCAACTTTACAAACAAATAAATACACATTATACAAACATACATTGTCTCAATATATACTCCTATTTATACAGTCAAACTTATGTCTATATCAACAACAGGTTATATTTTCATTTCCCCTTATCCCAGATATTTCCTTCCATATCCTATACCTTCCTTCTTCAGCCTAACCGACCTGGGAGAATATAGTATCCAAAGGAAAATGGGCAGAGGCAGATAGGGTTCAATGGAGGGATGGAGCTGGATTCACGGGATAATCCTAAGGGGAGACAAAGGGAGAGAGAAAGAGAAAAAAATATATATCTAAGTGTACAAGGTAGGAAGGGGATCATATTGTCCCCCATATGATTAAAATAAGTTCTAAAAAAAAAAAAACACCCTCTAAGTGTCGTAGTGCGAGAATGTGTGTACAGTATATATAAAAAGGAAAAGAAAAAACATGTTATGTGTATTTACTGAGGGGAGCTTTCCCCCCGTACCCTATATAGGAAAAAAAAAAGCACCCATCAAAGTGTCGTAGTGCGAAAATGTATAGTACCATTTAGTAAGAAGTTTATAGTTCATCTCTTTTATTTTTGAGTCTGTTGATGTAGAATGGACAAGATCTAATACCTGTCTTTTCTTATCTTCTGAAATATTTTGATTCAATTCTTGTTCCCAGGCTTCTAATGCTTTCAATGAGCCAAGTTCTCCATTAGAGATCAAAATTTTATAGATATTTTATATCCCCTGCCCTCCCCTTCCTCCATGCACTATAAGTTTTTCCCAAGGGTTTAGTTCCTTCATATCTCGTAGGGGTTTCTGTAGTGTACATACAAAATGTTGAACCTGCCTGTACCTCCATTCGTCTCCTGTGGTTGGTCCATATTTTCCTCGTAATTCCTCCAGAGAACAAAGTAAATTGCCTTTCATCAGATCCTTTAGTCTTAATGTGTCCGAGGTTGTCCATCTCAGGTACATCCCATCTCCTTTTCCTGGCGGAAAGCAATCTGTACCCGTAAGGGACAACAGCGGACTATTATAAGACCATTTTTTTTTTTTTACATATTGCATCCCAGATTCTAAAGGTTTCTTTTGTCATTGATGGAGCCTCCTGAGGTAGATTTCTATATTGTTTTGGTATCCATATTCCCTTTCCCAGATCCTTTTTACTTAAACTTTCCTCAACTTCTATCCATTTTTTCCTTTGGCCATCTTCCTGTAACCAGTTAGTTATCCTCTTTAATACCGCTGCCTTATAATATCTCTTAAAGTCTGGAAAAGATAACCCCCCTTCACATCTAGGTCTAGTTAGAGTCTCAACTGATATTCATGGCTTTCTTTCCTTCCATATAAACCTCCTCACTATCTTCCCCAGAATTCCAAAGTATATGTCTGAAATCTTTATCGGGAGTGTTTGGAAGATATACAGGATTAGGTGATATCATCATCTTAATTATGTTTATTCTACCCCACCAGGATACTTTATCTATTAGGTACCCCTTAAGATCTGATTTTATTTTATTCAATAAGGGGATATGATTGTCTACAGATATCTTTCTGTGTTTGACAGGAGTATCCCCAAATATTTCATCCTCCTCTGTTTCCATGTGAAGGGGTAGAGGGCCTCAACATCCCTGCATTCTTCCAGACCCATCGATACATACAGTACCTCAGTTTTTTCTTTATTTATCTTTAAATTTGAGATCTCTCCGTATTTTTCATATTCAGTTATAATCTTTGGTAATGTCTGTCTGGGGTTAGATACATGAAGCATCATGTCATCAGCGGACGCCGAGATCTTGTGTTCCCTACCCCCCACCTTCATCCCCTCTATTGCCTGATTGTTTCGTATTGTTGACAGTAATGGCTCTAAGAAAAGAACAAAAAGAAGGGGCGAGAGGGGGCATCCCTGTTGTGTCCCATTAAAAAGTGGGAAGTTCTCTGAGAGGGTGCCATTCAACCATACCTGAGCCGAGGGCTTCGAGTACAGTGCACCTATCCATCTAAGCATATTAGGTTCCAGTCCTATATGCTTCAATGTTGCTATCATGAATTCCCAATCCAGCCTGTCAAACGCCTTTTCGGCATCTAATGACAAAAAAACACTGGTTCCTTACTCTTTTTAGCTTTTTGTATCAGGAATAGCACCCTTAGTACATTATCCCTTGTCTCCCTCCCTGGGAGTACGGCTTTCTTTTAGCGTAAGGAAGAAAAGGAACCTGTGGTCGATGTTTTTATATTCTACCACTTATCAGGAGCTTATTAAATCAACAGGGTTACACCCAGAGCACTATGACAATGATTATTGATCCAACTATTTTAGGTTGGCCCTGGTTCCCTCCCTGGCATTTCCCCCTATTCCCTTCCTCCCCCACCGATCATTTATCCGCTCTTGCTAATTCAATAAAAGTCATTGTTGAAAGGCATGTGGTTCAAATCTTATGTGTATACAGTTTTGTAAACCCATGTTTCTCGCTAAATATATATTTTTTTGTTATATATATATTTTTTTGCAATTATTAATTTATTAATTGTCAAGTTAATCTCTTATCAAAGTGCTTATTCTGAAGTGTGAATCAGACAGTAGTCAACTAGAAAGTAAACTTCTGCTCTGCTGTCTTCCTTTAAAGTTTCCATTTATAGTGGGCCTAAACTCAAAAAGTAAAAGTTTGATATATTAGAAATGTTAATTTTACCAAAGCAATACCCTAACAACTCTATGTATTGAATTCTTCCTGAAAAATATCACTGCGCTTCCAAGTATGTGAGTGTGAATAGGCACTCCTGTACCAATAGCTAGCTCTATAGCTGTATATCTGCAGCGTGAGATCTAAGGTACCATACCTCCCAACTTTTTGAGATGGGAATGAGGCCCACCTATTAGAAAAAGTATGTAGGCATAGGACACACCCCTTGTCACACCCCCTTAATGGAGAATTATACAAAAAAATGATTAGTTAAACCCACAAGTGCTTTTTTTAACACTTCTATTTCTTTATATTGAAATGTGCAAATGCAACAATTTAGAAACTGGATGAAAGGTTTAGCACTGGGAAACACTCTTTGATATATAAATAGTGCATTGTTTATACAGGTATATGCATCAGACCAAAACGAGGGACAAATGAAGAAGGAATGAGGGACAGAGGGACATTTCACCAAATCAGGGACAGTCCCTCAAATCAGGGACAGTTGGGAGCTATGCAGAACAATGCATGGTAAGTCAGCAATGGGGGAGATCAGCTGCAGGGAGACAACAAGCAGTACTTGTGACTAGTCATTTGCCCTCTACTTGCCTTTCTTGGGCAGTTTCCAAAATTCAACTTCTCAACTTTACTCCCTCAATCAACATTGACTATTTTTAGTCATTATACTAGTAAATAGATAGGCAAGTATACAATATTTACTTGTTTAAAACTTGTTTTTAAATCTATTCAGTTATTTCCTGGTTTCCAAGCCTAGGCCAAAATGATATCATACATCCCAGGAGTCTTCAGGCGTTTTTTTTTAAGCTAAGCACACCAACCTGTCTGCATGTTCGAGCTTAGGGCAGATGGATTCCAATAAGTAAATGTCCCTACTCAAGATGTCTACAGACAGAAAATAATGCATGGAGACATGGATGGATGGGTGAGTTTGCTTTGAAAATTAAAAAGGAATTGAATTGCGTATTTGGTTTGTGGTGCTCAGTGTAGTTACACTTTAAGAGATGCCCTTTCAACCAGACATGATCTTCTAAAGTATTTGAGGAAAAATACAATTTCCAGATGCTTATAAGGTAGCAAATCTTATAAATGCATTGATCGTGTTTTATTCATAGAAGCTGTAGAACGGCTTCTATGAATGGAGCAGCTGGGCTGAAAAGGAAGGTATAGTCACGCATTCATGCTGAGTGCCTATCACAGCCCTTTCGTTCTATTAACCCCCACTGCACTGGAAGTTTACAATGACGGGGGTGGAGAAGGGGGCATCGGAGGTGAAAGGTTTCAGTGAAAGGAGGACACAACAGCACAAGGGACACATCTAACTGAAGGTAAGTAATGTTCTTTGTGCTGATTTTAAAAAAAAAAAAACATTTTAAAGGGTAACTCTCATGGGGGGAAAAAATTGCGAAAAGAGAAAAAATAATATGGCATATACAATTGCGGCACAAGTCATATTGTAAGTGAATGTTATTAAAAATGAACTTTCCTTTTTAATCTGCAGCTCTGTAATTTTTTTGGTCAAGTGCAATGCAATATAACTACCTGGAGGTGTTCTGTATACAGAATGTGTACAGAACGCCCCCCCAGAAACATAATTTCCTGCTTCTAAGATTGGCTCACTGATTTTTCCAGAAGTCCCCACTAAGATATAATTCAGATTTCCGGCATCCCCTGCAACAAAAATATACATTTTGGTGAGATATTCCCAATAGGAAATCATGTCTAAAGGGATGCAGGTCCAGCAGCTGTCCTTATTTGTACCCTGCAGGTGCTGCAGCTAATTGATAATTATGAAACCACTTCCAATAGATTAACTTTCCCACAGGGGCACAGAAAAACACACAGCGATTTCTTCAGAAAAATAAAAGGTAGCAATATGCAGCAATGTTTGTTAAAATCCTTGCAATGTACATAGATCACCCAGAGGGGAATATTTATTTCTCAACAAAAGTGGAGTTACTCTACCACTTTAGCCCCAGGAAGATTTTACCTCCTAATGTCCAAGCCATTTGTTTGCGATACAGCACTGCGTCGCTTTAACCTCTTAACGACCGTCGCACGCCTATTTACGTCCACAAAAGGGCACGTACAGGCAGATGGGCGTATATATACGTCCCTGCCTTCTAGCGGGTCGGGGGTCCGATCGGGACCCCCTCCACTGCATGCGGCAGTTGGCTTACCTGCAGGAGCGATCCGTCTTGAGGGGGCGGCGGTTCGATTCTGTCCGCCCCCTCGTGATCGCTCCTAGCCAATCCCGTGTGCCGCCGACGTGTCACTTCCTCTGCCTGTAAAATGTAAACATAGGCAGAGGAAGTGATGCAGCTCTCATCTCGGCGGTATTTTCAAACCGCCGAGATGAGAGAAGAGGCACAATACTGTAAGTCTGCACCAACACTACACTGACACCACACATAGGCACATTAACCCCTTGCGATCACCCCCCACCCCCCTGTCACACTGTCACTGAATGCAGTGATCATATATGTACTGATCACTGCATTTAGTGTCAGTGTGACAGTTAGTGTGACAGGCAGTTAGTGTTAGGTTCAGGGTAGCTCTGTATCCCCCCTAATAAAGTTGTAACCCCTTGATCACCGCCCTAGTTAACCCTTTCACTCCCAATGTCACTAAGCGATAATTTTTCTGATCGCTGTATTAGTGTCACTGTTGCTGCTAGGTAGCTAATTTTTTTATTGCGATTTTTTTTTTTTACTAAAGACATGTGGCTGAATACATTTTGGCCTAAATGTTTGACTAAAATTTAGTTTATTCAATTTCTCTTACAACAAAAAGTAAAAAATATTGTTTTTGTTTTCAAAAATGTCGCTCTATTTTTATTTATAGCGCAAAAAATTAAAATCGCATAGGTGATCAAATGCCATCAAAAGAAAGCTCTATTTGTGGGAAAAAAGGATGCCAATTTTGTTTGGGAGCCACATCGCACGACCGCGCAATTGTCTGTTAAAGCGACGCAGTGCCGAATTGTAAAAACGCCTCTGGGCATTTAGCAGCATATTGGTCCGGGGCTTAAGTGGTTAACTGAAAATTGCGCGGTTGTGCGATGCTGAACCCAAATGTCCTTTTTTCCCCACAAATAGAGCTTTCTTTTGGTGGTATTTGATAACCTCTGCAGTTTTTATTTCTTGCGTTATAAACAAAAAAAGACCGACAATTTTGAAAAAAATATATTTTTTAATTTTTGCTGAAATAAATATCCCAATATATATATATATTTTTTTTAAATGAATTTCTTCTTCAGTTTAGGCTAATATGTATTTGTCTACAAAATAGGGGATAGTTTTATGGCCTTTTTCTTATAATATTTTTTTTTTACTAGTAATCACGGCAAACAGCAATTTTTTGCAGTACTGCGACATTGCGGTGGACAGATCGGACACTTTTTGTGGGACCATTGACATTTATACAGCGAGCAGGGCTAAAAAATATAGCCACTGATTACTGTATAAATGACTGTCACGTACCAGGCTGAAGGCTGAGGTGACGAGAGGGTTCCCCTTGCGGCTGGAGTTGGACACAGAGGGTGCTCTGCCCAGACATGTACCGATGAAGCTGTCTGATGGTTTCAGAAGTGGACACCCCAGAGCAGAGAAGGCGGTTACAGACAATGGTTCCCTGGAGGTGCTGGCGTATCTTAGCAGGTGGAAAAGCAGAGACGTCTTTAAAAGCCAGGCCGTTAACAAGTGTTTCTAACTGTAAGGGGATGGGACTGACTGGAGGAGGAGACATATTGCTTTTCCAATTTACGAGGAAAAGCAGATCCGTCTCTTCTCCCCTGTCGAAACAGGGATTTGTGTGCTTACATACACAGATCCCTGTTCTGGCTCTGGTGCCCACATTCACCCCGCCATGGAGCGGGCATGCACGCATGCCTGCTATGACTCTTAAAGGAACCGACGTACCCATACGATGATTCATGGGAAGGAGCCAACCTGCCGCAGTAAGGCCCCTTTCACACTGGGGCGGGAGGCACGGTGGCGGCCGATAAAGGGTTAATACCGCCCGCAATGCGCCTCTGCAGAGACGCATAGCAGGCGGTATTGCCGCGGTTTCCCATTGTTTTAAATGGGAAGGAGCGGTATACATACCGCTCCTCTCACAGCTCCAAAGATGCTGCTGACAGGAGATTTTTTCTCTCCCGCTAGCGCTTTGCCTCAATGTGAAAGCCCTTGGGCTTTCACATTGAGTAGGCAGTGAAGGAGTTTTTCAGACAGTATAGCAGCGCTATTTTTACCACCTGGAAAAACTCCTCAGTTTGAAAGGGGTCTCAATGTGCGTGAGCTGGTCGACAAGTGGTTAAAGCGAAGTTCCACCCAAAAGTGAAACCTCCGTTTATTTGCGTCCTCCGCCCGTCCGGTGCCACATTTGGTACCTGTCAGGGGGAACAAGGGACCTGTTTTTGACAGGTTGCCGTCTCCACTTCTAGGAGACGGTGCCCCGTCGCTGTCCCTCGGAAGTTCGGCATGAGCAGTGCGCAGTTGGGAACTAGCTGTGAAGCTGAAAGGCTACACTGCTGGTTTTCCTTAGTAAAGATGGTGGCGGCAGCACTCGACAGACGATCCAAAAATCGCCTGGGGTGCCAAAAATGTGGGCTCCCTGGACATGTGGGTGACCATATATTAAAAGTCAGCAGCTATAGTATTTTACAAATACTATAGCTGCGGAATTTCCCAAGGCAGAACTCCTCTTTAAGTAAAATCAAAATCCGTCAGGTCCCTGCTGAACTAGGCAAAGTTCGATCCATCTATGGCTATTCCTGTTCCTGAGAAGTCAATTTAACGATCCACTTCTCTTGAACGGGCTTGTTAGAAAACTTTTTTTTTTTTTCCGATTAGCGATGATCAGTGCATTCTGACAGCGCAAGAGTCTTGCTGTAAGAATACAATAGTGCAGCGGGGAGGATTCACGTATCCACCTCGAATGTGTGGTTGGGGGAGGTCCATTCAGTTTTTTCGGTCAGCCCGCCGGTTGATTAAAAATAAACTGACCCATGTATGCCCAGCTTTAGGCTTTAAAGTGTGATCAGCTCCCCTCTATTTCAGTGTATCTAGGGGTATCAAGACTCTGAAGACCATGCTGTGTAAAAGAAAGTGGTTCTCCCAGCAAGACCGGCTTGGATACGGCATTCTAATCATTCTCTCCTCTATTAAATCGGACTGCAATGCCCCCATCCTGTCAGAAGCTTCTGATGGAATGAAAGAGACTCTCAGTAAATTAGAGGAGGATTGCTTAAGGTCTCATGACCCTGTCAGCTCACTGTTTAATGAAATGTGGAATTACATGGGGAGAGCTTCTGTCACTTGAAAATAATTCAAATTATTGCATCCGCCACAAGATATGACCATAGAAGAATTAGGCAGTCATCTTTACCAGTTAAATTAGTGGACAAATTAGTAGTAGATGTTCTACACCAGCGTGAAGAGAAAAGTCATACTGTATTTTACGTGCTGCCCTACCTTTCTAATCAAGAATCAGAAAGTACTGGAGGACTTGAGATACTTTCTATTTGCTCATACATCCTTAGATATACATATTTAAAATAACCTCAGGCTTTTATCAGTTTAAACCTGAACTTCAGGCAAACAGCTGAATCCAAAAATGATCTACATACACAATATTGTCAAAAGTATTGGGACGCCTGCCTTTACACATGAAATTTAATGGCATCCCAGTCCTAGGCTACATTCACACCTATGCTTTTTTTGTACTTTTTGCATTTTGCAGATATGCACTACATAATGTGTTCCATAGGAAACCATGTTAAATGGACTGTAGTGCAAATGTACAAAATGCAAAAAGCACCAAAACTGCATAGGTGTGAACCCAGTCTTAGTCCGTAGGGTTCAATATTGAGTTGGCCCACCCTTTGCTGCTATGAGGCTGGATTCACACCAATGCATTTTTAGTGCTTTTTGCATTTTTCAGATTTGTGCCACAGTCCATTTAACATGGTTTCCTATGGATCACGTTCTGTAGTGCAAATCTGTAAAATGCAAAAAGAACTAAAAATGCATAGGTGTGAATACAGCCTAAGCCCTGGTTCACATTGATGCGGGATTGAAATTGTGCGAGTTCAGCTGAACTCGCACGATTTTATTTCTGCATGTCAGTCTGACTATTTCAGAGACATATGTGCGTTTTCCTGCACAGTTATCTATTGAAATCATACCTGAAATCGCCAAAAGTAGTACAGAAACTACTTTTGGGAATCAGTGAGGCGATTCAGACGGTTTCATTGCTGGCAATAGCCTTTGATTTGGCATGCAATTTGACATGTCAAATCGCATCAATGTGAACCAGGGCTAAGAGCTTCAACTCTTCTGGGAAGGCTGTCCACAAAGTTTGGGAGTGTGTCTATGGGAATGTTTGACCATTCTTTCAGAGGCGCATTTGAGAGGTCAAATTGCTTTGTGTGCCGGTCCAAATCATTTGGTGGAGGGGGGATTATGGTGTGGGGCAGTTTTTCCAGGGGTTGGGCTTGGCCCCTTAGTTTCAGTGGGAACAATTTGGGGATGGCCCCTTCCTGTTCCAACATGACTGCATACCAGTGCACAAAGCAAGGTCCATAAAGACATGGATGAGCGAGTTTGGGGTGGAGGAACTTAACTGGCCTGCACAAAGTCCTGACCGCAACACGATAGAACACCTTTGGGATGGGGGGCGTGATGACGTGACGTACGCACGCACGCCGTGGGAGGGACAGAGATGTGCCGCGAGCCGACCTAGGCACCTGGGAGTGAGGACGCCGCAAGGTGGAAGATCGAGGGAGCCGATACGGGCGCGAGTCAGCAGCGCTGCGGGCTCCAAGGCGGCTCTCACTTAGGTCCGGTATCGGGCCGGCCCAGTGTTGCCTACAGCACCCTCCACACTCCATGGTCCCGGCCAGCGTATAGCGCGAGACGACGGTTCGGTAAGAGAATGCTGAGCCTCCAGGGGTGGACTTGATCCCAGCGCCCCCCCGCTCCCCGCAGACCCGCCTGTCCTGCTGCCTACGGTGCCGTAGGGGTCAGGTAATATCCATTCCTCCCATCCCCTCTGATCGCATCCCGGAAGGTCTGGTAAGCAACTTTCAGCTGAACCTCTACAATCTGTATTCTGTGGCTGTACTATGAGAATCGGTGAAATGTTTCTGAAGGTGATTTCACTGGAGATTGATCTAAAATATTTTATGCAGCAGTAAGACTTGAGAACTTTGTGAAAGTAACACTCCTATTTTTTTTTTGCTATCAAACAAGTGTCTTGTTTTTGCCATGCAGCGTCTCACAAATTGATTTAAAACAACCTGATTCCAGCACCTCCCCTTCTCCACGTGGACCCGCTTGTCCTGTCGCCTGGGGGGCCGTAGGAGCCAGGTAATATCCACCCCTCCCATTTCTCCCTACCGCAACCCGGAGGGTCTGGTAAGCAATTTTTAGCAATTTAGCTGAACCTTTACAAACTGTATTCGGTGGTTGCATTATAAGAAGAATCTGTGAAAGGTTTCTGAAGATGGATTTACTGGTGATTGATCCAAAATAGTCTATGCTGCGGTGGGATCTGAGAACTTGGTGAAAAGTAACCTTCCTGGTTTTTTTTTCCTCAAATAAGCCCTCGCTTACGCCATGTAGCATCTCATAATTGTTTAAAAACAACAGAACTAAATATATAGAGGTGACTATTGCACTAGACTATATCTTGAACAACTGCTGAGGGGCGAGTGTGGATCACCCTGATACCCATCAGCAGGGGTATCAAGCGAATTATTGTGCCTGATAGTTGGATGGGACGGGTTGGCGAAGGCTGGGCGATTTGTCGCCAAAGGAAGGAACGAAATAATAAAAATACTAGGTGGCTCACTCCCACCGATACGCTGTGGACTGTTCAAGTTATATACACTAGCACAGGGGACTAGATTGCACCGCAAGGAAAACGGTGGTACGTGGTAGACTGTGCAGTTATTTATACTGGCACAGGGGACTCGATCGCACCATAATTTTAGTGATCGGCATCTATCAGGTTCAAGAGAGTAGTGGGTCGAGGGGGGAGTAAGTTTGAAAATTACCTCTCCGCCCTTAGCAGAGTTTGAAAACCACTTATGCAACTCCCCCACTGGACGTGCGAGTAACCCAGCAATAAGATCACTCACGGAAGGGAAAAAAAAAAAACTGGGGAAACGAATCCGGGCGAGGTGTAAATTAAATATGAGTAAGGTGACTAGGGGCTCTGCCCCGAAAAACCCCCAAAGAAAATCCCCCAGGTAGCACGATCAGACAATATATGACTCAGGAGGGAAGCATCAAAAGCCCAAGCAACACCAAAAAAACGGACAAAACAGGGGCTGGGAGAAAAGGAGCGGGGGGCATCAACCTTCAAAACCCAGATTTATCAACGGATGGGGAACAAGAACTGAACCCAAATCTGGAGACTAGCCCAGATACACACATCCCATCTAAGAGGGAACTGGAAGCAATGTTGAAGAGACTAGAACTAAGTCTAGAAAAATCCATGAAGGAGGAGATCAGCTGTCTGAGAACGGATCTGGGTCACTTGTTAACACGGGTTGAAGAAACTGAGACACGCCTGGAAAAACAGGAACTAGAATTAAGTCATTTAAAAGATCAATATGTCATCATTCAACAGAACCAAAGGATGCTCAAATACCGCTTAGAGGACCAAGAAAACAGAAATAGAAGACAAAACTTAAGGATTAGGTCCATCCAAGAAGTAAAGGGAGAAGATCTGACAAAGATATTAAACGATCTGTTTGTCCCTCTATTAGACCAGGACATCGAAGGATCCCTGAAAATAGAACGGGTACATAGAATAGGGAGAACAAGCAATGGGGAGGGGACAAGACCAAGAGACATTATTGTCAGATTCAGACATTACGAGGACAAAGCGGAAATTTGGGCTCGGCTAAGGAAAAAACCCCCCCTGTGCTATGAGGGGGTAGAGATTCAGATCTTCCCCGATCTGGCGTGGGAAACTCTAGCCAGAAGGCGATATTTGAAGCCTCTTTTGGAACAACTGAGGGTACAGAATATTAAGTATCAGTGGGGGTTCCCTGCGTGCCTTATTGGCCAGAAGGATGGAAGGTCAGCTAGACTAACCTTCCCGGAAGAATTACCTGGGTTCTGCGCTAAATTAGATATCCCGGTCCTGGACCTACCAGGATGGGTAGATTAGGTACACAAATGCCCAGAGATCAAAATTATAATTAAAAAGGTGAGGATGGGGGGGAGGGGGACGGGTCTGCGGGGGGGGGGGAGGGGAGGGGGAGGGCCTGTGATGGGTTCTGCCGCCGGTTCGTAGTTACGGCCAGGGACAGACCACCATAGGCCTGTGGTCGGGGGTGGGTGCGGGGAAGTCCCACCACATGCATGAGAGCTGGTGGAAAGGAGAAGGGAGGATTTCCATGGCTCTGAGGCCTTGGTGGGCCAAGGGGGGTGGAGGGGGGGGGGTGTTGTGGGGAGGGTTGCGGAAGGGGGGGTCTTTTTTGGTTCAGTTGGGCGAGTAGGATAGGGTTGGAGGCCCATGCAGCCTCTCAAAGGAATTTAAGTTCAAACAGATAGGAAGGCAGTAATGGTGGAAGTTAAGTTTATATCATATAACATAAAAGGTTTAAATGCTGCGGGGAAGAGATTCAAAGTCCTAGAAGAGATGAAGCACTATAAAGCGGACGTAGTCTTCTTACAGGAGACCCATCTCTCCCTTGACTCAAATGTCAAACTGTTCTCACCCATGTTCCCTACGTGGTACTATGGGGACTCCATTTCTAAACGCGCACGTGGCGTGGCAATTGGTTTTGCGGATGGGATAAGGTTTGACTTGGAGACAAGGTTGACAGATCCAGAGGGGAGATTTTTATTCCTAAAAGGGAAACTAGGGAACATGACCTGCACCCTTGCTAATATCTACGCACCCAATACTCAGTCAGCCAAATATATGGTGAAAATCCTTGGAAAGCTGAAACTTTTCGCAGCCAGCTATACTATTTTAATGGGCGACCTTAATCTATGTATGAACCCGAGATTTGACAGTACATCCAGGGGGAGTGAGACAATAAATATCCAGCTCCAGAAATTCAAAAGAAAGATGCATGACTGCCAGCTAGTTGACGCTTGGAGAGCCATCCACCCCCATACGTGGGACTATACGTTTTTCTCACCCCCGCACGGAACGTATTCTAGGTTAGACTACACTCTCGAAGACCATAAGATGTTGGATATGGTAACAGAAGTGGAGATTGGCGCGGTGACCATATCTGATCACGCGCCAATATCTATGAAAATCCGGATTTCGACACAACAGAAACAACACCCGATGTGGCATTTAAACGACTGCCTGATACGGGAAGGGGGAGGGGCGGTAAGGGTGGATCAAGAACTTAAACAATTCTTTCTAACAAACGACACAGGGGACATATCTAACACAACACTCTGGGAGACTCATAAAGCATACATTAGGGAGATTTTAATCTCCATTGGGGCGAGAGGGAAACATGAGCAGAGTAGGAAGAGGGATACATTAATACAAGAAATAACTTCCCTAGAACAAAAACATAAAAAACAGCCCTCCCAGGACACTTATGGTAAGCTAATACTAAAAAGAGAGGAATTAAAGGAGATCTTGGAGCAAGATACTAAGACAAAGTTCAACAGAATAGCTAGAGAGAGGTACTTGTGGGGAAATAAACCAAGTAAGCAGTTAGCTAAAATGGCCCATACAAAGAGAACCCGAAATTACATTGAAAAAATTAAAACGCCAAACGGCGACCTGGCCTATTGCACCAAGGATATTGCGGCAACATTTAGGGACTATTATGAAGAACTGTACAATCTAAAACAGACAGGGTGGCAGGCAGGTGTAAAAGAAGCCAAAACCCGAGACTTCCTCGAGAAGGCCAGATTACCAAAGATTGACAACATAGCAAGTTCCCACATGGATAGGCCTATAACCGAAGAGGAGGTTAAAAAAGCCCTCAAAAATACTGGGGTGGGGAAAAGCCCAGGGCCAGACGGTATCACAGCCCTATATTACAAGAGATTTAGTAAAATTCTGGTTCCAAAACTATGCAGGTACTTCAATGAATTAGGATTGGAAACAGAAATAAGCAGGGAGGCTCTTACTGCCTCGATAGCAATAATTCTAAAAGAAGGAAAGGACAGCTCATTGTGCTCAGGCTATCGGCCTATATCGTTATTAAATATAGATATAAAGCTCTTCGCGAAAGTTTTAGCCGAGAGATTGAAAAAGGTCATGCATCTTTTAGTGCATCCGGACCAGGTGGGCTTTGTCCCTGGAAGAGAGGGCAAAGATAATGGTATAAGAGCTCTCCTCCTGATACAGAGGATAAGGCAGGAGGGGTCCCCAGCTCTATTCCTGTCTGTCGACGCCGAAAAAGCGTTCGACAGGGTAGACTGGGGACTAATGCTGTTAACATTGGAAACGATGGGCTTGGGGAACAGGTTGATCAGTTGGATTAAAACACTATATCACCACCCCACTGCAAAAATTAAAGTCAATGGCATGCTGTCTGAGGCCTTCGAAAAGAAAAATGGAACCCGACAGGGGTGCCCTTTATCCCCATTACTTTTTATACTATCCCTGGAACCGTTATTGGCTACGATTCGGAACGATTCTGATATTAAGGGTGTAAGAGTGGGAAAGGAAGAACATAAGCTGTCCGCCTTTGCGGACGATGTGATGTTCTACCTCTCCAAACCAAGTAGTTCGATCCCTAGACTAATGAAGATACTACAAAAATATGGGAATATATCCAATTTTAAGATCAATATCGCTAAATCGGAAATTTTGAATATCAATCTTAATAAAACCGAGATAAGACAGGTGAAGGGGAGCTGTCCCTTCCCCTGGAGTAAAGAACTAAAATATTTAGGCATTAAACTGGCCCACTCGCTCAGTCAGATCTATAGAATAAACTATATCCCCCTTCTCAATGAGGTAAAAAGCGAGGTAAGAAAAACAATAAATAAACCCATCTCGTGGATAGGCTGTATAAATATGCTCAAAATGACAATAATCCCAAAAATATTATATAAATTTCAGTTGCTCCCAATTGCTCTCCCTCCTCAAATGATTCGAACTCTTAACCAAATCCTCATGAACTACGTGTGGAAGAATAAAAAACACTGCATTTCCTTATCAATCTTAAAGCAAGATAAACAACACGGGGGCCTTGCAGTACCTGATATTAGAAAATATTATCAAGCGGCTGTTCTGTCACGGGTGGTGGAATGGGCTAGGAATAGACCATGGAAGAGATGGGTGCAAATAGAAACGACACAAGCTAATGCAGTTTTGGGAAATATTATCTGGAATCCCACACAATTTAGAGCACTGGATAGTCACACCCTCGAACTGACACGAGACACTTTGAGGTTATGGGATAGGATACAGGCACAAATAGGCACGAATCATAACTCCCCATTAATTAATTTAAAAAATAACCCCTATTTTGCACCGGGGGAAAAAAAATCGGGGGGAATTGGATTAGAAAAGGAAAAGTTCACCTGGGTGATATAGTAAAGGACGGGGAAATTAGGACTCTCGATGAGTTGAAAACCAGAACAGATTTATGGGATTTAAACACATGGCGTTACACTCAATTACACCACTTCGTTCAGCACCTGCCCAGACCTCTTCGGTCAAAGGAGGAGCTGAACTCACTGGAGAAATTATGTTCTCAAGAGAATTCAAAGGGAACGATATCAAAATTATACAAGATATTAATTGAGATGGATACACTGGGGGAACCCCCTTTTGTACAGAAATGGGAAAGGGAATTAGGAACACTTAGAGGGGACAACACATTTGCAAGATTAATGAAATGGACCCATGCGTCTTCCATAGATACGCGAACGGCGGAAACTAATTATAAATGTATTTCTGGCTGGTACATCACCCCTGATAAAAGCTGCCATTATAAAGACGGCCATTCCGCGGAGTGCTGGCGGGGGTGTATGGACAAAGGTACAATGGCACATCTGTGGTGGACCTGCCTGAAAATCCAGAAATTTTGGGAGGTGGTCCTGAGCCATATCAAAGAGATTACAGGCAAGGAGTTAAAGAAGGACCCGTGGACTGTACTTTTTCACGGTAGTTGCGTGGAAATTGAAAGATACAAGCAGGCCTTAGTTCCACATCTGCTGAACGCAGCGAAACGGCTTATACCTAAAAAGTGGCAGGACCCCGAGTGTCCCCAGATATGGGAGTGGATAGACGTAGTTGAGGAAACTTATCGAATGGAAGATTTGAAAGAGAGTTTTGCTGAGACATGCGGGGATTTCCAGGGAAAATGGAATAAGTGGAAAGTGTTCAAAAAAACATGGAGCTATAGGGAGAAACTGAGAGTATAGGACACTTACATAGGGCGTGACGGGAGTCGCCTGTCTGAACAGGGGATCTCTCACAGCCCTGGCTCCCGCAGATACCTACCGGAACTGCGTGAAAATATTATTAGATCTGTATTCTCGTGTAAACTCCTATGCTAGGGCGCCTACTGAACCTAAAAGACCGGGGAAGGGCGGGTGGGGGAGGAGGGTCTATTGGGGAGGGGGGGGGTTCTGGGAATAAACACGCAGCACTCTAGTAGAGGCTGGTTGGGATAGTGTTGGACCTACATGAGTATCGTTTTTGTGTTTTTTTTTTTGTTTTTTTTTTCTATCTTTCGCCTTTTGCATCTTCTTTGGATCTGCGCCACAGTAGAAAATGAAAAACAAAACGAATAACAAAAATAATAATAAATTAAAAAAAAAAAAAAAAAAAGGAAATAACAAACAGAAAAAAGAGAGAAATATATAAATACATATAATAAAAAATAAAAAAAAGAACACCTTTGGGATGAAAAAGAGCGGAGACCAGACCTTCTCATCCAACATCAGTGCCTGACCTCACAAATGTGCTTCTGGAAGAATGGTCAAACATTCCCATAGACACACTCCTAAACCTTGTGGACAGCCTTCCCAGAAGAGTTGAAGCTGTTATAGCTGCAAAGGGTAGGCCAACTCCATATTGAACCCTACGGATTAAGACTGGGATGTCAATAAAGTTCATCTACGTGTAAAGGCAGGCGTACCAATACCTCTGACAATATAGTGTATATAAGAGCTGTTTTAACTGCCAAAGGATTTGTATTTCTGTTCTTCAAGTCCTGAGATATACACAGCCCCTTTACACAACACAGCCAGGTGGGTGAAACTACCTTAATTAAAGGGGTACCAAACCCAAAGCCCATAGGCGTGCGCACAGGGTGTGCCAGGTGTGCCTGGGCACATCCTAATTACCCTGTGCTGCGCAGATTCCCCCTGCTGCTTTGCTGTCCTCGGTCCCTTTCTCTGTGTCAAAAGTGAGATATCAGGGGTCTGTTTGGATCCCTGATATTTCACAAAAGCCCCCCAATGGGGCTTCTAAAAAAAAATATTGTAAAAAAAGAATAAAAAAATAAGTAAATAAATAATAAAAAAATAAAATTGTAAAAGAGTAAAAATAAACAAATAATTAAAATAAACTATTGACGCCAATCTCTGCCCTACTGACACTCACACTCTCTCTCTCTCTCTCTCTCTCTCTCTCTCTCTCTCTCTCTCTCTCTCTCTCTCTCTACATACACACACATGTGAGTTTGAGCTTTGGGGTGCACACCCTTATGCAATAGGCTGCGCACACCTATGCCAAAGCCAAAATATTAATATTATTAATATAGTTTAGCTTAGCAATCATTAGATGTGGTGGCTGCATTGTTTTTGTTTTTGTTTTTTAGGCTTTTTTCGTTCCTTTTTTTACCTGGTGATCTGGTCAGTAATAAAACAGTTTTTCTGGTTTTACTTCTCAAGATTTTTGCGGGTTGTCACTTCCCAGATTGAAGACAGGCAGCAGAGAGATAATGTAATCTCTTTGCTGCCGCGGCTGTACAGTGAGTGCTCCCCTTTTGAACTGATGAAGCCCAGGCCCAGTACAGGAGGGCTGGCTGCACTGCCTTATTAGCGGCCCTGCTTGTGCACATTGCTGGATTGAGATAGGGCTGATATAGCCGACAGTGGACT
Source organism: Rana kukunoris (assembly GCA_029574335.1). Taxonomy (NCBI): domain Eukaryota; kingdom Metazoa; phylum Chordata; class Amphibia; order Anura; family Ranidae; genus Rana; species Rana kukunoris. Next base: position 60,970,737 of record CM056050.1, on the reverse strand, counting down.
ACAGTGACCTTGTTCCGCAGACCACACCCATCCTTCTTCATATATTCCTGTGTTCCTCTAGTGCTGGGCTCTGGTAACGGACATCATCTTTAGGCTAAGCAGGGAGGGTTGTGGGACTAGTAGTCTCTTGAGCAGCCATTCTGATGTTGTGAAACTACCCCTGGACTACACATCCCAGAGGCCTCTCGGCAACTCTAACAGACCTCCGGGAAGAACTATGAAAGGGTCAGCAGGTCTCTTCTTCCTGGGGCCTCACAGAGAGAACACTCTGTGTAACGGTCACCACCGTTTACAATCTTATATCAACCCACCCAGGACAGCTTATCCGACAGTCCGACAATCCATGTAGACACGATCCATTCCATTTCCCAGAATAAAGACGAGACAAGCTCCGTTCCCTCTGGTTTCAAATGTATGAACAAACTCTTTAATGGTTAGCTCTCTTATATATAGTACAGCCATGTTACAGTTATCAAAGGAACAAAGAAACGCTCCACCGATCACATTACACAATGACCTTCATACACATCCTTTTAGATTATGACATTCAGGTGAGTTAATTATCCCCCAGACGTCCCGACAACAGCTATTCACCTGCATATTACACATTCTTATGTCAGACGTTCAGGCACCGAATTACAGGAGTTAATTTCTACAGCTGACAAGATACATTCCACATCTATTCATCAATACCATCTTCACACAATGAAAAGGTCTGTAGAGCAGACCTAATTAACACAATGGACAGGCCTTGGAAGCAGACCTAATTAACACAATGAAATATCTAGGAGCAGACTCAATTAACACCTCGAAAGTCTGTTACACAGAGGAATGAGTCACTATTGACCGGTAGGGTCAGAATAAGCCAACAACTTGTAATATCTCAAGATATCCTGCAAACATGATTTATCATTAATGTCCCATCTTATGTAATCCGAGATATAATTTCTCAGTCGCCCTATGCCCCTATCGGACATAGGGTGACCCTAGACCCAAGAGCCATTGGTGAAGCTGGCACAGGAGTACACTGCACCCTTCAAAAGTCTCTGGGTGTCACAGGTCATTCCGTTACATCTCTCCCCTTTTGGTGAGAGACAAACACAGGAGGGAAAAAACGGGTTGACTCCGAAGTTAGTCAGTAGTTACAGTCCTTCAATGCTGGTATCCATACCGCACCCCAAATAAATTGCTCCAAACAGAGCATTACTCACCCAGCCAACCTCTGCCTCTCTCAGAGAACATGCCTGCCGCTGGTGAGAGGCCTGGACTGGCCCTTCTCCCTGGAGTCCTTTCAGCCACTGGAGAGAAGACAGGGTGACTGGGCTCAGTCCATCATGCTGTTGGGGTTCTGGGCCAACTGCCCCCCATCCCTGAGCTATACCAGTGGAGACTGAAGTCCCATCCACTGGTGGTAGGTGAAAATCCCCCGGTGCATGCAAAGCAAAGGTGACATCCTCCTGTCTCAGTGCCACACCATTTTCTGGGGTTGTGTCAGTGAAGACTGAAGTCCCATCCACTACCCCAGGAACTCCCTCTTCCGTTAGTTGAGAGCAGAGGCCTGTGGCGCTCTGCTTTGTTGCCAGCTCTTTTGCTGGGTTGCTGTGAGTGGACACCATAGTCCCATCACCCGATGTCAGCTCAAGCTGCAGTTGTGTGCAGCAGCCAGCAGCATCCTGCCCTGCTGCCAGTGATTCAGCTGGGAGTAAAAGCTTTACCACCTCAGCTTGTTGCTGGAGAGAGGGGCCAACTGCCCCGGCTCTCTGGAACTCCACACCATCCGCTTCGGCTTTAGGGATGGCAATCTCCTTATTTTCCACTGCCGATTTATCAGCAAGGATTTCAAAGTTGTCTTCTGAAATTTCCTCATAGTCCCAGGCAACGGGAGCTCACCCTGCTGCTGAGCAGAGTCTAGCAGCTGTCTGTAGGCGATCTCCAGCTCCCATTCCTGAAATGCCAGAAACAACAAATCTTCCTGTAACCAGTGCCCTTCCGAGACATACAATTTTTCCTCTCTGTGCTTCATTATTTCCTCCAAGCGCCACTCCTGATCATCCCCGAAGTCTGGATCACTGGACATCCTCTAATACAACAATCCCAGGCCATCATAGTCATAGCCTTCCATGGGGCTGTCATCCGCTGACCACGAGCACTCTTGGGCTACATACCACCAGAGGACTCTGTAGCTTTCGTCCAACCGCATCTCTGCTCGAATCAGCCTGCTTAACTGGGCTGTCCACTCCTGCTTCAGTTGTTCCCCCAACAACGGCATTCGTACGTCGTACTTCGGGCAGTACTTTACATGGATGGAGGGCAGGACCTTTCCTTGGTGTTGCTGCTCCAGAGCTAGCACTTCCTTCCAGAGTTCACAACGAATCACATCCGACCATCCCAACAGGGCCTCCTCTGATACTGGTCCTCTGTGCTGTATCTGCATCTCTTGTAACCTCCTTTTGAATTCCTCTTCAATGGAGACTGGTATCTGTACCTCTCCTCTCTCTTCAGTTGATGCTGCTGTGACTTCTGCTGCTGCAGCACCTCTTTGATGTAGCCAAGTGGCATCCACAGCCGCTATAACCAGGTCTATGAACTCCGTGAAGGATTAGGACCATACTGTGCCAGTCCACGTTAAACAGCCTGATCAAAACTTTCTTCCTCGGGTGTCCTGTCTTTTACGCTGGGCCTTTCAGCTCTATCCATTTTGACAAGTTCTTCAATAATGTCCCTTTTCTTACGGTTGCTGGCCTGTCTGCCCCGTCTCTCCAGTAAGTCCATGAGGGAAGAGAGCTTCAGCTGTTCATACTGCGTCTCCATTGTCCTGTGTCCTTGTAGCCGTGCTTCTGGCGATGGAATCATCCCACTGCTGTGCCACCACTTGTAATGGTCACCACCATTTACGATCTTCCATCAACCCACCCAGGACAGCTTATCCGACAGTCCCACAATCCATGTAGACACGATCCATTCCATTTCAAATGTATGAACAAACTCTTTAATGGTTAGCTCTCTTATATACAGTGCAGCCATGTTACAGTTATCAAAGGAACAAATAAACTCTCCACCCACCACATTACACAATGACCTTCATACACATCCTTTTAGATAATGACATTCAGGTGAGTTAATTATCCCCCAGATGTCCCGACAACAGCTATTCACCTGCATATTATACATTCCTATGTCAGACGTTCGGGCACCGAATTACAGGAGTTAATTTCTACAGCTGACAAGACACATTTCACATCTATTCATCAATACCATCTTCACACAATGAAAAGGTCTGTAGAGCAGACCTAATTAACACAATGGCCAGGCCTTGGAAGCATACCTAATTAACACAACTAACACTAATTAACACAATGAAATATCTAGAAGCAGACTCAATTAACACCTCAAAGGAATGAGTCACTATTGACCGGTAGGGTCAGAATAAGCCAACAACTTGTAATATCTCAAGATATCCTGCAAACATGATTTATCATTAATATCCCATCTTATGTAATCCGAGATATAATTTCTCACTCACCCTATGCCCCTATCAGACATAGGGTGACCCTAGACCCAAGAGTCATTGGTGAATCTGGCACAGGAGTACACTGCACCCTTCAAAAGTCTCTGGGTGTCACGGGTCATTCCATTACACTCTGCTATTAGGCGACAGGGATGCAACCAACCACGCGGCCATCCCATGACTCCAAACCTGCCTCGGAGGGCCCAACTCTGCTTGCTGTTCCGGTTGTTTCCCAGAAGGACAGTTCCTATCCGGCTCTGCAGTTGGTGAGAGGGCAGTCGCCCATCGTTCACAATCCTTACCTGGTTATCTTACTTATCTATTGCATTACATAAGACACTGTACATAGACATCCATATCCTGAAGTACTTTGATGCCGCATACACACGATCGGTTAAACCGATGAGAATGGTCTGATGGACCGTTTTCATCGGACCAAACCGATCATGTGTGGGCGCCATCGGTTATTTATCCATCGGTTAAAAAAAAGCCAACTCGGTTAAAAATCCATGCATGCTCAGAATTAAGTCGACGCATGCTTGGAAGCATTGAACTTGATTTTTTTCAGCACGTCGTGGTGTTTTACGTCACCGCGTTCTGGCACAATCATTTTTTTAACCGATGGTGTGTAGGCGCGATGGACCATCAGTCAGCTTTATCGGTTAACCGATGAAAACGGTCCATCAGACTGTTCTCATCGGATGGACCGATCGTGTGTACGTGGCATAAGGAGTATCACTAGCCAGTTTAAGCTGCCCTGCTTACTGTCAGATCACTGTGCCATATCATGGATGTAAGTTAAAAAGCTCCAACTGCGAGTGAAAACAACTGCAGGCCTGAACTCTGGACGCTGCTGTTGCTATTGGTTAAAGCAGGTGTGGCCAACCAGTGGCCCAGGGGCCACATGTGGCCCTCGGAGCCCTCTGATGTGGCCCACGGCCTCCTGCTCTGGAATGGTGGGTTGGCAAGCCCAGATCGCAGGTTGCCGACCTGCCATACCACAGCATCCGTGTTGTGAATGAAGCTGGTGGTAGAGGAAGAAAGCAGCTACGGAACAGAGCCCCATAAGCCGATGCTTCCTCTACCGTGCCGGCTTTTGCCACAGGCAGAGTCTATGGCAAAGTTCAGATAACCCCCAGGATAGACACAGGTTCCCTGCACTGCACCCACTGTAAAAGCAGTCTTAGGCCCTTTTCACACAATCAGCCCGACCAAATGGGACCCTCAATTAACCTCTATAGAGCGACAGATGTCCATTTATGCCTGCCTACCTCCAATCCGTAAAACAGAACAGGGAATTCGTCCCCTTCAACCGAGCAGATCTGAAAGCCTATAGAGTAGCTGTGACCTGTCATCTGTCCGCTTTGCTCATTGTGGCCCGCGACTGGTTACCAAGTTGCTTAAGTGGCCCTCACTGATCAAAATGTTGGGCACCCCTGGGTTAAAGGGTCCCATCCTAATCGTATTCTATCTGGTCTCTCATTAGGGTGTCAAGGTTTAATAGTACAGACTGGGATCCCCATTTAGTGTGGTATCATATGGCATTAACTAGTGGATTCTTTAAAATCACCTGTTTTATTTTTTAGCTCGTATTTCACTATTTATACAGTATGTATATGTATGTATATCTTCCATTTTTGCTATTGAACTGTAATTAAGCTGTTTATTGGGGATTCCTCACCTGAGTCTTGGCTGTTATCCAGACCTCAGGTGATCAATAAACTAATTCTTGTACTCATATCTTTACTCCAGTAAAACCTAAGAGAATATCTATTTGACTTGTGTTAGTGTCATTTAAAGGTACCTGCAAGAAGATGTCTGAACCCAGAGTGTCAGGCCGGTTGGAGTGTTCATGGGGTCAAGGTGGTGCAGACAAAGAGGTAAATCAAAGCAGCCCTCAAGGGGGCAGTGCTACCCTAAGTATTAGAGGAGGTGGGGCTGAGGGGGCAGCTGGACACTGATAAATCTTTTGCCTTCATGCATAAAGTGCATAAAAGAAAAAATCATCAGCCTTTACTTAAAGTGATATTAAAGGTTCCTGTTTTATTTATTTTTTATATAGCAAACATGTCATACTTACCTCCACTGTGCAGTTCAGTTTGCACAGAGTGGCCCCTATCCACCTGTTCTGGGTTCCCACGGCTACTCTCACGGCTCCTCCCCACATTAGATAACCCCCTATGGGAAGCTCTCTCCTGGGGGGGGTTACCTTGTGGGCACACTCCTGTGTCATACACTGGGCATCCATAGACGCAGAGTGTATGACTCGGCCCCGCCCCAGAGCGTCCGCATCATTGGATTTGATTGACAGCAGCGGGAGCCAATGAAGAGCTAAAAACTCGTGGAGTGAGCGACATGGGATCGCACCCACGGAAATTTGGGGCTCAAGTAAGTAAAACGAGGGGGGGGTGGCAGACGCTGCAATGTGTTTTTTCACCTTAATGCATAGGATGCATCAAAGTGAAAAAACACATAGGTTTACAACCCCTTTAATTGTGTGGATATCAGCCTGGGGAAGTGGGCACTCCTAGGAAGAATAGAATTCCGTGCAGATCGCCTTAGATAACTTCTGCATGGGATGCTGAGCCTCCAAGATTGAAAGAACTAACAATGAATGGGCCATAAGCAATCATTCTGGGGAGGAAAGGACTATTGAATTCAGAGAAAACTATTCCAGTACAGGAAAAGTGCCATTACAACTGTGCAAGACTGAAGGTATAGCTTAGTACACACTAGTACTTTTTCAGACCTTTTTCAGACAGGCCTAATAGACAGAAGCAGGCTTCTGTCCGACCGGCTGCAGTACACATGGGCCAAATGTCATTCATCCCGTGTGAACTAGGTTTTAGTCTGGAGTTCTTACATTTTTGTAAGTACCAAAATCAAGTCTGGTATTAGCATCTTGCAATTGCATGTAGAGCACAGCTCATACTAAGAGAGGAAGGGACGGGCATAAGCTTGTGCACAGGTTGTGCCACCCTATACAGCACAGACTCCCTCTACTGCCCTGACTCCCCCTCAATGCTGCCGGATTTCCTCCTCTCCCATGGGCTGCAACTGTGGGCACACACAGGGGGATGTTTTAGGAGAGTTTTCTAACAAGAAACCTGCTGATAGTAGAGGAATGAATAGTGAGCTCATCAGTCTGCTGTTTCTCCTTCACTGTCCTGTGACCAGGGTGGGGTTGGAAAGAGGACATCACCGTATTCACTCTACAGTCTGAAAAAGTGGTGCCATCTACTTGGCTGTGCTGTGTAGCAGAGTGGTGTAAATCTCAGGACTGGTTGGACAGTCAATACAAATCCTTTGGCAGGTAAACTAGTTCTATTATATGTATTTAGTCTGTGTATTGAGCTGTTTGCCTGGAATTAAATTTTAAAAGAAAACTCTACACACACATGCTAAAAGCAGCAACTCAACTTTATCAAAAAACTAAAATCTTACGGCTGGATGCTATTTTCCAACCCACTGCTTGGAGCATTGCAAATCCAGTCTCATGAATTATTTCTAAATAATTAATATAAAATCTGTTCATCTCCCAAATGGCTGCACACAAAACCTACAGAAAATATATTTTTTATGTTGAACAAAAGGATGAGTTTTAAAATGCTTTTAGTGAGTACAAAGAAATGGAAGTCTGGAACCATCAGCCAGTTACGACATCGCTTTGGATAAAATGTCCTTCATTGTTAGACTTTAAAATATTAAAGGAAACCAGAAGTGAGAGAAATACAGAAACTGCCATTGTTGACCTTCTGAAGATGCTAGTTTCTTGGCTGCTTTGTTGAGCCTGAGGTTTATACAATTAGGTCTTGCCCCCTTCCCTCAGCCTGTAATTGGGCAATAAAAGAGAGGCAGCAGACTGATATGTTTGTCTTAGACCCCTTTCACACTGAAGCGTTTTTACAGCGTTTTAGCATTAAAAATAGCGCTATTAAAACGCTCATAAATCGCTCTCCATGCATCTCAATGGAACCTTTCACATTGCAAGCAGCATCTTTGGAGCAGCTTTTGGGCGCTGAAAAAAATGCTCCAAAAACGCCCCTCTCCATTGCAATGAATTGAAAACGCTGTAAAACGCCTTGCCCTTTTACACTGAGGCACTGCAAAAACGCCCTAAAACGTTCTTAGCGGTGCTTTACCAGCACATTGGGATTGCAGATGAGGCTTCGCTCGAATAACGCTTGAAAAACGCTCGAATAACGCTCGAGTAACGCTCGAATAACGCTCGAATAACGCTCGAATAACGCCCCAGTGTGAAAAGGGCCTTAATTAATGTGAAAAAAACTAATACTAAGCTGCAACACAAGGTGAGATACACACAAATACAATGGAAATACAAATATAGTTGCGCTCTAAATAAACAAATTAACGTACAAGTGGACCTAACCAACAAACTTCTGGATGATGTCTTATTAGGATGAAACGCGTCGGGACAGGCTCTGCTGAAGCCACTGCGATTATTTGATTTTATCTACATGCTTTTAACACCTTCTCAAATGTGAGTGTCCATTTTTACTTATACAATAAATATTTTTTGTCTAAATGGTATCACACCATATGGCCTATTCTCTCTCATTTTATCAATGTACTATTTGGGGATGAATTGCTATTGAGTTTTGGTCACTACATACTTGGTTGAGACCTATTGGCGACAATAGTGTGACAGACCTCCACTTCATATGTCTATATTGGAAGCTGTGTATGCTGACATACTTCTCTCCCCTGGGTGTGCTACACCAAAAGCTCTGTTGACTCATTGGGGAATGCCTAGTTGCGTTCAACATGTCTGCCACGATACTGCCCTTGAGCCACCCATGAGTAGGGAGTAAGGATTGTTTCAGCTGTGTTCCTGTTAAGCGGCCCTGCAGATGGGGTGACCGGATCGGTGCTTGGAACAATCACGAGTGTAGCGCTACCCCCGAAGGAGCCGCTGATTGATTGTTGGGATCGGCACATTAAGTTACCCTAGCATTGTCTAGGGGTGTTATGCAGGAACAAAATAGTGAGCGGAGGTCCAGACAGTCAATAAAGGTTTTTCCAATGCTTTATTTCCAGGCCAACACAGCCAACATCAACTTCAGTTAGGAAGGAAAAAAAAGGTTGATGAAAGAAGAGGAGAACTTGCGGTGTCAGGCCTGGATATGAACGGGCAAGCCTGCTCTCAGTAGTACCAATTTGTCTGAGTGGGTGAAGTGCCCACGGACAGGTTTCTCGCACGAGCCTGGCAGCCGAGGTGTCACTTTAAATTTCTGGGAGGAACAGGTCTCACACACACAGACCTGGCTCTAGAGCCTCTGCCACAGGCCAATTACTTCAGATGAGATTAGGTGGATGAACAGAGCGATTTCTCCCAGTAAAGCGTACCTGTCAGCATCCTGGTCACCAGATCCCCGATTGGTTTGTTCAAGCCCTGTTGGACAACCTGCCTCCGGGTTCCCCTCAAGCCAATCCCCCAATCGCACAGCACCCAGCCTAGGATCCTTCAATTGGACTGGGAACCCAGTAAGTCACTAGGGTCCCCTTTCGCCTCCAGTTGAGGCTCGGTGAAGCCTGTAAGCTTGGCCAGGTGGGCCACGCCGGCGGGGTACATGAATGCGCGCACCCTAAAGGGGGATGCCGCATCTGGAACCGGGATGCCGCGAAGATTTTAGAACACATGACACCCGTCACAGATATACCGCTCCCCAGCATGCCCGAAGAGGGAAGAACTCCTCCAATTGGCTGCTGGGGAAGACTTGGTCTGCCAGAAACCCCTCTGGTGCCAACTGCCGACCAGAGACAATACCACATCCCTAGAATGCAGACTGACCCAGTGGACCCTTCTGGAATGACAGAGGTCACAATTTATATAAATCATGAAGGTGAGCAATGTAACGCTCCCATTCCAACTAATTTTAGCGTAGTGCCCATACTGAAAGTAAGGGGGCGCTACATGAGGAAAAGACCCTGGCTGTGTGTTAGCCACAGGCATGACTGTCCTGTGCAGCTGGTAAGCGCACATCCCTCACGGTGGTGGATTCACGGTGTCTGTCAAGCGAGAATCACATGAAATTTGAATGATTCACTTATTGATTCACCTTCTGCATTTGAATCACTCTTTTTAAAGAACTTTACCTACATATGATTTTCGGTGAACACAAGATCATTCACAGTAACACTAATCTCTCTGTTGTTTGGGAAACAGAGATGTCTTCAGAGACTTATTCACATATTGTTTTTTGGTTAGGTCAACTATATTTGTATTTCTGATATGTTTATCTGTCCGCTCAATCTGCTTGTGGGCAGGTGTAGGTTGGCCCCCCTACACAGGTGGCACTGTCCACTATCACCATGCAGGAGAGTAGAGGGCAGGAGGAACTCAAGCTCTTCCTAGTAGAGGGCAGGAGGAACTCAAGCTCTTCTTAGGCCTCTGTATGTGTCATTGTTACAGTGTGGTTGGAACGTTATGGACAATATACTTCTTTGAAACATCTGACCCTGTGTGTGTCGTGCCTTCCCTATTGGGTGCCTACCACCCAACCCCACTCACTCCTACATTCTCTATCTCCTCCAATTGAGCAGAGCAACACACCTGATTGCTTAATAGCCTTTTGGCTAAGATCAAGAACGGAGGGTGTGGGTTTTAACGTCTACCCTGAAGTCTAGGGAAAGGATGTGTGGCCATCAGGTTCCTTTACAGTATGTCCCCGTCTTGCAGGGTATCTCTTCAGTATAGCCCCTTACCTAGTACTTGTTGGCTGGCTTTGGCTGGCCATGAGGAGCGGGCCCACCAGGCCTTTTGGCTAGCTGTACCTGAGTGTGTCTTACCCCCATCAGGAAAGTTGCGCCTCAGGGGGGTCATTTAAGGTGGGGCACTTGGACTAACACTAAGTGCACTTTTTTGGTTCACTTATTTGTTCTCTGTTTTTGCGCACTGCACTGTGGGATTGTAAAAAATACAGAACACACCCCCTTGTGATAATTGTCCCTCTTCATGTCTCAGTTCTGCCGTGCAGGGGATTGCAAGCAATTGATACCGATCAAATTCAGGCACTTAAAGCGGTATTAAACCCAAAACAAAAACCTCGAAGACCAGAGGTTTCCTATGAGTTTATCAATGCTGAATGATCTTAATCTTTATGTAAGTTACTACTTTGATTAAATCTATGTTTTTGAAATACTGCACTATGGAGATCCCCTTTTTTGTTGTATAAACGGTTTTGCATAAATGATCATTGTAAGCACCCCTGCCAGTGTTTAACCACTTGACCACTGGGCACTTAAACCCCCTTCCTAACCAGACCAATGTTCAGCTTTCAGTGCTCTCACAATTTGAATGACAATTACTCAGTCATACAACATTGTACCCATTTGAAATTTTTGTCCTTTTTTTCACACAAATAGAGCTTTCTTTTGGTGGTATTTGATCACCTCGGGGTTTTTTATTTTTTGCGCTATAAAAGAAAAACGACTGAAAATTCTGTAAAAAAAAACAAAAAAACTTGTTTCTGTCATATTAGCAGGTTATTTCTCACACACAGCATATGCATACCACAAATTACACCCCAAAACACATTCTGCTATTCCTCCCGAGTATGGCGATACCCCATGTGTGGGACTTTTACACAGCGTGGCCACATACAGAGGCCCAACATGCAGGGAGCACCATCAGGCGTTCTGGAACACCCAGACCAATTCTGACATTTCTCTCCTACATGGAAAAATCATCATTTATTTGCTAGAAAATTACATAGAACCCCAAAACATTATATATGCTTTTTTAGCAAAGACCCTAGAGAATACAATGGCGGCCGTTACAACTTTTTATCTCGCACAGTATTTTCGCAGAAATTTATTGAACGCGTGTTTTTAAAAAAAAAATGTTTTGTGCTTAAAACAAAACAAAAACAGTAAAGTTAGCCCAATTTTTTTTCATAATGTGAAAGATTAAGTTACGCCGAGTAAATAGATACCCAACATGTCACACTTCAAAATTGCGCACAATCGTGTAATGGCTCCAAACTTCGCTACTTAAAAATCCCCATAGGCGGTATTGCAGAGTATTGGGGTATTGCAAAGTATCATGCAGGGTATTGGGATATTGTCGAGTATTGGGGTATTGCCGAGTATTGGGGTATTGCCGAGTATTGGGGTACTGCCGAGTATTGGGGTACTGCCGAGTACTGAGGTATTGCCGAGTATTGGGGTATTGCCGAGTACTGGGGTATTGCCGAGTACTGGGGTATTGCCGAGTACTGGGGTATTGCCGAGTATTGGGGTATTGCCGAGTACTGGGGTATTGTTGAGTACTGGGGTATTGCTGAGTACTGGGGTATTGTTCAGTACTGGAGTATTGCTGAGTATTGGGGTATTGTTGAGTATTGGGGTATTGCTGAGTATTGGGGTATTGTTGAGTACTGGAGTATTGCTGAGTATTGGGGTATTGTTGGGTATTGTTGGGTACTGGGGTATTGTTTGGGTACTGGGGGATTGTTGGGTATTGTTGGGTACTGGGGTATTGTTGGGTACTGGGGTATTGTTGGGTACTGGGGGATTGTTGGGTATTGGGGGATTGCTGGGTACTGGGGGATTGCTGGGTACTGGGGGATTGTTGGGTACTGGGGGATTGCAGAGCTGGGATGGATTGAGGGATGGCTGGATATGTGACTGCATTTGTCACAGATCCAGCCACAGCTCAGCTGCTGACACCCCGCTCCCCCCCCCCTCTCCTCGCACACTGTACCGAACGGTACAGAGAGGAGAGGGAGGAGAGGGAGGAACCGGCGTCATCAAATGACGCCGGTTTGTTTACAAGTGATCGCGCCGTCATTCGACGGCGCAATCACGTGGTAAACGGCCGCTATCAGCGGCAATTTACCGTGATCCGTGATGCGCCGGGTCTTCTAGACCCGGCAGGCACGGACACTTTCGCGAGCGCGTCCCAGGGGATGCGCAATCGCGGAAGTGAAGGACGACGTCCCAGGGACGTCGTGTCAAGTTAACTCCACCGCGCCGTAGCAGTAAAATGCTTATGGTGCGGTGGGAAAGAGGTTAAAGTGGTTGTAAACCCTTTAGAACCACTTTATGTTACAGGTAAGGCTATAATAAGGCTTACCTGTAGCTACCCAGGATATCTCCTAAACCTGAAATAATCTATTATGCCGCGTACACACGACCGTTATTCATGATGAAGAAAATGCAATTTTTTTTAAATTGGACGTTAACCACTTAGTCAGCTAAAGGACCTGGCCAGGTTTTGCGATTCGGCACTGCGTCGCTTTAACAGACAATTGTGCGGTCGTGCGACGTGGCTTCCAAACAAAATTGGCGTCCTTTTTTTCCACAAATAGAGCTTTCTTTTGGTGGTATTTGATCATCTCTGCGGTTTTTATTTTTTGCGCTATAAACAAAAATAGAGCGACAATTTTGAAAAAATTCAATATTTTTAACTTTTTTCTATAATAAATATCCCCCAAAAATATATATATAAAAAAAATGTTTTCCTCAGTTTAGGCTGATATATATTCTTCTACCTATTTTTGGTAAAGAAAATCCCAATAAGCGCTTATCGGTTGGTTTGCGCAAAATTTATATCGTTTACAAAATAGGGGATAGTTTTATTGCATTTTTTTTTACTACTAATGGCGGCGATCAGCGTTTTTTTTTTTTGTGACTGCGACAATATGGCGGACACTTTGGACAATTTTGACATATTTTTGGGACCATTGTCATTTTCACAGCAAAAAATGCATTTAAATTGCATTGTTTATTGTGAAAATGACATTTGCAGTTTGGGAGTTAAACATAAGGGGGCGCTGAAGGGGTTATGTGTTCCCTAATGTGTGTTTACAACTGTAGGGGGGTGTGGCTGTAAGTGTGACGTCATCGATTGTGTCTCCCTATAAAAGGGATCACACGATCGATAACGCCACCACAGTGAAGAACGGGGAAGCTGTGTTTACACACGGCTCTCCCCGTTCTTCAGCTCCGGGGACCGATCGCCGCACTCCAGCGGCGATCGGGTCCACGAGTCCCACGGTCACGGAGTTTCGGACCGGGTCGCGGGAGCGCGCCACAGGCGCACGCCCACGACCCACGGCTGGATACTAGTACAGGACGTACCTGTACGTACAAGTTCCCAGCCGTGCCATTCTGTCGATGTATATGTGCAGGAGGCGGTTCTTAAGTGGTTAAAAACGGTTATGTGTAGGCTCCAGAGCATTTTTTTGGATGAGAAAAAATTAAGAAATTAAAAATTTAGAAGCTGCTCCATTTTTTCTCGTCGTTTTTCACGTCAACGTTTTTTCGTCGTAGAAAAACGGTCGTGTGTAGGCTTTAACGACGATGAAAAAAAAACGCATGTTCAGAAGCAAGTTATGAGAAGGGAAATTTGCATAATCAGCCCAAAGGGTGGCACCATTCGAATGGAACTTCCCCTTATAGTGCCGTCCTACGTGTTGTAAGTCACTGCGCTTTGCTCAAGCATTTTTTATCACGATCGTGAGTATGCATGGCAGGCTTGAGAGGAATCACGACGAGAAAAACTTTGTTTTTTCCATGACATGAAAAACGGTCGTGTGTACACGGCATTAGTGTTTAGTATATGTTTTATTATTTAAAAACATATACAGGCTCTTAAAAATATAAAATATATATATTTTTTTTCTGTGGTGGGACTGTTGGTCTTCTAATAAAAAACATATCAAAGGAAACATGTCGCATGAAATCTTTGCTCGGCTTTGCAGGTTTGTTAACAGGGCATTAGATAACGCCCCTCTGTGATTCACCTCTGCCAAAGCTGTCTTCCTGACTCTGGAAATTGCCAAATCCTAATGGAAGGATTAGCAGGCACAATCAGGCAAGTGCCCCTACTATGTACTTCAACTGACCAGCGAACCTAGAGAATCCGGTGGGCAGTAGTTACAGGCTGTACGATGATTACAAAGTATGTAAGTGGGCCCAAAATAATTGAACAGTAGAAAATAATAATGTAATTCTAGCAAATGTCTAGCTGTTTATTAGATTATTTTTAAGTATAGAAGCTCAACCGTATAAGAGCAGGGGGACTGCACAACCACTCTGGTGTAGTAAGTTCCCACTTACTTTAACCTTTAACTGGGCACATATACCCCCCTCCTGCCAAGGTGAAATGTCAGCTTCCGGCACTGCGTCCCTTTAACTGACAATTGCGCAGTCGTGTGACATAGCTCCCAAACAAAATTGACGTCCTTTTTTCCTCACAAGTAGAGATTTCTTTTGGTGGTATTTGATCACCTCTGCAGTTTTTATTTTTTGAGCTAAAAAAGAAAAAAGAGCGACAATTTTGAAAAAAAAAAAATATTTTTTACTTGTTGCTATAATAAATAGCCCAATTAAAAAAAAAAAAAAAAAATTTCTTAGTCTAGGCTGATACGTTTTCTTCTACATATTTTTGGTTAAAAAAAAAAAAAAAAAAAATCGCAATAAGCGACTGGTTTGCGCAAAAGTTATAGTGCCTACAAAATAGGGGACAGAATTATCATCATTATTATTTTTTTTTACTAGTAATGGCGGTGATCTGTGATTTTTATTGGGACTGCACCATTATGGCAGACACATCGGACACTTTTGACACATTTTTGGCACCATTCACATTTATACTGCGATCAGTGCTATAATTATGCACTAATTACTGTATAAATGTGACTGGCAGGGAAGGGGTTAACACTAGGGGGTGAGGAAGGGGTTAAATGTGTACCCTGCATAGTGTTTCTAACTGTGAGGGAAGGGGACTGACTGGGGGAGGTGACTGATCTGTGTCCTATGTACAAGGGACACAGATTGGTCTCCTCTCTCTCTGACAGGACGTGGATCTGTGTGTCCTTGTCTGTGTAACCACCGATCGCGGGTGCCTGGCGGACATCACTGCCGCGAGGCACGCGTATCGGCATCTCAGCAGCGATGCACTCGTGCGCCCCCAGTGGCTGGAAGCCATATATAGACAGCCTCCCGGCAATTGGCATCCACACTGCGGCCGTACAAAGTCGTATGGCCAGCAGCAAGTGGTTAATAACAAAAAAAGTAAAAAATTAATACGCACACAAATATATAAGATTATGTAAAAACCACATACATATGGAAGTCCACGGGTGAGGGTGAGCCTTTGGTGGAGGCACAGTCCTAAAAGGGAGGTAGCTGGAAGGATGGCTGATAAGCTGCTACAGTAGGGTGACCAGACATCCCTGGTTTTAGGGGACAGTCCCTGGATTGAGGACACTGTCCCCGGACCAAGTCTGTCCCCGGTTTTGTCCCTGGATTGGATTTGAACAGGGGCTGGGGCAATTTCAAAAACAGTCAGTGCAGAATAAAAAAAAATCTGAATTACAAACCCACTAGCTTAGGGGGGTGTATTGTTTTCCATTATCTGTGCCCCTTTCTGATGATCATGTGCTGGTCGGAGCGGAGAGAATTTCGGGCGCATGACCATTCAGCTTCGCTCGCATGTTGTTCTGCCTTGGCTCAAGTCCCGGCCAGCCGCCTGCCTGCCTATGTCCTTGCCTTCCCCAGTGGAGTGATCTTCTTCCGTTCCCCACCCAGTAGTACCAGGGGCCCGGAGGGTAAGACTTGAGAGGCTGTGAGGCAGGTGGCGGCAGTGATGGGCAGAGTTGCTGATTGCTGCCAATTACTTATAAAAAAAAATATGTCCCCGGATTTCATAAAAAAAATCTGGTCACCTTATGCTACAGGCCCAAAGTCCAGATCTCTGTGCTGTTGACTGTTTTTAGGGAAATTGCTTTGACAGCCCAGCAAGCATGTGTGCCATGGCTTCCTCGTTCCCAGTGCCAATGGCCAATGGATGGTGATGTCCACCTTGTTATCAGGTTCGCAGGACACATTTAGAGGAACCTTCCTCTTCCTTGGGATTGCTTGTGAGACAGCTTGAGCTTGTGTGCCTTTTCTTGAGAAAGCCATTTTAGTCTGGTGAGTGTGGATCTGATCTTTGGGGTGAGAAAGATCACTGTGGATTGTTCTGGGGTGGTAAACAGAAGGACATTTATCACAGGGGTTTTGTTGCAAGGTGCATGATATTTGTTCATACAAAAGGAGCAATATTAGATTGAAAAGGACACTGTTTTTGCTCACATTCTATTTATTAAACATTTTGTATCACTTTTAGATTCCTTTTCGTATGTAAGCACAGGACAGGCTGAGAGTGAGAGAGTAGCACTGTGCATTACAGGCCAGCCAGGCTTAGGCTGCATTCACACCTGGGCGTAGGCGATTTGCGGCGT
Organism: Rana kukunoris; assembly: GCA_029574335.1. Taxonomy (NCBI): domain Eukaryota; kingdom Metazoa; phylum Chordata; class Amphibia; order Anura; family Ranidae; genus Rana; species Rana kukunoris. Next base: position 60,953,976 of record CM056050.1, on the reverse strand, counting down.
TTTTATTGGCATTTATTTTGGCGTTTTTTTTGTCGTTTGTCGCGCGCACTTGCGCGCGTTTGCATACAGCGCCGTCCGATGTTTTTTGTACTTCGTCGTTTTTTATTTTGCCCAATAAGAAAAATGATCACCTCTGTCATCATTTGTTGCATCTACAAAATTATTTTATTGATTTTTTTCAACAGTACAATAATACAAAATACAATACCCATACAGACATACAACATAAATGGTCTCAAGATGTACCCCTTACTAAAAAAAAAAAAAATGAAGAAAAAGGAGACAAGTTTTACCATTACTAATACTGCATTTTACCTCCCCCATTTCAGGCCCAGGCCTATACTTCCTGCATGTTCTCAGGGGGAGGGGGGATATAGCGAGAGGGCAGAGCAATCTGGAGAGGAGAAAGAGGTCATCATTTGTTGCTATGTTAGATTTTTTTTTTCCTTTTCCTGGGTGAATATTCCTCTTCCGGGTCATCCTTGTGCTTCCAACTCCATAATATTTGTTACTGAGAATTAGAACTAATCATCACACTGAGACAATTTTAAAATTCTTCTTCAAAAATATTATGCTGATATACGTCTATTTTTAATTGTTCAAAACTGATGCTATATAATACCGACAAAAGAAGAAAAAACACAGAGGTGATGAAAAACCTTAAAAAAGCTATATTTTATTGACAAAAAGGACGCCAATTATGTTTATAGCCACGTCACATAACCGCGCAATTAATTGCAAAAAAACAGGCCGGGTCCTTCAGCTGACTAGGTCTTGGTCTGCTTATAGACCAGGGCTCAAAATTTCAAGTCCTGAGCTACTTAGCCAGGCCTCAAGAGTTACTTGCCACCAGTTGCCCCACCTAATTCATACACAGCCCTGCACCTAATTGCACCCGTAAACACGCCCTCAGTTTAGGCCGATACGTATTCTTCTACCTATTTTCGGTAAAAAAAATCGCAATAAGCGTCTGTCGGTTGGTTTGCACAAAATTTATAACGTTTACAAAATAGGGGATAGTAATATTGCATTTTTTTTTTATTTTATTTTTTTTAATACTAATGGCGGCGATCATCAAATATTTTTTGTGACAGACATTATGGCGGACACTTCGGACAATTTTGACACATTTTTGGGACCATTGTCATTTTCACAGCAAAAAATGCATTTAAAATGCATTGTTTATTGTGAAAATGACATTTGCAGTTTGGGAGTTAACCACAAGGGGGCACTGAAGGGGTTATGTGTGACCTAATGTGTGTTTACAACTGTAGGGGGGTGTGGCTGTAGGTGTGACATCATGGATTGTGTATTCCTATAAAAGGGATCACACGATCGATGACGCCGCTAAAGTGAAGAACGGGGAAGCCGGGTTTACACACGGCTCTCCCCGTTCTTCAGCTCCGGGGACCGATCGTCGGACTCCAGCGGTGATCGGGTCCGCGAGTCCCGCGGTCCCGGAGCTTCGGACCGGGTCACGGGAGCGTCCCTCGGGCGCGCGTCCGCGACCCACGGCTGGGCACTAGCACAGGACATACCTGTACGTGCATGTGCCCAGCCGTGCCATTCTGCCAACGAATATGTGCAGGAGGTGGTAAATGTAAAACATTTTCATGCCGAAAAACGATCGTGTGTAGGCTACATAAGTATGTCTATGCTGTACATAAAAATATAATAATAATAATAATAATAATTTGCCTAAATTGGGGAAAATACAGAATGAAAAGAAAGAAGTCTTCACCATACCTTGGGGTATTTGCTTTGTAAAATGTGGTTATTTGGTGGGTGTTTCAAAAATGTGATAGATAGTCAGGAAGTTCCAAAAAACTTATGACAAAAAAATTACATTTTTAAAAGATTTACTACGCCCTTTAGAAAATACCTTGGGGTGTTTGCGTTCCAAAATGTGTTCATTTTATGGGTGTTTCTCCTGTCCTGGCACTTCAGGGACTCAAAGATAGTCAGGAAATTAGATGTGAAATTAATGCTCGTTGAAAAGCCAAAGATGCTCTTTGGATTTTTGGGTCAATGCATCTAGGCTGTGGAAAAGTGTCATGTATCAGAAGTGACCAGAACTGTGTGGACTGCAACAGAGGAAAACGCAAAAAGAATAGGTAAAAGTAAGTAAGTTTATTTAAGGTAAATACTGTATTTATCAGCGTATAACACGCACAAGCGTATAACACGCACCCTAACTTTAAGAGGGAAGTTTCAGGAAAAAAACATTACATAGCCCCCTACATATAACACGCAGGTACAGTGTACCCTCTATTTTCAGGGTAAAAAAGGGAGGGTAATACGCCAATAAATACAGTAAATATAAATGTGAATACACCACCAATACAACAAGTGAACAAGCCAAACAACCAAAACAGTGACAGTAACCAACCAGCATATATAGCAAGGGAAGAACCAGAATCGTAGTTAAGCCAGGCCAGGGATCATTAACAGGAGATCAGCAGATGGGGAACCAGGAATAGACAGACAGGGACAAGAAGGAAGGAATCAGGCTGCAGGGAAAGGATCCAGGGATGCAGGAACAGATACAACGGGTTCAGGTATCAGGGCACGAGGACAATACCAGGGCAGTGTGTGAGTGCACTTGCCGGGTATTTGTACACATCTCCTGCAATAAGTCTCAGGTGATGCCTAATTGCAGAAGATGTCTGCCCCACACTGCCAGGAACCCCCCGCTGATGGATGTCAGTACTGCGGCCCAAAGATCACATAATACCACCACCAGGGGAGAGCTCCACTGGCAGTTCCAGACTGCCAGGAGACACCTGCTGGTGGACCACAGTACTGCACGCTAAATATCAGGCAGTGTCACCAGCGGAAGGAACCTTTCCTGACAAAGGGTCTCACAAATGTGGTATCTCGAGAGGCATAAAAAAAATGTGTAAATATGTTTTTGGGGTGTAATTCTAAGTATGCCTTTGTGGTTTGTGAGAAATAATCAGTTAAAATTACAACTTTGTGAGAAAAAACACACATTTTATTTAATTTCTTCATTTTCCAAAAAATTTTGACAAAAAATTACAACTTCAAAATATAACTTCAAAAAAATTCACCATGCCTCTTACTAAATACCCTGGACTTTCTAATTTCCAAAAAGAGGTTACATTTTGGGGTACTTGTACTGTCCTAGCATTTTAGGGCCTCAGAAAATTAGATAGCAGTCAGTACATTCAATTTTCAAATATACAGTGGGAAAGAATCCTGGAACTTGCCCCATCGGTTTCATTATCCCCCTCCCTGAAGATGTCTCATTTGTTCTTATTGAACAGAGCTTACTACACCCTGCAAAAACTTTTTCGGTTTGGTCGTAGATCAGATGCCAGCTGCCCCAGATGTGGAAGGAACGAAGGGGATATGATCCACATGTTTTGGAGATGCCCGAAACTATTTCAGTATTGGAGGGGAATAGTGGGAATTGTTGAGCAGATTTTTGAAGTTAATGTAGAATTGGAACCAATACAATGTGTACTGGGCTGGGCAGAGGGAGAAGGTAAATTTGGAAATAACCAGCTCTCAATTTTGACATGCCTATTTCAGGCACAGAGATAGCAAACAGCCCTCCTACCGTCCAGTAAAGAAGGGGAACAAAGCATGAATAAAATAATACTGAAGGAAAGAGTTATGCCGCGTACACGCAATCATTTTCCGGCATGAAAAAAAGACAACGTTTTTCGGTATGTAGAAAAAAATGTTGTTTTTCAGAACCCGAAAAATGATGTGAAGCCCACACACAATCATTTTAAATGACATTTTTTAAAAACGATGTATTTTTCATGCCGAAAAATGATCGTGTGTACATGACATAACATATATCAGACAGGGTGCTCTTAAAAAAAAATTGAAAAAATTTGGAGACAGTGGTGGGAGAAAATCAACATTCAAATCTAATGAATAGTTGGGGAAGTAGGGTGGAAATGATTTAGGGAAATAGAGGCTACAGTAAGTGGGTATGTTAGAGGAATGAAAGTAGATGGATGTGAGAGTGGGATAAATATGTTTGACGGGGGGGGGGGGGGGGGGGAGTATAGCTGGAAAAAAGATTAGGGATAGATTGCTGGAAGAAATTGTCTAACTACAAGAAATAGGGAACTACTTATGGTTTTTAAGATATATTATGACTATTGTATGTGCATGTTTCAGGGGAGGGAGGGAAGGGTAATGTGAAGCGTACTGATTTATAATGGAAACATGTAATAATAAAGATATGAAGCATAAAAAAAACTTACGAATAAAGATTCAAGAAGAAAATAATTATATAGCAAAAAATAAAACACCCAGTGGTGATTAAATACCACAAAAAGATAGTTTTATCTGTCTCAAAACAATGATATAAAAGTAATTTGGGTGCAGTGTTGCATGGTTGAGTATTTGTCATTCACTGAAAGCTAAAACATGGCCTGGACTGGATGGGAGTTAAACAGTCCAGACTTGAAGTGATTACATGTTTAATTTGTAAAAATAAATATAAAAATAAATAAAGATTTGAAACAAATCATATATAACACGTCTAAACATCATTTTGTACACTTTATTACTTAAAAAAAAAACTGAACAAAACTGGTTATTGTTACTCTTTTAACAAGCTTAGTAGTTTACTATTCTAAACCAAATAATGCATTTGTAATTGCCGTTCTGTAGTCTACTTCCATCACAATGCTCCACCAGCGTATTCGTTTGATGTTTCATACTGTGTACTTTTAGAACCCATTTTGAAACAACACGAGACAGTCGGTTGAGGTTTCTATAACTAATTTGATTTTATGTATTTCAGATGTGGATTATCCTTTAAACCCCTAGACTTCTTAAGTCTATGCTTAAGGGATGTGACATTCTGCAGTCACCAGACTGCTATCTCCGAAGATGATTATTTTATGTGCCATAGTACTAAAAACAGAGAATGCAGATGTAAAAATCCTAAAGTCACCGCACTGTTTCTGTTGCCATGGCAATTACCAATCTATCAGAGTTTAAATAAGGAAACCTAAGCAAAATGCTAGACGGTCAGTGTAGCATCATATAGTATTTTGAGATGAACATATTTTGGTACTTCTCTCCTTCATGTAAAAATCACAATTTTTTTGATAGAAAATTAATCAGAACCCCCAAACATTATATAATTTTTTTTTAGCAGACACCCTAGGGAATAAAATGGCGGTCATTGCAACTTTTTTTCTCGCACGATATTTGCGCAATCATTTTTCAAACGCTTTTTTTGGGGAAAAATAATGGTTTCATGAATTAAAAAATAACAAAACAGTAAAGTTAGCCCAATTTTTCTGTATAATGTGAAAGATGATGTTACGCCGAGTAAAAAGATACCTAACATGTCACACTTTAAAATTGCGCACACTGGAATGGTGCCAAACTTTTGTACTTAAAAATCTCTATAGGCGACGCTTTAATTTTTTTTACAGGTTACTATTTTCAAGTTACAGAGGGGATCTAGTGCTAGAATTGTTGCACACGCTCTAACGCACGCGACGATACCTCATATGTGGGGTTTGAACGACGTTTACATATGTGGGCGGGACTTACATGCATGTTCACTTCTGAGCGCAAGCTACCGGGGACAGGGACGTTTTTAAAAAATATATTTTTTTTTTTGTATTTTTATTTTACTTAATTTTTTTATGTTTACACTTTTTTTTACATTTTATTTTTTTGATCACTTCTATTCCTATTACAAGGAATTTAAACATCCCTTGTAATAGGAATCAGTGTGACAGGTCCTCTTTATGGAGAGATGCAGGGTCAAAAAGACCCCACATCTCTCCTCCAGGCTTACAAGCATGAGATCGTGAAAAAAAATTCACAGATCTCATGCCGACAGCCGCGATTGCGGATTTGTTTACTTCCGGGTACCCGGCGTGATGTCATAACGCCGTGCCCGGGCCTCCAACGGTCATAGAGATGACTGGTGACCATGAACAGACCAAGTGCTTCCGTCTCGTACTTGATTCAGAGCATGCATGGAATTTTGTGCGTCGGAATTGTCCACACTCAATCGGAATTTACCAGAACGGATTTTGTTGTCGGAAAATTTGAGAACCAGCTCTCAAAATTTTGTTGTCGGGTCCTAGACACGGTCGAAATGTCCGACAACAAGCTCCCATCGAACATTTGTTTCGGTAATTCCGACCGTGTGTACATTACACTGCTTGTATTAGCAGAAAAAAAGCCTGATGTATTATGATGTGCAATCATTTACATCTTTTATGCCTGGAGTTCTGCTTTAAATAGTTTTTGTGCATACTGAGCACTTACTTTGTAATACTGCTCAGGAATGTGTTCTTTGTTTAAAATTACTGTATAATAATTTTTTTATTAATAATATGTTCTGCTTTACAAATTACAAAACACTGAGCACTCTACTTGAGTGGAAACAAATATCTTTAATGCTTGTGTGTTTGTATTTTTTATAATTATTAATCAGCCATTGAAATGTTTTTTTTTTTTTTTTAACATGGCTGAAATTTTAGGAATAATTTTCTTCTTGGGTTCCAATATGGTAATCTTCTGGCCTAAACAAAACATTGACCACTGGCCAATATCTACAAAATGTAAACATATATGATGAAAATCAACTATATAATTGTATTCTTGGTGGTGTTTGTAACATTTAGCAAAAATTCACAAGTTCAAGATGCAGCTCACTGATCCCAGTTCAATATAGCCATGTGCGCTTGTTGTCTCCGGCATCTGTTACCTCCCCACTTGCATACATTTAAAAAAACTTGAAGCCACACACTACAAGTACATCCAGTTCAAAACAATTTTTTAGTCCAACAGCATGACCACCTGTATGACATATTTTGTCTCTTGCTGGGGCTTAATTGTAGAGCAAGAGGCATTGGGAAGAATAAAAGGTATACAGACAGTCCCCGGGTTACAAGCAAAATAGGTTCTGTAGGTTTGTACCTAAGGCCCCTTTCACATTGAGGCGTTTTTCATGCGGTACAGCGCTAAAAATAGCGCTGCTATACCGCATGAAAAATCATGCCCTGTAGTGTTCAATGTGAAAGCCCGAAGGCTTTCACACTGAAGCGGTGCGCTAGCAGGAACGCTCCAAAAGTCCTGCTAGCCGCATCTTTACCGCGGTATAGGAGCGGTGTGTTCACCGCTCCTATAGCGCGCCTTCCCATTGGAATCAATGGGAAACCGCGGTAATAGCGCGGTATTAACCCTTTTTCGGCCGCTAGCGGGGGTTAAAACCTCACCGCTAGCGCCCGAATATCGCGGTAAACACGACGGTATAGCGGTGCTACAAATAGCGCGGCTATACCATCACCGCGGCTCCACGCCTCAATGTGAAAGGGGCCTAAAGGAGTTGTAAAGGAAATGTTGCTTTTAAATGTCCTTATTTCTTCTCCTTAAGTACCCTCTCCCAGCATGCACAGCGGGACACCACTCCCACTGGGCTGCTGCCGAGAGGGGTCACCTAATACACTATGGTTTGTTCGAGTTCCAACATGGGCCTGAAGTTGTAATGCCACCTACAAGCAACAAGGGAAAACTTCTACCGAGCACAACCATAGCCAGAACAGAGGCTAATTTAACTGGTTCCCGACCGCCCACCGTCATATTACTGCGGGACAGTGGCTCGGTCTCGTGGGAGCACGTAGCTCTATGTCCTCTCCTTTTCGGCCACTAGGGGGCACGCGCGCCACCGGCGGCCAGCGCGCTCGCCCCCCGCACGCCCCTGAGTCCCGCGATTGCTCGTTACAGAGCGGGGAATGGGAGGTATGTGTGTAAACACATAGCTCCCGGTCCTGTCAGTGGGGGAAACGCTGATTTTCTGTTCATACAATGTATGAACAGAAGATCAGTGATTTCCCCTAGTGAGTCCACCCCCCCATACAGTTAGAACACAAATACGAACACACTTAACCCTTTCCCTGCCCCCTAGTGTTAACCCCTTCACTGCCAATGGCATTTTTATAGTAATCCAATGCATTTTTATAGCATTGATCGCTATAAAAATGCCAATGGTCCCAAAAATGTGTCAAAAGTGTCCGATGTGTCCGCCATAATATCGCAGTACCGAAAAAAAACGCTGATCGCCGCCATTACTAGTAAAAAAAAAATATTATTAAAAATGCCATAAAACTACCCCCTTTTTTGTAAACGCTATAAATTTTGCGCTAACCAATCAATAAACGCTAATTGCGATTTTTTTTTAACGAAAAATATGTAGAAGAATACGTATCGGCCTAAACTGAGGAAAAAAAAATGTTTTTTTTATATCTTTTTTGGGGATATTTATTATAGCAAAATGTAAAAAATATTGCATTTTTTTCAAAATAGTTGCTCTATTTTTGTTTATAGCGCAAAAAATAAAAACCGCAGAGGTGATCAAATACCACCAAAAGAAAGCTCTATTTGTGGAGAAAAAAGGACTCCAATTTTGTTTGGGAGCCACGTTGCACGATCGCGCAATTGTCAGTTAAAGCGACGCAGTGCCGAATCACAAAAAGTGCTCTGGTCTTTGGACAGCAATATGGTTCGGGGCTAAAGTGGTTAAATAGAATTAACAGAGTCTAAGCCAAACTATTGGCTCAGACACCCCTAAATTTACAATAGCGCCCGACTTGTTGGGAGACCAGCGCTACACTTGCAAAGAAATTACTTCTCTGCCTAAAAGGGTTGCTATCACCAAAGATTTGCTGCTCCTCCCACCAACCCTTATAAAGTCTGGCATGTGTGGGCACAAATTTTGTGCCCATAAAAGCACCACATCCCTGTAGATAGCAATAAAGAATATAATTACACTTCAGCGGAAAAAAATAAAATATTCATTCACGTCTAGGTGAGTATAATAGATACTGTAATTCTCAAAATAGTATCCTAATGCACTAATTCTTAGTTCAGGGAGAAATGATGAGTACAATTGGACTGATGTAATTTTGCCACGGCATCCCCGGGGAATCTTTGCAGCCTCACAGGGTGTTGCGGAACCTCAGTCGAAAAGCCCTTCCTTAGGGGGTGTTTTGTTCCTCTATAGGTACTTTGCATGCCTTTTGTCAACCTAGAATGTATTTAGCTGATTTGCATTAAAAGATTAATTGTGCTTCAAGCTAGATGCAGGCAGAGCTGCATATGAGCAACAGGAAAGGCTGATAGAATCTTTTTTTTCTAAAATATTTCCAGTTTTCCCAAATCTCATACTACTGTGTGTATTGTGTAACATAGTTATGCTTTCACCTTTATTGTTTGAATTTAAATCTAAAATTGAGAAAAAATATATTCCTTTGGATGACCAAACAGAACACATACATATATTTTTTAATATATTTTTTAGAGATATTTATTATAGCAAAAAGTAAAAAAAATTGCAATTATTTCAAAATCGCTGCTCTTTTTTTGTTTATAGCACAAAAAATAAAAACCGCAGAGGTGATCAAATACCACCAAAAGAAAGCTCTATTTGTGGGAAAAATGGACATAAATTTTGTTTGGAAGCCACATCCCATGACCGCGCAATTGTCAGTTAAAGCGACGCAGTGCTGAAATGCAAAAAGGGACCAGGTTCTTTAGCAACAAAATGGTCTGGGCTGAAGTGGTTAAAGCCCATTGCACTCTTCAAAAACCACCCTAATTTTAACTTCCCCCTAACTGTGATACATTTCACTAAATTAATGAGTTTTAATGAACATCCTTAATTTTTCATCAGAATTTTAGAGATGCAAAAACTCAGAATTTTACTCAGATCTACTTATGATTAACGCCATTCAAAATTTGCCTGTTCAAGGAATGATCTCTCATTTGCGAGTGATGACAAAATTTCTTTGTCTCAATAACATTATATACCCCCCTTTCTAACCAATGACACCACAAAACTATTGATTCACTCCCTGGTCATCTCTCGCCTCGATTACTGCAACTCCCTTCTCACTGGCTTACCGCTGCATACTCTATCCCCTCTTCAGTCCATCATGAATGCTGCTGCTGCCAGACTCATCCACCTTACTAACCGCTCTGCCTCTGCTGCTCCTCTCTGCCAATCCCTCCACTGGCTTCTGCTCACCCAACAAATTAAATTCAAACTACTAACAATTACCTACAAAGCCATCCACAACTCTGCCCCCAGCTACATCATAGACCTTGTCTCTAAATACAAACCTAATCGTTCTCTTTGTTCTTCTCAAGACCTCCTGCTCTCTAACTCTCTCACCACCTGCTCCCATGCTCATCTCCAGGACTTTTCCAGAGCCTCTCCAAGCCTATGGAAGTCCTTACCCCAATCTATCCATCTATCTCCCTCTCTATTAGCTTTTAGAGGATCCCTGAAAACCCTCCTCTTCAGAGAAGCATACCCTTCCTTTTCATTTGTGTCCATATGATCATCCCCCACAGCTAACTACCCTTTGTTCCACTTGACCCTCCCTTCTAGATTGTAAGCTCTTATGAGCAGGGCCCTCTGATCCCTCCTGTATTGATTTGTATTGTGAATGTACTGTCTTCCCTGATGTAAAGCGCCACTGTTGGCGCTATATAAATCCTGTATAATAATGATCATAATAATAATAATAATAATGAAGAAAACTTAATCTCATTCCACTCTCATAACCTCTTTATAAGTAAATATATATTTCTTTTAGATGTGTTAAATAACTGCTACATTCTATAGGAATTGGTACAGAGGTGTGACAAATGTAATTTACTGAGAAGTGAGCACAAGTGGATCAGGAGTGTGAAATTGGAATCCTATAGATGAAGAAGGAGAGAGGCTTTAGGATCATGTCTAATTTACACATCTTCAAGATGAGGATTTCAAATGCAGTATTTGATTAGGTATTTCTAGTTCATTTGTAGATAAAAGAAAGTAAAAAAAAACGTTTTTTTTCTCTCAGTTTAGACCTATATGTATCCTTCTACATATTTTTGGTAATAAAAATCGCAATATGTAACATCAAAAAAAGAGACTATATGTGTTGCCGACATCCCTGATTGAAATGGAATGGACCCCCAAGGTGGGACTTTAAAGGCAACGACTCAGATTCAAAAGGAGTAATAATATACAACATTTATTAAACAATTTATACAAAAAATTGTTAAAAACATGATTGGTACATAGGTGCGTGACTTTTCCACAATGGTCCAATGGGGCTGACGCGTTTCGGGACTTGGTCCCTTCGTCAGGGGCTAATGTCCTGCATGGAGTCACACTGTATGTAATACATATAACCATATTTAAAATTTGTGCAAAGTTAAAATAGATTACATATCTAAACAAAATAGGAGATCATCATAAATGTACAGCATATATATCATACCCGCCACCATGTAAGTAGACTCGTGGCTGAGCTGACAAGTATCCAGATGATAGCAAAAACAGCCCCCCAACAGGAAAAGAGCGGGGGGCAACAGCGGGGCTAGGCCACCTTACAAACTCCAAACAAGCCCTACAAAATAGTTTTATGGCATTTGTATTAATATTTTTTTTTTCTAGTAATGGCGGCGATCAGCGATTTTTATGGTCCCTGCGACATTATGGCGGATACATCGGACACTTTTGACACCATTGTAATTTTTACAGCGATCAGTGCTATAAAAATGCACTGATTACTGTTAAAATGACACTGGCAGAGAAGGGGTTAACCTGTAGGGGGCGCTAAAGGGGTTAAGTGTGACCTAAGGGAGTGATTCTTACTGTGTTTGGGGTCTGTGGCTTGGCGTGTGAGGTCACTGTGACAGGGAACAGACGATCAGTGACACTCTCACTAGGAAGAACTGGGAAAGGTTTGTTTACACTTATCTCTCCCCGTTCTTCAGCTCTGTGACTTGATCGCGGAACAGCGGCGGAGATCAGGTCCGCGGGTCCCGTGGGCGCGGTCACGGAGCTTATGACTGGGTTTGCGAGCGCACCGGTGGGTGCGTGACCCACAACTGGGCTCTTAAAGGGGACGTACCTTTACGTGCTTATGCCCAGCCCTGCCGCTCTGCCAACGTATATCATCGTTAGGTGGTCCTTAATTGGTTAACCAGTTCAGCCTCAGAAGGATTTGCCCCCTTCGTGACCAGGGCATTTTTTGCGATACTGCACTGCGTCACATTAACTGACAATTACATGGCCGTGCAACGCTATACCCAAACAAAATATATGAGCTTTTTTCCCCACAAATAGGGCTTTCTTTTGGTGGTATTTAATCACCTCAGCGTTTTTTATTTGTTGTTCTATAAACTAAAAAAGAGCGACAATTTTGAAAAAAAAACATTTTTTTTTGCTATAATAAATATTCCAATTGAAAAAAAATAAAAAACAAAACAAATTTCTTCATCAGTTTAGTCCGATATGTATTCTTCTACTTATTTTCGGTGTTTTTTTCTTTTTGCAATAAGCGTATATTGATTTGTTTGCGCAAAAGTTATAGCGTCTACAAAATAAGGGGTAGTTTTATGGCATTTTTATTATTTCTTGGCCATTTTTCAGAGAATATGAATGATAACACAAAAACTTTTCTTTCACTCATGGTTAGTGTTTGGCTGAAGCCATTTATTATCAATCAACTGTTTACTCTTTTTAACCTCCTGAGGCCCACGCTATAGCCGAATGACGGCTACAGCGCGGACCTGAAAATCCAACTGGACGTCAATTGACGTCCGCCCCTTTTGGCGAGCACGCAGCGGGGAAACCCTGTGTTGGCCGTGTCCCTTGGACACAGCTAATCACAGATCACGGCGAACGGCCAATCAGAGTGGCCGTTTGCTATGCGATCTGTGCGGCCAATGAGAGCTGATCTAAACATTTGAGATCATCTCTCATTGCCGGCTCACACAGAGACAGCGTCCTGTCTCTGGAGAGGAGACCAATCTGTGCCCCTTGTACATAGGGACACAGATCAGTCACCTCCCCCAGTCACCCCCTCCACCTACAGTTAGAACACTATACAGGAAACATATTTAACCTCTTCCTCACCCTCTAGTGTTAACCCCTTCAATGCCAGTCACATTTATACAGTCGCAGTATAAATGTGAATGGTGCCAAAAAAGTGTCCAATGTGTCCGCCATAATGTTGCCGTCCCAATAAAAAAATCGCAGATCGCAGCCATTACTAGTAAAAAAAAAAAAAAAAAATATTCTGTACCCTATTTTGTAGGCGCTATAACTTTTGCGAAAACCAGTCGCTTATTGCGATTTTTTTATTTTTTTTACCAAAAATATGTAGAATACGTATTGGCCTAAACTGATAAAAAAAAAATTTGTTTTTATTTTTTAATTGGGCTATTTTGTATTTTTTTCAAAATTGTTGCTCTTTTTTGTTTATAGCGCAAAAAATAAAAACCGCACAGGCGATCAAATACCACCAAAAGAAAGCTCTACTTGTGGGGAAAAAAGGACGTCAATTTTGTTTGGGAGCCACGTCGTACGACCGCGCAATTGTCAGTTAAAGCGACGCAGTGCCGGAAGCTAAAATTTCACCTGGGCAGGAGGGGGGTATATGTGCCCAGTAAGAGGTTAAATCATAATCACAACAGAAACTATCCAAATGACTCTAATCGAAAGTTTACATACCCTGGTGAGTTTGCACACAAGTTGACACAAAGGGGTTTGAATAGGTATTAAAGATAACCAATCTCACCTGTGATCTGTTTGCTTGTAATTAGTGTGTGTATAAAAGGTTAAAGTGTCTCTGGACTCCCGACAGACCCTTGCATCTTTCATCCAGCGATGCACTGACATTTATTGATTCTGAGTTGATTCTGATGGGGAAAGCAAAATTAATATTCGCTTTTCTAACACTGAGCCGCCTTTCTGCAAATTAGGAAGCATGGGTGTGTTACCGGTCACCTGGATGGCTGAAACGACAGGCGCTGTGATTGGATGCCCATCAGGAGGAGAGGAGCGGAGGAGACGCATGGAGGACACAGCTCACCGCTGTCACCCGCTGCCGCACTGAGAGGGCAAGTGCCAGGCAGATGGCGAGCAGGCGGGCGGGGGTCACAGTGGACCATTTTGTTGGGCACAGTAGTGGAATTTGATGGGCACAGTGGCTGTGTTTGATGGCCCAGTGGCTGCATTTGATGGGCATAGTGGCCGAGTTTCATGGCACAGTGGCTGTGTTTGATGGGCACTGTGGCTGCGTTTGATGGGCACTGTGGCTACAATTGATGGGCACAGTAGTTGCAATTGATGGACACAGTAGCTGCAACTGATGAGCACCGTAGCTGCGATTGCTGGCACAGTGGCTGAGATTCATGGGCACAGTGGCTGCATTTTACTGGCACAGTGGCTGCGATTGATGGGCACAGTGGCTGTGATTGATGGGCACAGTGACAACGCTTGATGGGCACAGTGGCTGCGCTTAATGGGCACAGTGGCTGTGCTTGATGGGCACAGTAGCTGCATTTGAGGGGCACAGTGAGGCTGCAATTGATGGTTTTTTTTTCAGAATTGTTCAGCTTGTTTGCACCCCACCAAAAAAATGTGAGAACCAGATGCCACTGCCTGCTTGTACTACAGAGTGATGATTTTTTTTTTTTTTAGGGAGGGTGATTTTTAGCATTGCCACTGATATACCAGCTGTCAATTTGTCAAGCAGCACTTGGCCACACCTAGTCCTGCCCACTTCTTTCTGAACTGCACTGCCTCTACTTGCTGAAACCCTGCCGCTGTGAGCTGCAGTGTCTGGGAGGGGAGCGTATGAGACACAAATTAAGGAGTTGACTCAGGGAGAGTAAAGAAATTTGTGTTTACTTTATAAGGCATGTGCATCCCATAATTACTGGATTTGATACTTGTTTGAACTGACTTACAATATCCATTACTTCTGATTAACAAGTATAAATGTAAACACCCAAGATAGAATTACATGATAAGAATATAAACTGACATGCAGAGAAAATTTTACATTACAGTCAGTCAGTATGAAAAACCAGAGACAGAAGCTCTGAGCCTAGGACTAGCTCTGGGATTTAGGGATACTTGGCAAGGATGCAGTAGCGCAGCCTATAATATATGCAGATTTCTTTGAAACTTTAATGACATAATGACAAGATTGCTAGTCTGTTTTAGGGCAGCAGATGGCAGCATGACTGAAGTTTATTATGCACATGTGATATAAGTGATAGAACATGCTAAAATACAGGATGAAGGTATTACTACAGTATTTGATGCATGCAATATTAAAGGTGTATATCGGCAATAACAGAATTTCAAGTAATGTTTACTTATCATATAATTTACTGTATCAGAAAAAGTGGAATTCAAGCGAAACTAGTCTCCTTCTTAAAAACTGTGCTGAATCTTTATTTAACCACTTGCCGACTGTTTTGTGCAGAATCGCGTATATAAACATGATTCTGCACTTCCGAGTAGGTGATGCGCGCGCCACCAGCGCACCACTTCTGCTGTGATTAATCACAGCATTTGCTATTCAGCAGGTGGTGGCCAATGCCGGATAACTTTTGCGCAAATCAATCAATATACGCTTATTGCGATTTTTTTTTTTTTAAAAAAAAAATATGCAGCAGAATACATATTGGCCTGAATTTATGAAGACTTTTTTTTTTTTATTATTATTATTATTATTATTATTATTATTATTATATAATATATTTTATAGCCGAAATTCTAAAATATTGTTTGTTTTTTTGGAATATTGTCTGTCTCTTTTGTTTATAGCGCAAAAAAAAAAAAAAGAAATGTGGTCGTACTAACAAACTACCAAATTAAAGCTCTCGTTGTGTGAAAAGAAAATGACATGGTTTCATTTATGGACAGCATTGCATCACTGCACAATTTTCAGTTAAAGTAGCGCAGTGCCTGTACGTGATTTTGTCAATAACCACTGGGGGGCGACCGCAAGTCGTAGTAGTCACGATCATGCAATGATTGGCCACAGGGGGAGCCAATTAATGGGCCCCGGGGACACAATGTCTGCCGGCCACCCGCGACCGCTCCCCACAGAGACAGAACGGCGGTCTGCTGATGTAAACAAGCAGACCGCCATGTTGTCAGGCATGGACACTATGATCTAGTGTTCCTGCTAATCAGTGAGCCCCCCTCCCCCCACAGTTAGAAAGCACAAACCCGTTGATCGCCTCTGATTTTAACCCCTTTTCTTGCCAGTGTAATTTTTTTATTATTATTGTGGTAATAAAAAGGCAAAACAAAAAATAAAAATAAATGAGACAAAAAAAAAAAAAACAACGGAAAAAAAACAATTCCAAAGCATACAGAAAAAGAGCTGAATAAGAAATACATACAGACTTGCTTGTCATGGCATAACAATCTCATATCTCAACTTTAGCTTATTCCAACAAAATGTGCTTGTGTGTCTTCCAAGGTTCCTATCTACTATCAAATAGATGCATCCTATCCTGTAGAGTATATCATATCCTCTCCATAATCATCACCATATCAATTCTATCATAAATGGAGGTTAGGGGTATAACAGGGGACTTCCAGTGAAGAGCAATGGCCCAGAGAGTAGCTATACAGATGGTATGTATAAGACATTCTTCCCTGCGAAGGATCCCAGGGATCGTCGCTCCAAGTAAATACATTGGGATTGTGAGTTCCAAAGAGGTTCCGGATATCGCAGAAACAACAGCAGTCACCTTTTTCCAAACAGGGGCGAGGAACCTACAATCCCAAAATATATGTCCAAATGTACCCCGCATCTGACAGCCCCTAAAGCATAATCCAGACGCTCCGGGGAACATCACCTATAGTCTGGATGGAGTGTAATACCATATGGCCATTACCTTATACGCTGTTTCTCTAACCGCTAGTGATTTAGTGGCCCTCCGAAGGTTTGCCAGCATGGTGTCCCAATCATCTGGTGTGAAGCGTACGTTACAGTCATTTTCCCATTTTAGTCTGTAAAGAGTGTCCTCCGAAAAACCCGAAGCCAAAGAAGTTTTATAAAGAGTCGAGATGAGACCCTTAGCTCTAGGGGTTTCTCGGCATATCCATTCGTAGGCGGTAGAGGGGGAGGAAGGAGTTAGACCATAATGGGAAATATAAAAATGTCTAATTTGCAATGAAATTGAAATGGAGGTATTCCCGAAGTGGGATCAGTTTCTGTGTGCGCAGTAGTTCAAACGAGGCAAACCAATCTCCAATTTGGAGATCTGCTAATGTAGTCAGGGAGTTGGATTTCCACCAAACATAATTCTCAGGGTTATGAAATGCTGAGGGAAACAATGGTTCCCCAAGAAAGGACGAGCCTGGAGGGAGGGTGAAATTAATCCGAGTTTGTTTTTATAACGGTGCCAGAGGATAAGATTATGGGACACGATTGAGTTGAGGGGTGCAAGCGTATGCATAACATTGGAGGGCGATCATAATATAGACGAGAGGCAATATGGTAAGACGGATTCAACTTAAAACTTAACCCAGGGTACTCTTGATACTGGAATATTCAATTGTGCTATCTGGGAAAAGCGGGCAGCTAGAAAGTAAAACCAAAGTTTGGTTAGACCCAGACCCCCAGTGGGTTGTGATTAATCAAGAATATTCTTTGCAAATCTGGGGCGTTTATTCTGCCAAATAAATCTATTAACATCCCGTTGGAGCTTGTCAATAAATGTTTTAGGGATATTGACAGGAAGGGAACGGAACAAAAACAAAAGCTTTGGTAAGAGGGTCATTTTGACCGCCATCACTCTACCCAAGAATGAAATGCGGTACGAGCTCCAAGTTTTAAGTAGGCTCCGTAACTGGGACACACAAGGTAAATAATTAGCAGCAAAGATAGACGAGTACTGTGGAGTGATGAAGATGCCAAGATAAGGGATTTTAGCCTTTGACCATTTGAATGGGAAAGATCCACGGAGAGCGTCACACTGGGCAGAGGGTATATTTATGGGAAGGGCAGTAGATTTAGTCATGTTCACCTTAAGTCCAGAGATAGAGGCAAATTTATCCAGTATGGTGAGCAAGTTAGGAAGGGAGGTTTGGGGCCGGGTCAGAAAGATCAGAACGTCATCCTCATACATACAGAGTTTAGATTGGGAGGATTCTAAGGGATAACCAGTAATATCTGGTTGTAATTTAATGGTGATTGCAAGGGGTTCTAAAGCTAGGGCAAATAAAGGAGATGAGGGGCACCCCTGCCCAGTGCAAAGTCCGAGTTACACCCTGGTAAATAAAATTTGTAAATTGTAAATTGTAATTTGGTGGGAGTGTGTGATCCTTAAGGGGCTTTGGTAACAGGGACATATTTGCCAGAGTGAGATCATCGGGAAAGCGTCCTCCCTTGAGGATGTTGTTAAACATGGTGGTTAGTTGTGGGGTTGAGATGGGGGCATAATGCTTATAATAGCTAGCTGTAAACCCGTCAGGGCCAGGGGCGACTGACCGTTTCAGGGATTTAATAACTTTTTGTAGCTCTTCCTCCATAAACGGTGCATTTAGGTTCTCTATCTGAGAGGATGTTAGAGAGGGAAATGTAGGGAGGACAGCCAGTCATGAGATGTTTGTGCTGGGAAGGAGGGCGGGCCGGAGAGCAAATTGGAATAGAATCGTTCAAAAACCGGCAGGACCTCCTTAGGGTGAGAAACAATATGTCCAAAGGTATTACAGAGTTTGTACAGGTGGGGTGGATGTATGGTCTGGTTAGTCTGAAGCCAAAAACAGCTGCTGTAAAAAATTTCAAGTCAGCCCATTTTTTTCATGTTCCCATACTTCCACTTGTTTCAACCTGGTGATCCTGACAGTTTTAAGCACCTTGTGTCATTTCTTGGAAAGGGCTGACGACGCTGCTGAAATGCTGATAAAATTCCTGCAGTGTTGTCACCCATTCCTCCTAGTGTGGGTACATCAGCCCAAAGATAATGTCAGCCTACAGGTAGTGCTGACAGTGCTGAGTTTAGTCTGGGGGCAGGAAAAATAAGTGACCCCCAGACACCGCTGCACTGGGTCACCTCATCTGACTGCTAAAAAAAATCAACAGCTTTGCTTGTATGTCAGAGTAGTGCTCACTGACATCGATTTTGTATGGTAGCATTAACATACAGTATATTTTAATGCAATAGATGTGAAATGGCAGCTTTCAAAACACATTAGGCTCCTTTGTCATCCATGGCAGTGAACTAAATCCGACGACTATAAAATTATACATTCAATAACAAGGGAATACCGTGTTTTTTTTCTAAATGCGAAAAGACAGTATAGTAAGCTATTGAAAAATTTACGGTATGGAGATCTGGAGTGAGGCTCAGAAATGGACACATAGGTTGGAGATGAGCCAGGAATGCTGAAATCATGGTCCTCTTGGGCTGGAGATTTTTAATATTTTATTTTCTGGTGCCAGAGGATACTCTATACCAGGGGTCTTTAAACTGTGGGCCGAGGGCCAGACGTGACCATTTGCCAGGGATAGACTGGCCACTGGGACTACAAGGAGTTTCCCAGTGGGCCGATGGCTTAGTGGGCCGGCTTCAGTGACGGCGGACCGGCGCCCCCCTCTGCTCCTCTGTCTCTCCCTTCCCGCAGCGCTCACCTCCTCTTCCTCCCCGCAGCGCTCACCTGGGGGGAATAGAAAAGCAGGGGGAGGACAAGAGGAGCAGGGGGATGACAGAGGAGCATGGGGGAGGGGACAGACAGCTGACTCAACAGCTATGGTCTGGGAGTTTCTCACTTCTGCCCAGTGCTTTAAGTGGGCCAAAAGAGGTGCCGGTACTCTATTGACCACATACGCCCAATCACAGGGCGCCATGCCATCAAATGCAGCCACTGTGTCATCAATTGTCACCACTGTGCCATGCCATCAAACGCAGCCACTGTGTCATGCCATCAAATGCAGCCACTGTACCATCAATTGTCACCACTGTGCCATGCCAACAAACGCAACCACTGTGCCATCAATTGTCACCACTGTGCCACGCCAAACGCAACCACTGTGCCATGCCATCAAATGTCCGGACATCCATCCACCTCGGAGCCTTATATTATAACCTGCTGGGACTTGTAGTTCTCCATCTTCTCCTGGGGCTCAGGTGCATGCAATCCACACCCATCCACCTCAGAGCCTTATTTTATGTATAACCTGCTGGGACTTGTAGTTCTCCAATCTCCATGAGCCCCAGGAGAAGATGGAGAACTACAAGTCCCAGCAGTCTTACTAAAATGGCAGGCTCTGAGGTGGATAGGTGGGGATCAGGCAGTGCACCCCTTTAGATTTACACCGACCCCCCCCTTCTCTCTCTCCCCTGTGGTACAGGAGAGTGTTTTGCTTACCTTGCTGGAGATGGAGAAACTTGCCGCCGCGCTGTAAACACATGTTCAAACTTCCAGGCCAATCAGCGCAGCACAGAGGTACAGCGCCTCCCACTCCACCGCCCGCCAATCTCCTGCGCCGTTATCTGTTTTTTTTTTAGCCCTTCTGCCTAGTTGGTTGGTGTTTCCCGCCACTCCCACATCAAGGGAGACAGACAGTTCCACCAGCCAACCAGGCGGAAGGGCTGAAAAAAAAAACTCATCGCGCGCCGCCGCCGGGTGTACAAAGATGGCCGATAGCTCCAGTGCTAGGCCAAAGCCGCAGCACTGGGCGGTGGCGGCGGCGGCGCATTCCGCGGACGCCAGGATTTTGCCCCCCCGCAATTTTTCGCCCGGTGCAGGAGCCCCCCCCCCCCGCTACGCCAGTGCGTTCCGGTACGGGAAACCCACGTACTGGGCGCACGGAGAGGTGCTGGTACTCTCCAGGGCCATTTTTGGAAGTGGCGGTACTGAGTACCGCCGTGTTCTGGCCCACTTAAAGCACTGCTTCTGCCTAATCTTGTCCCATAAAGGGGAGCACCGAACTGATTCTTTGCCCCGGGGGAAATATCTAGCTTCCCCACTGGTAAGAGTACCAGTACCAGCAGTTCTACTCTAACAAAGTAGAACGGCTACTGGCCAGTGAAGGGGGAGAGGGGGCTTGGGTGGCTGGGGGGGGGGGTACTGGAGATGTCCAGCCGCCATTGGAGAGACTTGTCAAAGTGGGCCCGCGACCCGGACCGAAGCTCCGGGACCGCGGGACTCGCGGACCCGATCGCCGCTGGAGTCGGCGATCGGTCCTCTCTATTTGTGGGAAAAAAAGGACGCCAACTTTGTTTGGGAGCCACGTCACACAACCGCGCATTTGTCTGTTAAAGCGACGCAGTGCCGAATCACAAAACATGGCCGGGTCCTTTACCTGCATTTTAGTCCGGGTCTTAAATGGTTAAAGTGACGCAGTGCCGTATCGCAAAAAATGGCCTAGTCATTAAGAGGGCAAATCCTTCCGGTCCTTAAGTGGTTAAAGACAAGGTATAGTGTTAGCTTTATAGACTAGGGGAGATTTGACAATTGCGCGGTCATGCACGCTGTACACAAATATAATTTGTATCATTTTTTTTCTCACAAATTCTTTTGGTGCTATTTTTTCACCTCCGGGTTTGTTTGTTTTTTGGCGCTATAAACAAAAAAGTTTGAAAAAAAATATATATATTTTTTCCTTTATGCTATAAAACATATCCAAAATAAAATGTAAAAAAAATAAAAAAACATGATGAAATGTTTGGATTGTAATATCCTTCTACACTATACAAAAATATATCATATACAGGTATGGCTCCACATATGTTGTTTTTAAATATTTTTAGATTTTTATTGATTGTTGTAATAAAGATGTAATTGATCTAATTTGTTACTATAAATCTTGTATAGGGATGTTTGATGGTACACTATATTACCAAAAGTATTGGGACACCTGCCTTTACACACACATGAACTTTAATGACATCACAGTCATAGTCAGTAGGGTTCAATATTGATTTGGCTCACCCTTTGCAGCTATAACATCTTTAACTCCTCTGGGAAGGCTGTGCACAAGTCTTCAAACTACGGCCCTCCAGTTGTTCAGGAACTACAAATTCTATCATGTATAGTCATGTCTTTATGGACCTTGCTTTGTACACTGGTGTTCGAAATTGTTCAAAATGTCTTGGTATGCTGATGCCTTAAGAGTTCCCTTTACTGGAACTAAGGGGTCAAGCCCAACCCCTGAAAAACAACCCCCCACCATATTCCCCCTTCACCAAATGATTTGGACCAGTGCACAAAGCAAGGTCCATAAAGACATGGATGAGCGAGTTTGGGGTGAAGTAACTTAACAGTCCTGCACCTCAACCCGATAGAATATCTTTGGGATGAATTGGAGCGGGGAATGAGAGGCAGGCCTTCCCGTCCACATCAGTGCCTGACCTCATAAATGCGCTTTTTAAAGGCACCCATAATGCTGAAGCAGCCATTGATGAAATTGAGTTTGACACCCCTGCTTTAGAGGTATACAGAGACACAACCCTACATAGACCCAGTTGTCAGTTGGGTAGGTTGTAAGCAAAGATAAAAGCAATAGGCAGTCTACCTAAGCATGTGTCTACAAATTGCACTAGAGTACCCTTTTCTACTGAAAGATCTGCATTAACCATCTGCACACTGCTATACAGCCTTACATATTCCAAACAAAGTGTTGCATAAAAACAAGAATTCTTGGTTCACATACAGTATATTGCAATACATGTTCAAGCTGGCAAACTGCGTCAAAGGCATCCTTCTATTGCCAGTCCCTACTCTTCTGTGCAATTTGCCAAATACCTACTTGCTTATAGAATAGTAATACCTTAGTGGACATATAGTGGCAATATGGTCCAGGCAGACCATTTATGTGTAACAGGCACTTCCTGCGCCGTCATAATGCGTTCTGTACTGGAGCGCATACGGCGCCCACGCGATGACGTCATCACGCGGTGCCGCTTTTGTTCCAGCTTGGAACGTGGATATGCGCTGGGAATCACGGCGGTCACCTGAATTACTGCTTTATGCACTACATCTGTGACCTACACCTGCCTGCTGCCTATAAAGGCATCCACCTTGCATCCAAAGGCCGTTCTATTATTGTCAGTCATAGCTTGGCCACGCTACAACCATTGGTGCCATCACTCCGCATGCTGCCAACTACACCAAACTGCAACTCCAGCATTTTCTGCTGTTACCTTGACTGCTTGTGACTGCCATTGCTGGGGACAACCTTAGAGACCTTCCATGCCGACACCCTACACTACGGAATCCCTTGTTGCTACACTGAAGCCCTGCAAACGGATAAGTAGCAATTGTTTCACTTGTAGTACTATAGAAAGGTCTGCTGCATATATTCCTCCTAAAACAATTGCTGTTATTTATTATGGCTTGTCGCTATTAACATACTACTTGGGACTAACTGTTGTGCCTATAGCTGTTTGCTGAGGAACATCTTAAAGGGACATCTACTCTAAAAATTACCTGAGCTATATTTGCCTCTCTTATGCAACTATTAGTTGTCTTTACAAATCCTATTTACTACGTGCTTGACATAAGTGTTACTTGTTTATGGGCCTTGCCCTAAGTTGCTGAACATGTTCGCTCTAACTTTTCAATGCTAAGGGTTGAGGGTATTTCATACCAACACCCTTAGTGGCCTAATGCATTTCTTTATGCTTAAATTATATGATGTAGAGAACCCCCAAACTCCTGTTTGTCTGGAGTGATGCCTGGGGTTCCGTACTGATAATCACTTGCATATAGAAGTGCATCGGAATCTTCAAGTGTATGCTATAATTTTAAACGCTAAGGTCTGGTTGCATGTTGTAATACGTCCAACCTTAGTAGCTCAACGCCTTTCTTTATGTGAGAGAGAGAGATGATGTAGAGAACCCCCAAACTCCTGATTGCGTGGAGTGACGCCTGGGGTCCAATACTGAATTCTCACATAAAGCACTGCATTGAAATCCTTGCTAACCGCAGTTGTGGTTCACTCCTGTTCACCAGAGCCATTACATTAGGGGAGAGCTACAGACCTAAGCTTGGTCACCGATCTGCTCTATGCAATAAAAATGGGAAGATATCTGTGTTAAAATCCAAATAGCCCATATATAACATTTGAGGTGCTAAAGGGATTTGACCACATGCAAACACTAAAGATTCAGTTTTAACCCTTTACACACGGCTACAATCTTATTTCCAGCAAATGCTTACAAAAAGACAGGGATTCTTTGTTCACATATGTCGCAATACATGTTCAAGTTTGCCAACTGTGTCAAAAGTATCTATCTTTGGTCTGTCCCTACTCTACTGTGCAAAATGCCAAATACTTAGTTGCTTATAAAATACTATAAATAAGGTCATTTTCCAGACACAGCAATTAAAGAGTTTTGCACACTCAGGCATAGCAAGACCCTTTCTCATGTGCACTCTGAGTGAAGACCAATCCTGAATGTATTGTCAGATGGTTTATCCCTAGGTCCCTTTTTGTTGCAGCAACACATCTAAAGCTAATGCATTACAGATCTGGAGGAGTGTCGTAAGAAGAAGATAAGAAGACAATTCTCCCTGCATTTATTTTCTATGATAGAGTTCCACCAGTAGGTGGCTCTGCAGGTAATATTTTATTTGAAGGTATGACTCAGTAGCACCTTTCTGTAAATTGAAGGGTGCCCGACAAATAAAAGATTTTGAGTTAAATTATATGGCTATGAAAAAAAAAAAAACATCTCTGCCTGTACATTCCCCTAAATTCTATTCCTTAAAATACAGTGCAAGTACAGAAAAATACTTGATGATCTGCCAGAAATCCAGTGTACCCCTATTTTCCTGATTGAGTTGACAACACAGTCTGGGGAATTCAATAAAGCATTTATGACACTTTTCAGGCAATAGGTCCCTTTAAAATGCCCTAGCCTTAAAGGGATTGTAAAGGTACAATTATTTTTTTTCCTAAATAGCTTCCTTTACCTTAGTGCAATCCTCCTTCACTTACCTCATCATTCCATTTTGCTTTTAAATGTTCTTATTTCTTCTGAGAAATCCTCACTTCCTGTTCCTCTGTCTGTAACTCCACACAGTAATGCAAGGCTTTCTCCCTGGTGTGGGGTGTCATGCTCGCCCCCTCCCTTGGACAACAGGAGAGTCAGGACGCTCTCTACATTGCAGATAGAGAAAGGAGCTGTGTGTTAGGACAGGAAGTGAGGATTTCTCAGAAGAAATAAGGACATTTAAAAGCAAAATGGAAGGATGAGGTAAGTAAAGGAGGACTGTAAAAGAAGCTATTTAGGGGAAAAAATTGTACCTTTACAACCCTTTAAACGATTGCCATCCGTTTGCAGATTAGCAAACTGGCAGTAATTGAGACCAACGCTGAGCTTGTGGCAGGTGCAGCACTATGAAGTGCCTCATGCGCTGTGGCATTAGAAGAATTGTGATATCTCTGACTTTTCAGTCCAACAAGACTGTCTATTACTCTGAAATTCCTCTAGCGCCGTCCTATGGAAGCAGTAGGTTTAAAGAGCACACCAAATGCCTAAAATAACTTCTTTATTAACTTTTCTTCATATATAACACTGCAGCTTTGCAGCAGACAGTCTGTGTACAAAAACACGTGATGAATAAAGTATAACAGAAAGTGGTGCTTCAAATATTCAATCTTGTCATTTAACATAAGATGGTGGATATATTTCTTTCTTCAGTATTTATACTCTCTCTGTAAGTTATTAAAGCATTCTCTAATTTCTCTAAAAAGGTATAATTCTGTGGTTTGCAACTTGGTTTGGTTTAGTTCAGTTAGGTGAGGTTGATTTAGTTTGTGAATTAGATGAGTTAGATGAGTTAGCTCTTGAATTAGGTTTTACAATTAGTTTGGTGGAACTACAAGTGAACACACAACCAGTTCAGTATACAGTTCTAATCACATTATTTACAATAGGAACACACACATATTATATATATATATATATATATATATATATATATATATATATAAAACTGTATGACATACCTATTTGGCCCATTTGCTTTCATAAAACTGGACTCCGGTTTGTGTCTGCTCTGTTCTCTGTCTGTGCTGGAAAATATTTTGCAGCCCATGTGCTGGGAACTTTTCAGACAGAAAGGATGCAAAGCTGGCTGTGATAGGTCAAGACTCTTGCTCAATGTGAGATTTGCTGTGGTTGGCCAAGGCTTCTGAAGAGTCACAAAGGCTTAACTCTATACTTTCTGGTATGAATTCTACTGTGTTATTGCTTACCTCTTCTGTCATATAAATACATGATTCCTAAAGGCATATTTTTTCTTTTGCTTCTGTGAACACACCATACAACTGTTATATGACATCCAAGCATAAAATCACAGTGAATAACTGCTTTTGTCTCTCACATATACACATGTGCACTACATTTAGGTTCTTAGCAGGTTTAGCTGTATATACATGTAGGTTATATTAGCGACCTAGGACAGGTTCTAGCTGGCCAGCTACAGAGCTGGCATACAAAGAGCCTCCAGTGCTCAGAGTGGGGCATTTTGTACTTGTACTTTGCACATGAATGTGGCAGCTTCCAGCACCAGGTTCGTAGTTGCTAGGATGCCAGTGGCTGCTGGTTTCTTAGCAATTAATGACTCATCTCTGGCTTTATTCAGCTGCTGGCAAGGAGATTTCCCAGCTGACAGCTGAATATCAATAAAGGGGAGGGAATGCTGGATGACATCATTGCCCAAATATGACAATGCCCTTATTTAGGTGATCAATTACACGTTAGGTTGATTGATGGGGAACTAGTCTCAGAGTACCGCCAGCAGGCTCCATCCACCCAACGGTCATCCACTGTCATGCACTGCCAATCAAAGACAAGCTGAACCTGATGAGGAACTATTGTCTCACTTCCTCACTGGGCTCCACCCACCTCACGCCAAAACTGTGTGATGGGCACAGTGGCCACGGAGGAAACTCAATAATGCCTATCTGCACTAGGGACAGAGTGTCTAGGAGAATCTGGCCTTAGTTCTCGTAGATGCACAGACACGTCCACCAAAGATGCTTGAGCCCTTTCTGCTGCCCTAGCAGTCCCAGTTTCTACTACCAAGGGTGTTAGGATGGGAACTGTGCCAGGGGCCATCCTCCTCATCTTAAAGTCCATTGACAGGTGTGTGACATGTGTGGGGCAATTCTAAAGAGTGTTTACAACATGCATTATAAATAGGGTTCTCCTCCCCCCCTTTCTTCAAGCCAAATCTGAACACTTTAGCAGGACACAGCATTTTTTTAAGGGGGAAAGCTGTGGACTCTGGTGTAAAGGGGGACTCTGAAAAGGGGTTTCTGCTCACCAAAGCTCCCACTTATATCAGGGCTCCCAGCATTCCCAGCAAAAAATGAGGGTTCTCAATGCCCTCTTAAATCAGAGTCTGCAGAGCACCCCTTACATCTGAATCCCCCTTACCTTAGTGTATTCACTTGCTTGGAAGCAGGAGAGAAAAGGGAGAGAGGGAGGGGGGAGACTTCAGTCACAGACAATGGATAGTGAGCTCACTCACCTGGGGATGGAGGCTCGGGCATTGGCACCTTTCATACACTATGGGGGTTATTTAGGAAAGGCAAATCCACTTTGCACTTCAAGTGCAAACTACGGGCCAGATTCTCGTAGATATCCGTTTTTTGTGCGTAGCGTATCCCCTTTACGCTACACCTCCGCACTATTTACGGGCAAGTGCTATATTCTCAAAGCACTTGCTCCGTAATTTGCGGTGGCGTAGCATAAAGGGGATGGCGTAAGGCAGCGTAATTCAAATAGGGAAGGAGGGGGGCGTGCTGTATTTAAATTAAGCGTGACCCCGTGCCAAACGAACTGCGCACAAAAGTTTCTAAGCATGCTTAGAAACTTGTCTGCTGGAAACCTGTCCGTCGGACATGTCCGATGGTTAGTACGCCCAACCATCGGACAGAAATCCCCCACATGCGTCGAATTGATTCGACGCTTGCGTGGAAGCATTGAACGTCCGTGTTTGAGCACGTCGCCGCGTCACCGTCACGTCACCGTCAGGTCACCGCGTTCTCTGTCCGCTGGGATTTTGATCTGATGGTGTGTACACACATCAGACCAAAATATGCCAGGAGACATGTCCGATGAAAACGGTCCGCAGACCGTTTTCATCGGACATGTCTCCTTGTGTGTACAGGGCCTTAGACAATTGCAGTCATCCCTCCGGACAGTTGGCAACCCTGGTAATTAGGGTGTTTCCAGGTGTTCAGCAATTGTGGTACTCGGGGAGCCAGAGCCACAGTCAGGTCTGAATAATGCGTCCGGGTATAAGGCGGTCTGAAACCTGGACACATGATAAAAAAAACTGGACTGTCCAGGTGAATCCCAGACAGGTGGTAACCCTATTATAGATAACCCCAAGTTCCTTGGCTGCCCTAAATGCCTAAGCAGCCATATCATGCCTGGCACAGTTCTGTTCATCACCTCCCTCAATATCGTTTATACTGAAAACACCGATATGCATTTGTATGTAGTGCCTGGCACAGGTCAGGTCCTTTAAATATAGAAAATCATTGTGTTTGGGAGCCGACCTATAACTCCTTTGCATATAGATGTTGTCTTCCAGTGATTAATGACCGTGGAATTGTTTACCCTCAGAATTATGCGGGACACAAAATCCAGCACAATAGATTTGCTCCTATGCATCTGTAAATATTCAGCGACATATTCTGAGCTTTTTTTTTTTCAGAGCTATTTTGGTTCTTCCGGCACGCTGTACGCCAAGGTCATTCAAGTAAATAAACAATGTAGCTCATACTGTGATTGATAAAATATTTAACATAGAACATCTTTTCAGTTGTGTTCCATTTAAAAGTGAACTTTTAATTTGTGCCAGACCCAGAGGCCTTGCATTCTGTGCTCTAATAGAAGCCATGTGGTTTGGCTGGCAATGATGAGCCAGCATTTTGTAATTCCAATATTTGAACACGCTGGGAAAAATAAAGCTTCACACCACAGAGACTAGATCAAGTAATGAGGGGATAAATGTGATATAATCTGATTTAAGTCAAGTTAACTGCTGTTTCCTCATGGTAGTTCTCATATCAGATGCTATGGAACAAAACAAATGGTTTCAAACTAAAAAGGACCTGACCCAAGAAAAATGTCCCGATTCCGTGAAACAACTCGAAATTATAATGGCACAGAGTAGACCAGTTTTGCCCTTCATTCCATTCTGAGGACATCATTTTCCACGTTTGCTATACATAGATCAGCAAATTTGGACAGAATAATTTGCCAGTGAATAAATCCTTCCATCTGTCTACAAATCTTTCCATCCGTGAATCCATTCAAGTGTATGTAAACCCAAAATCTATTTCTCAGTATGTTTGTCATTATGTCTAAAGCATACAGTTTTCCGAAAGGATTGTTAAACCCACAAATGTACCATCTTTGCTGTGCCAATTTCTTTTTAAGCCTTTATTTGCTTTGCATTCCTCTCCTCCAAAAATATCTGGGTTAGGGTGACCACATATCCAAACTACCATTCAGGGACATCCCCCTTCCCAAAAATCAGCTTGTACTGTAACAAATCACAGCACAGTTATTGGACACAAGAGGCGGGATTTATGATTTCTCCAATCACAAGCAGGGGGTGGGGATTGTGCTCCTCCAGGCATTCCCGGCCAGGGCAAGTACTGTCATTGAGTAAAGCAGTGATGTGGCTGCCTTTTTGGGGGCATCAGATTGGCCCGGGGGGTGGCTGTGTCCATTTCATTCCGGGACACTGTATTGTCCTGGAATGAAGGTGCCCAGGACAGACCTGCAAAATGCGGGACTGTCCTGGGCAATCCGGGACACGTGGTCACCCTAATCTGGATCATTTTTTCCGGTGGCACAAGGTCTCATGTGTGTGCGCTCCCTGCTGGGACCTACATGAATCTACAGAAAGAGCCAGGAGGCGAGTCACTTCCCTTCTCTGTCCTTCCTCCTCCTCCTTGTAATTAGAGATGAGCAAAACACCCCCGCGTTCGGTTCGCACCAGAACCATCGAACAGACCGACCGTTCCCGCGAACATTTAGAACCCCATGTCTATGGGACTTGAACGTTCTAATTCAAAAACGCTCATTTTAAAGACCAATATTCAAGTTATTGTTGGAAAACGTCTTTGAGAACCCTGGTCTTGCCCCAGGGAACATGTATCAATGGAAAAAAGTTTAAAAAAACTGTCGTTTTTTCAGGAGCAGGACTCCTGGAAAAATGACTGTTTTTAAAACTTTTTTTTCCATTGATACATGTTCTCTCGGGCAAGACCCGGGTTCTCAAAGACGTTTTCACAGGCAAACTATAGACACCCAGCAGGTACAATATTTAAAGGAATCTTTCATTTTTTTTTTAAGTTAAGCATCATTAAAATCACTGCTCCAGGAGCAGTGATTTTATTGATGCTTAAATAAAAAAAAAAAAAAATCCTTTAAATATTGTACCTGCTGGGTGTCTATACGTGTGATAACGTCTTTAAATAGCACAATCACCTCCCTGCCAGTAAATTAGGAAGAACTGATCTATCTAAGCTATACAGTGTATAAATATATGTACAACTCCTAGGGATGTATATATATTCTCTACACACTGTAAATTAAGCTAAACTGACTAGCCTGCCTGCCTGCTCTATCTAGCTATCTAAAAAAGACTGCTCTCATTTACAACCGCAACACACTACACAAGGCCGCCCAGCAGGCGGCCTTATATAGTGTGGGGCGTGTGCTAAAGCCCTGAGCCATAATTGGCCAAAGCCACCCTGGCTTTGGCCAATTATGGCTCTCCGTTTTTTGCACGCTGTGATTGGCCAAGCATGCAGGGTCATAGTGCATGTTTGGACAATCATCAGCGTGCAATGCCGCAGTGAATTTTGGCCCGTGCGCGTCACTCGAATTTGGCACGAACGACCCGTTTTGTTTGAAATTCGTCGAACGTACGAACAGACAATGTTCGAGTCGTACATACGTTCGTATCGAACGCGGAGCTCATCCCTACTTGTAATCTGTAAGATATTCAAGGTGCGTATTCCCCTACCAGAAATATCGTGTCTACCTGGAGCTGACAAAGGTGTACAGTAATGTAAGTACATGTACACACATACTGAGCCAGTTATGTAGTGGGGATATTTTTTAATAAGAAAAAACTGGAAGCATTTAACCACTTCAAAATTTACGTATTTTTTTCCCACAAATAGAGTTTTCTTTTGGTGGTATTTGATCACCTCTGCAGTTTTTATTTTTTGGGCTATAAACAAAAATATAGCGACAATTTTGAAAAAAAAAAAGCAATATTTTTTTACTTTTTGCTATAATAAATATCCCCCAAAAAAATATATATATAAAAAAAAATGTTTTCCTCAGTTTAGGCCAATACATATTCTACATATTTTTGGTAAAAATCACAATAAGCGTTTATTAATTGGTTTGCGCAAAAGTTATAGCGTCTACAAAATAGGGGAACGTTTTATGGCATTTTTATGAATATATATTTTTTTTACTAGTAATGGTGGTGATCAGCGATTTTTATAGTGACTGCCACATTATGGGGGACCTATCGGAAACTTTTGACGCTATTTAGGACCATTCACATTTATACAGCCATCAGTGCTATAAAAATGCACTGATTACTGTATAGATTTGACTGGCAGAGAAGAGGTTAACCAGTAGGGGGCGGGGAAGGGGTTAAGTGTGTCCTAGGGAGTGATTCTAACTGTTGGGGGGCATGGCTTACTGTGACACGTCACTCATATCTGCTCCTGATGAGAGGGAGCAGATGGTCAGTGTTGTGTCACTAGCCAGAACGGGGAGATGCCTTGTTAACACTGGCATCTCCCCGTTCTGCAGCTCTGTGACCCGTTCGAGTCCGCGACCACATCGAGTCCGTGGGCATGGTCACAGAGCTTGCTGACTATATATACGTCACTTTGCGCAGCTGTGCCATTCTGCCGACGTATATCGGCGTGAGTCGGTCGTCAATCGGTTAATATTATTTTAACAAATCATTTTTTGTCAGCCTTCTGCTCACCCCCCCCCCCCTTTAGTTGGCTGTTTGGGTCCTTATTAGGTATATCAAATAAATAGCTGAATACCCAAATGGCATACAGCAGGGTGACAAAGTTCCTGCTAATTACAAGCCAGTGGCTTAGCGTTATCAGCTTGCAAAATAAAAGTGGTTCTAAAGGCAGAAGGTTTTTCGCCTTAAAATGTTACTAAACCCCCCTGCCAGGTGCCCTCACAGCAAGCAGTTTGCTGTAAAGGCACTCAAGCAGGTGCTATTGGGCTGCGGCTCTATGTGTCCATTCACACACAGAGTTGCAGCTTGGCCCCGCACCTTCTATCACCTGATTGGTTCACTGACTGTGATTGATAGCCATTGGTTCCAGAGTCCCCAGAGAGCCAAGGTTCTGGTGGACATTGCTGGATCTAAAGGGGGCTCAGGTTAGTATTAGGGGGTCTGCTGCACACAGAAGATTTTTACCTTTATGAGAAACCTAGTGCCTTTACAACAACTTTAATGCATTCTGGGCATTAAAGCGGAGTTCCTTTGTGTGGCGATCTATGCCCAGAAGTGGGAGCAGATACCTGGATCTGACAGGTATCTGCTCCCCCCTCCCCCCTGAAAGATGCCAAATGTGGCACCGGAGGGGGGTAGGAATCCGATCAGCAGAAGTTCAATTCCTGGGTGGATCTCCGCTTTAAGGTAAAACCCTTCTGAGTACATCATCCCCCTATCCCCCCTTACCTGAGCCTGATCTCAATTCATCGATTTACACATGAGCAGTGGATCTAACAGCTATCTCATTCCTCATTGGCTCAGAGACAGCCGCGAAAGCCGTTGGCTCTCACTGCTGTCAATCACAGCCAGTGAGGAAAAGCAGGGGTGGGGCAGAGACACGCTGTTTGTGTCCATAGACACACAGAGCTGACTCGAGAGCGAAAACATACGAGTGCCCCCATAACAAGCCATCTGGAGACCCAAGAGCAGGAGGGTCAGGGCTGCTCTGTGCAAAACAACAGAGGAGGCAAGTATAACATGCTTGTTATTAAAGCGCTTAAGGAAATAGTATACAGTACAGTGAGGCATCATGTCCAATATAGTGAAAAAGAAGGGATTTGGGCATATAATTTAATGCATTCATATTTTCATTTAGTTATCCATCGATAAATTCATCTACCTGTCCATCAGTCCATACAACCATCCATTTGTCCTTCTATCCTTTCTTCCATCCATCCAGCCATCCATGGGTCAGCTTTTTATACCACCAGCCTTACAACACTTTAGTTTTCTGCACAGGACTTGTAAGGGTTAATAGAAACCTGTAATTGTATACTCTTATCCTTTAAATGATTTCCCCACACTTTCCCAAGATTTTAAACTTACCTGCCCAAGCTCCTGGCAGATCCAAGCTATACCGCCCACCTACAGGGAGTCACACTGCTAGAAACTCTCCTGGATAATTGAAGTCTTCTGCACATAAATGGACAAAATTCCATTCATTCCCATGGAATGGTCTTTTTTCATACAACCCAATGCTGTAGCAGTTGGGTGCTGCAGTGTTAGGCACACTAGGATTGGGACATTTATGCCTTGTACACACGATCTGAATTTCCGATGAAAAAAGTCAGACGGAACTTTTTCACCGGATATTCCGACCGTGTGTGTGCCCCATCGGATTTTTTCCAACAGAAATTCCGAGGGACTTGTTCTCTTTTTTTCTTCTGATGAAAAAAATTTCTATTGCAAATTCCAATCGTCTGTGTGAAACTCAACGCATGCTGGAAGCATTGAACTTAATTTTTCTCGGCTCGCCGTAGTGTTGTACATCACCGCGTTTTTGGACGGTCGGAATTTGGTGTGACAGTGTGTATCCAAGACAGCTTGAACAGAATTCCATCAAAAAAATCCTTTGGAGTTTTTCCCGATGGAAATTCCGATCGTGTGTACAGGGCATTAGAGAAATATTTACAATGTAGGGAATGTGACTTTCATCAATCACTGTCATTTCAAATGCATGCACCAGAAAAAGTCACTGCTTTAGGAATAAGTCCTTAGAGAAAAGTTGTGATTTACTGTTGCTTTTGGCACTAGAAGCCCCAGGCCTAACGCTAAGTGTGTAAAAGGAATGTAGCCATCCATACATCCAATTTCTGGTCATTATGGTCTGTGAACCTTGCAGTGCAGTTATTAGGTGATTACAAAACCCAGGCATAAAACTGGACCAGGCAGTGGAAATTGTATTTTCTGAGTCAGTTATCCTTTTACAAAATATGATCCCAGATGCATGCTACATATGTTAGTTTTTTTTTTGTAGAAGTATGCAGATAAAAGAAACATAAAAGTTTTTTCACAATGTGTACAGTAATCAAACCAAGTCATGCATTCGAGGTGCAATTTTGTATTTTTTTGTTCAATTTTGTCTCGTTTCGTAGATTCGTAATTTCGTAAGACTCAAGTTTTCCTATTCGGACCCGTTCGTATTTTGTAAGACGCAAGTTTTCCTATTCGGATCCATTCGTATTTTCGTAACAGTTTTATTTTCGTTTATACTGAATGATTCGTAATTCTGTCTAATTTATTTTCGTTGATTCGAAATTCGTAATTTTGTTAGATAATAATTTTCGTTTAATGGATTCGTAATTTTGTACTTTCGTAAATACATAGCAACACGCGGGTAATCAATATTAAGATATACTTTCCCTTAAGCCCCATACACACGGTCGGACTTTTTGCCAACGAACGTCAAAATGAGCGTTTTCCAAAAAATCTGACCGTGTGTACGCTCTATCGGACAAACTTTTTCGGTTTCAAAAGTCTGGCAAAATCCACGGAAAAAGTTGTTTGAAGTTCGATCGTGTGTGACTCAGCACAAAAGAGATAATCTGATTGGCTAAGTAAGATACATCACTCACTAACTACACTGCCCAGTGCCCATTCGAAAGAACGATACACAAATTTACGAACAGACAAAGAGACGGATTTACAAAACACACAATTGAAAATACGAACATACGAATGAAAATACGAACAGACAAAGGATTTAAAATACGGAATGCAAATCGTTCGTTATAGATGTCATTTTCGTTCTTTTGCTTTTCCGGTGTTTCGTATTTTCTTAAGATTGTCCAATCATACATTCGTATTTTCGCTTGTTCATTATTTTGCTTATTCGTACTTCCGGTATTTTCGTATTTGGGTCTTTCAGCTTTTCGGATGTTCGAATTGATACGAATGTACGAATACTAACAAATTTGTACGAAAATCCATTAGTTACGAACAGGAAAGCACATGTCTACTCAACACATGTTCCAGTCGGGCTCCTGCTCCCGGGACCCCTTTACGTATTACTCACCCCCTTGTTTTCAAGGTCCTTTCAAACATATGTCCCCTTACGGCTACCGCGCGCGACTTTAGTCTGGTTTCCCTCGTTGTTTTGACTTAGCTGGGTCTTTTTTAAATATGCTCCTGATGAAGCCACATGTCGCAAAACTAGTTGAGACTGCTGTGACCTTCAACCTACTGTGCTATTCCCCCTTTGGGGATTTTTATATTGGCGTTGTATATGGTTATCACCATTTTATTTCTGTATTTTTATTGTTGTTGTATTCAATAAAATGTATTTTGTTTTAATTTTAGTATTTTGGTGTTGATGTTACCCCTGTACTAGTAC
Source organism: Rana kukunoris (assembly GCA_029574335.1). NCBI lineage: Eukaryota > Metazoa > Chordata > Amphibia > Anura > Ranidae > Rana > Rana kukunoris. The sequence goes on along the minus strand of CM056050.1, from coordinate 60,918,499 downwards.
CGCAATAGTCCTATTGGCCCCTCCCTTTTTTCTTTGGTTCGTGGGCATTAGACTCATTTTTCTCTATTCAAATGTTCAAGATGATGGTACCTCCCACCCCAATGTTCATGTATTTTACACCAGATGCTCTCATTCAGAAATCCCCCATAAAGTCGCATGACAAGTCAAAACACATTCATTTCAATGGGTGCTGTCAATGTTACAGATTCAAAAAAAGTTCCAAAAAAAAAAGGTTGCTGCACTACTTTTCTGCTACTTTGGTGTGATTTGAGTGATATAGACTCCAATGTTAAATCACAAAAGTCGGGAGCAAGTCGGAAGCAAACCACAAGCAAATTGCAAGGAAATCACAAAAAAGTTGCACGACTTTGTATGAACCATTTCACATATTCTGCAGTGGCTTCATTCCTGCAATCTTGGGTTGGAGCGATCCTTTCCTCTTGAGGCCTCGTACACACGATCGGACATATCCGATGAAAACGGTCCGCAGACCATTTCCATCGGATATGTCTGATCGGGAGTTTGATCCGATGGCGTGTACACACCATCGGATCAAATTCCCCGCCGCCGGACGGCGCGGTGACGTGGCGGTGACGCGGCGGTGACGTTGACGCCGCCACGTCACCGACACATCACCGCACCAGGAAGTTAAACACTTCCGCGCATGCGCCGAATCCATTCGGCGGCGGCGCGGCGGCGGTGCGGGACGACATGTCTGCTAGTAAGTGTACTAACCAGCAGACATGTCGGGCGGACAGATTCCCACCGGATAGATTTCAAAGCTTGCTTTGAAATCTGTCGGGTGGACAAATCTGTCTGCTAGCCCATACACACGAGCGGAGATGTCTGCTGAAACGGTCAATCGGACCGTTTTCAGCGGACATATCCCCTCGTGTGTAGGAGGCCTTACACTTACTATCACTCAAACATGTCATTATTAAATCAAGCAGTGTTTTCAGAAGAGTTGTTTTGCTGTCACAATCAGTGGTCAAGCTCGGAGATCAGAACCTATAGCAGCAAAGAGGTTCCCACTGACCAGCAGGATACATATAAAACAGGTCACCCTGGTGGAGGACATGGGCTCACCCAAGGTGCATTAATCAGTATTTACTGTAGCTCTTGATGGTTTTGCTGCCTGTTAGTACCAGGGCGTGGTCCTTAGGTCACCCCACCAGGACGTGAGTGAGCCATGGTCTAGTACAGTGATGGAAAACCTTGGCACCCCAGATGTTTTGGAACTACATTTCCCATGATGCTCAAGTACACTGCAGAGTGCATGAGCATCATGGGAAATGTAGTCCCAAAACATCTGGGGTGCCAAGGTTCGCCATCACTGGTCTAGTAGCAGATATAGTAGGGTAGGGATCAAGCAGAAGCCTAGTCACTAAAGCCAAAGGATGGTAACAAGAGCTTGCAGGCTGCAATAAAGTGGAAGCATAGTCAAAGAACAAGCTAAAGGTTGGTAACGAGTAGTAGCAAAGTTAAAGAAGCAGCAGGAGTGAAAAAACTGAGCTATTGGCTGGAGAGAGCACAATAATCTGGATTAAATAGAAATTTCATGGAAGGAGAACCATAGAGTTCAAGGTTCACCAGAAACAAGGTTCAAGGCAAGATTTTCCAACCAATTCATCCAGGGAGCTGGCCAGCATCACAGGTGGCTCAGCAAAAAGAGATACTGCTAGGCACAGCAGAAGTTGCAGGTTCAGATCCTGGTCCTGACATTTGCTGTCTTTGCAGTGGGAAAATGTATATCATTGTGGTATATGTTGGCAATTCAAACTACTACCTGAGAAAGCACACATTTTTAGCTGTTCGCATTGTTTTGGATGAGCTACTGTCAAACACTGGACCCAGGCTATAGTTATTTCAATAAGAATCAACAATAGTCTGAGCTTTTGACATATTTGACCTATGACATTTCTGGTACTATACTGCCACCTAGAGTCTGCAAATAAAAATGTGTCTTTCACAGAAACTGATGTAGCAACCCAATTTGAAAGGGTTGCGCCCATGTTGGAATGTCTACCAAGCTTTCCTAGAAAAAAGACCAACAGCACCAACTCACACTATCTACGAGATATAGAGAGACTACCCAGACCACATTTCCCTACAATTGCTTGAAATGCCTGGAGTCCTGTTGACTATGCAAACCTAATACCAGCTACACCAGAAGCTAAGCAGGTTTTGGTGTATTTCCTATTGCATACAGAAAAGTATTTTTTTCTGTTGCTTGTGCTTAGTGACATTGCTGGTCCATGCGCTCTGAAGATCTTGAATACCTTGCCAGAACCTCAGAGCATCGTGCTGGAACCAAGGGCTCCGGCATGTGTGGGAGTGACCCCATTGTGCCTCCAGCCAATCACAGCACTGGAGCTTGTGAACCCAGAGGAAAGAGAGGGGGCACATGTCAGCCCTCTCAGCAGTGACTTTACAACGCTGGAGGGCTTCGTTCCAAAGTGAGTATTTCATAATGTGCTAGTATGCAATGCCTACTAGCACATTATGCCTTTGCCATGCAGTTTTTCCTTTAACCACTTAACCACCGGGCTCTTAAACCCCCTTAATGACCAGACCAATTTTCAGCTTTCGGTGCTCTCACAGTTTGAATGACAATAACTCAGTCATACAACACTGTAACCAAATGAAATTTTTGTCCTTTTTTTCCCACAAAAAAACGTTCTTTTGGTGGTATTTGATCACCTCTGCGGTTTTTATTTTTTTCGCTATAAATGAAAAAAGAATGAAAATTTTGTAAAAAAAGAATTTTTTCTTCATTTCTATTATAAAATTTTGCAAAAAAGTTATTTTTCTTCATACATTTGGCCTAAAATGTATACTGCTACATATCTTCGTTAAAAAAAAAAAAATGGATATTATTTAGTCTGGCTGGAAGTTATAGGGTCTACAAGCTATGGCACCAATTACTGAAAATTAATCAATTTGATCACATCTGATGTACTGACAGCCTCTCTCATTTCTCATTTCTTGAGACCCTAACATGCCAGAAAAGTACAAATAATTTTTTCCCACAATTCTTTTCAAAACCCAGACCAATTCTGACATTTCTCTCCTACATGTAAAAATCATAATTTATTTGCTAGAAAATTACATAGAACCCCAAAACATTATATATGCTTTTTTATCAAAGACCCTAGAGAATACAATGGCGGTCGTTGCAACTTTTTATCGCGCATGGTATTTGCACAGCAATTTTTTAAATTTTTAATTTTTTTAGAAATAAAACAGTTATGTGCTTTTAAAAAAAACACATTAGAGTTAGCCCAATGTTTTTGCATAATATGAAAGATAAAGTTATGCCGAGTAAAAAGATACACAACATGTCACCCTTCAAAATTGCGCACACTCGTAAAAATGGCGCCAAACTTTGCTACTTAAAAATCCCCATAGGCGACGCTTTAAATATTTTTACTGGTTACATCTTTTTAGTTGGAGAAGAGCTCTAGGGCCAAAATGATTGCTCTCACTCTAACGTTCGCAGCGATACCTCAAAAATGTGTGGTTTGAACACTGTTTTCATATGTGGGCGGGACTTACGTGTACGGTCGCTTCTGTATAGGAGCACGTGGGAACAGGGGCGCTTTAAAAAAAAAATATTTTTTTAATGTTTCACTTTATTTATTTTAGTTTGACATGTTTTCCCCAAAAATAAATGTTTTGATCACTTTTATTCCTATTACAAGGAATGCAAACATCCCTTGTAAAAGGAATATAGCATGACAGGTCCTCTTTACAGTGAGATATGGGGTCAATAAGACACCACATCTCACCTCTAGGCTGGGAAGCCTGACAAAAAAAAAAAGATCCTGGCTTCGATCGTAGTGGTGAGTCGGAAGAAGCACCGGAGGGCGAAGAGAGGGGGGACGTCCCCTTTCGCCTCCCGTAAGAACGATCAAGAGGTGGAACAGCCACCATGATCATTCTATGGTTTAGGGAATCGCCGGCTGAAAAAGATGATATCTGAAGGATGCCTGTAGCTGCAGGCATCATTCAGATATCCCTGCACAAATTCAAGGACGTCATGACGGCCGGCGGGCGGGAAGTGGTTAAAACGCATTTTTTTCCCCAGAGTATTTTCTGGGTATTGCAGAGTATTTTCTGGGTATTGCAGAGTATTAGCCGGGGTATTGCGGAGTATTGATGCGGGGGTATTGCAGAGTGGGTATTGCAGAGTATTGGTGCGGGGGTATTGCAGAGTATTGTGGGGGGTATTGCAGAGTATTGTGGGGGGTATTGCAGAGTAATTGCGTGGGGGGTATTGCAGAGTAATTGCGCGGGGGGTATTGCAGAGTAATTGCGCGGGGGGTATTGTAGAGTAATTGCGCGGGGTATGCAGAGTATTGCCGGGGGGTAATGCAGCGTATTGCCGTGGGGGAAATGCAGAGTATTGCCGGGGGGTAATGCAGAGTATTGCCGGGGGGTAATGCAGAGTATTGCCGGGGGGTAATGCAGAGTATTGCCGGGGGGTAATGCAGAGTATTGCGCAGGGGGGTAATGCAGAGTATTGCGCAGGGGGGTATGCAGAGTATTGCGCAGGGGGGTATGCAGAGTTTTGCCGGGGGTATGCAGAGTATTGCGCAGGGGTGGGGAGGCATTGGTGCAGGGGTATTGGAGAGTACTGTGGGGGGTATTGCAGAATATTGTTGGGGTATTGCAGAGTAATTGCGCAGGGGAATTGCAGAGTAATTGCGCGGGGGTATTGTAGAGTAATTGCGCGGGGTATGCAGAGTATTGCCAGGGGGTAATGCAGAGTATTGCCAGGGGGTATGCAGAGTATTGCGCAGGGGAGTATGCAGAGTATTGCGCAGGGGAGTATGCAGAGTATTGCGCAGGGGAGTATGCAGAGTATTGCGCAGGGGAGTATGCAGAGTATTGCGCAGGGGGGTATGCAGAGTATTGCGCAGGGGGGTATGCAGAGTATTGCGCAGGGGGGTATGCAGAGTATTGCGCAGGGGTGGGGATGCATTGGTGCAGGGGTATTGCAGAGTATTGTGGGGGGTATTGCAGAGTATTGCAGAGTATTGCCGGGGGGGTAATGCAGAGTATTGCGCAGGGGGGTATGCAGAGTATTGCGCAGGGGGGTATGCAGAGTATTGCGCAGGGGGGTATGCAGAGTATTGCGCAGGGGGGTATGCAGAGTATTGCGCAGGGGGGTATGCAGAGTATTGCCAGGGGTATGCAGAGTATTGCGCAGGGGTGGGGAGGCAGAGTATTGCAGGGGAATGCAGGGATGGCTGAGCAGGGATGGATCTGTGACTGCAATAGTCACAGATCCAGCCACAGCGCTGCTGACACCTGCGCTCCCCCCTCTCACACTCTACCGATCGGTACAGAGAGAGGAGGGAGGTTTGTTTACATGTGATCGCTCCGTCATTGGACGGAGCGATCACGTGGTAAACGGCCGCTATCAGCGGCAATTTACCGCGATTCGTGATCCGCCGGGTCCAGAGGCGGTCACGGACATTTCCGTGTGCGCGCCCCAGGGGGCGTGCGGGAGCGCGATTCTGGGAGGACGTCCACGGAGTTAAGCAACCGCCTTGTAGCCTTGTAGCCGTAATTCGGCTATGGGGCGGTGATTAAGTGGTTAACATCCTTGGTTTACAATCGCTTTAAAGACCAACTAGTAGTTGCTTCTGAGTGTGTACAATCAACTGCTAGTTGGGTAGATGATTTGCAAGAGCATAGTGCAGACCTCATGGCTCAATCGGTAAATGGCTTAAAGAGGAAGTAAACCCTAATACCAGCCCATTATGTACCACTTATCTGCAAACGAAGCCCACGCTGTCCCCGTTGGTGGCCGCATCCATCTTAGCCCCTCTTCCTTCCGGAGCGGCAGACTCCGGCTCTGTGACTGGCCAGAGTCGCGTGACGTCACTCCTGCGCATGCACGCGGGAGCTGTTAGTCATGGCATTTGCTATTGAAGAAACAGCTTGGAGTGCCAAATGGCGCATGTTCAGGAGATATTTACAGTACCTATAGGTAAGCCTTATTATAGGCTTACCTATAGGTACAACTTCTGCATTGGGGGTATACAACCACTTTAAGGCAAAACCTGTTAGTAAGACAGAATATATCCCATTGTCACACCTCACGATTGGGATTGTAAAGATGTACTCTCCTCAGGTGATTAGGATGATATAGAATTTGATATTATTTGGAATGAAAGAGTGTGCTAGACCTCTTGTTACGACCTGCCGGCGTCATTATACTGCAGCAGGTCGGCATGATCCCACAAACCGTTATAGATGTACACCAATCCCTTTAAGCAGGATAACGGGCACACGCCCTGCGGGGTGGCAATGCTTATGACCGGCAGTCACGGTGACTATTGTGGACACGCACTATTGTGGACACGAGAGGCAGAACAGGGATGTGTGTGTGTGTAAACACACATATCCCTGTTATGTGAGGAGCCTCTGCATATTGCAAGTTCCTACAAGCTGGGAACCACAATTTGTCATCTCCTAGAGAGAGTCCCCCTCCCCTCACATTTAGAACACACACTAGGGGACAAAGTTAACCCCTTGATCACCCCCTAGTGTTAACTCCTTCCCTGCCAGTGAAATTTATACAGTAATCAGTGCATTTTTATAGCACTAATCGCTGTATAAATGGCAATTGTCCCAAAAACGTGTCAAAAGTGTCCGATGTGTCGACCATAATGTCGTAGTACTGATAAAAATTGCAGATCACCGCCATTACTAGTAAAAAAATTATAATAATAAAAATGCCATTAATCTATCCCCTATTTTGTAGATAATATAACTTTTGTGCAAACCAATCAATATACGCTTATTGCGATTTTTATCACCAAAATTATGTATAAGAATACATATCGGCCTAAACTAAGAAAAAAAATAGCTTTTTTTAAAAAGAATGTGGGATATTTAATATAGCAAAAAGTACAAAATATTGTGGGTTTTTTTTCAAAATAGTTGCTCTTTTTTTGTTTATAGCGCAAAAAATTATAACCACAGAGGTAATCAAATACCACCAAAAGAAAGCTCTATTTGTGTGAAAATAAGGATGTCAATTATGTTTGGGTGCAGCGTCGTACGACCACGCAATTGTCAGGTAAAGCGATGCAGTGCTGCATTGCAAAAATTGGCCTGGTCATTGAGCGGCCAAATTTTCCAGGGCTGAAGTGGTTAATGATATAAGGAAGTATTGCCATACCATCATAGGAAGTTGCATTATGTGGACTTTAATGGCAAGTTCAACAGGTATTTATGGGAGTCTGCAGAGAAAACTGAAAATGCAGATCCAATTATAATTAATTGTTGCAGCATATTTTTTAATAGGAGGCCATAGTTCTACTTTAAGAATCGCACTGCACATGGAAAACGTATGTGTCTTATTCATTTCAGTATCCATCCAACTGTACCAGCATTATGGGAAAATGGATTTGGCAACAGCAAGAATGCTGAATCTTGCCCTTCCATGACCTACAGAACACAATGTATAAAATGCATTATTAACTAGTATAATTCCTAGCCAAGCTTGAAGGTTCATTTGGATCCCCCAAAATTAGTTTATATTTAAGACAATTTAATGAATGTAAAATTCATAGCTCTTTACAGAAATATGATCTCTTCTCAGTAATGAGACCTATTCAGGATTTATCAAAAGTGGGTGCAAGCTTCCTCCCTTTTTTTTCAAGGTCATATTTCATTGATTTAATTTGCATTCAAATTGGCCAGGATTTGGCGCTGCGCAGTGACTTGAATGATTTTCTATCAAGTTCAGCGAGAATGTCTAATGAACAACCTCACATAAAGAACATAATGTTAAAACTTAATGTGGTGACAGGAGAATGCAATTAATAGCAAAGTGGAAATGCAAACTAAAAAAGATAAAGGATTAAAGAGGAATATGTGATTTCGATACTGTAACTGTTCTGCTGTGTAAGACATATTGCATAAGAAAAATTAGGAGGTAGCAGACCATCAGTAGCTAATAGACGTTGTGCAGTACATAAGCCTCTGTTAAATTAGAACCTCCTCTGAAACAAAAGAATTAAATTTTGGATGAGATGTGATTGAGGAACTTTATGTGTCTAGCTGTGCCAAACCAGAGGACAGCCAACATAATCAAAATGATGCAGATGCTAATGTATACTTGCAATAAGACTCCCCCTTATCAACCTACAATATTAATGGCAGTTAGAAAAATACAGAGACAGATTAAGGCAAAATGGGACCCTAGACAAAGCAGCAGCTTGTTAGGGTGTGCAGAGTGGCCCCAATGCACTTGTCCCCTAGAGACCAATTGGGGGTACTCAATCAGTCAGTTTGTCTCACACGCTACAATAACTTCTGGTAACTCCAATTTCCAGGCCTTAGGCCAGGGGTCTCCAAGCTGCGGCCCGAGGGCCAGATGTGGCCCTTTGCTAGCCTTTATCCGGCACTTGGGGCTTTACTCCTCCCACTGATATGAGGCACTATTCTTCCCTCTGACATCAACAAGGGGGCACAATTTCTTTCACTGATACCAATGATAGGATACAATTGCTCCTACTAATAGGGGCACTACTCCTTATCCTACTGACTGCAAACTCTGAGGCCATATTTACTCTCACCAATGCTGGGCCTGGGACATTTTTTAACCCCGGCTGGCCACAATCCGGCCCTCCTAAAGTCTGAAGGACAATAAACTGGCCCTTTGTTTGAAAGGTTCGGAGACCCCTGCCTTAGGCCAAAAGACATTTACAGCTTGACACCCATGCAGAAGGACGCCTGTACCAAAAATTGGTACAGGCATACCCTACTTTTAAGTACAAAATGGGGTTTATTTACTATCGCTGGAGAGTGCAAAATCAGGCTCACTTCTGCATAGACACCAATGAGCTTCCAGGTTTTATTACCAAAGCTTAATTGAACAAGCTGGGGTTAGAAGCTCATTGGTTTCTATGCAGAAGTGAGCCTGATTTTGCAAGCGCCAGCGATAGTAAATAATACCCATCGTGTACTTAAAAGTGGGGTATGCCTGTATTCACCTGTTAAACAGCTGTGGAAAAATTGTTTTTTTGATGTCCCTGGCACCTTCACACCATAACCCTATAGAGGTGCTTTTGATGAAAGCAAGAATTGGCCTTGCTGTCAAAAACTGAAATGATATACACCTGTCAAACAGGTGCAGAAAAATTGGTCTTTGGGTGTCGGTGGCGTCTTCACAACGTAATCTTAGAGGGGTACTCTTGATGAAAGCAGAAATTGGCATTACTGTAAAAAAAAATCTATTATATGCACCTGTCAAACAGGTGGGTAAAAATTGGTCTTTGGGCGTTAATTGTGCCCATGAAACCGACACCAAAAAATTCTTCCAGATGAAATCAACAAAGACAACGCTAGTCAGCCTAGAAGTCCTGCAGAGATTCACATCCCAAAAACACTTAAAGAGTAACTGCAATATGCGCACATAATTTGTAATAAAAACATCATGGGCTTTATAGCTGCTGGTAATCGAAGACTGATTAATTTTGATAAATGTCAGATGGTCCATGGAGTCTGTGAACAGATGCATTCTTTTATCAGAAACAAAATCTTCAGCAGCACTGAATGCCCATTCGGAAAACACGCTGGATGCAGGGCAGCCCAGCAGCTCAATTGCATACTGGGTAAGTTCTGGTCAGTGGTCTATTATCATGACACAGTAAGCCATGGCATTATTGACTGGAAAGCCATCCATCTCTGTTTTCGCACCTAAATAATCATCCACCATATGATGCAGACACTGTCGATGGGATGTGGAAGCCGACAGCCCTGGGTGGCGAGGACTAAAGAAATAGTGAAATGCATCACTCCTCTCTTGACCAACAGAAGCCTCAAAGGCACTGGGCCTTTTGAGGCACGAATCTCTGCTGCGGTGTGGTTCCGGTCCTAGACTCACCAGCTGAAGCACTGCATGGCACCTTTTAGCCTGACTCATTGAATAGCCCCTTGAACACTTAGGGGTACTTGTGGTTCATGGGACAATTCAGCAGAAGAGGTCTTCTAGAAGCTGGTACAGGTTTGAACCCCCCTTGGAGAATGACAGGCAGGAAACTGGTCACTTGAGCAGAAATGACTGAATATAATATAAACAGACTGGTGAGCAGACAGGTAAGTGGAGCTTCAGACAGGTAAGCGGAAGAGATGCAGGAGTTCTGGCCTAATTTGAGGGGGAGCAGGCCAGGTTAACAGCTGGTCAGGTACAGAATCAGTAGCAGGTTTGAGGTTTCAAGCCAAGGACGGTACCAGACAAGCAGATTTAGAGCTAGAGGTGCAGGCAGAAGCATTGTTATTGTGCAAACCAAGGTCAGTATAGGCAGAAAACAAGAGCAGGTCAGGACAAGCTGGGTCAATATGAGGAAGTCACTCAGGAAATACTGGACACAGGTAAACATGTAGTTTCTGAAAACAAGTCAACAATGGCCATGTGCAGCCATCCAGTTAAACACAAGCCAACCTGTGCAAAGATGCTAATACATCTTCCATACTAAAGAAACCTTCCTGACAGTAGAGGACCTTACTGAAGAGTGTGGCCCTAGTGAACTTAGGCATCTACTGTTCATATCTGTCTGGACACATGTAGTCAATTTAAAGGGACTATATTCTAATACATTTTGTTTGCACATCATTTAAATGTCTGTCACCTTTTCAAGGACCCTTGTGCTCATGACTTTGACTTCTTTTTGTTTTAGCGATTGCTTTCTTAGTGGCAAGAAATACATTTGACAGGTTTTCTTTCAGTCTTATTAAGGTCTGGGATTTTCCTGTTTAGTAGAGCTCCCAACAGATTTGTTGTTAGTGTAGCTCTACCCCCACATAAGCCGCTTGAATTTTTTGTTTGTCTGGGTCTTCCACTGATTATTCCGCAGCTAGTCACAGGGTGTTTTCTCACACAAAAAGGTGTGAATACTTTTCCACTTATTGTCTCCAATGAAAAATCTAGGGGATTTGTATTTTTGTTTTATTTGGACAACTTGGGATTTAGTAGGATACTCCAAATTATCTATTCACATGCAAGGACAACTTTCCCAGTAGAACTGTGTAGCAGTCTCTAGGATCCTTTTAGGGGGTCTGTACTTACAAGACTACAAGTCACCTTCTTCTGTGATACCAGACAAGATCCGTGGACATCCTCCCTTAAGCCTCGTACACACGGGTCAGAATCTTGTCAGGAAAAAACGTAATTTTTCCTGACGAGATTCTTGGCAAGGATCTCTTGCCGCCCGAGTGTACACAGTCCTTTCAAGAGAACCGCAGTTCTTTTGAAAGGCAATAACGCTGTGATGTCATCGCGTACGATGAGCATGCGCTCGTCACATTCAATGTTGTCGCCGCCATCTTGCTTCACCCTACCTATGGCGTGGAAGTTACTGCTAAGTAATTTCGAGCATGCATGGGTTTCCCCCGCGACAGGTAAGTATACACACTCTCGGGTTTCTCGTCGGGAAACAGGCCGACGAGAATCCCAACGAGAAAATAGAGAGCAGGATCTCTATTTTTCTCGTTGAGATTCTGGCCAGATTTCCCAACGAGAAACCTGAAAGCCTTGTACACACGCCCGGTTTACTTGCTGGTTCTTGCCGAGAAAACCGAGCATGTATAGTATACGAGGCTTCAGTCAGCTTTTATGAGTACCATAGGTTTCAACTTCAAAGTTTCAGGTCCTTAGGTCGCCTACCAGAGGCCGCATGGCAGCCTGTGCTGAGGAGGGGCAGCAGGCCCCCTCCCCACCTGGACCTCTCTTTGTAGAGGAAGATCCAGAGCCCATGTTCTCATCAAATATAAATACAGGCACTCAGCATGCATCTTCCCTTTTAACTGGCCAGAGCTGCTGTATGGATATTCATGCTCTCATCTACATGGTTGCAGCACCAGAGCACACTGAGCAAACTCTGCTAAACAATCACAGCACATACATTTACCTACTATCTCTCTGTTAAGCAGAGAAACCAAAAAACTATATTACGCTCACTCTAGCACCTACCTAGCAGGGCGCTACATAAGGTTGCGTTGGGAACTGGAGTATATAAAATTATAAATTCATATCCAGAGTTTCTGGACTTAAGGACAACTCCACCAAATGTAGTTCATAGAATGTTGGCTGCCAAACTACCTGATGCAGAGAAGCAAAGTATTGGTAGTATATTTAACAACTTGCTCTGAGTTTAACATCAGAATATATAAAAAAAAAAATTTAAGCACTGGGATGTTGCTTAAGCTTTTGGCAATTACAGTCTATAATTTGTCCCAGTCTGATGTCTCAAGTCTTTCTGCTAAGTCATCCTGCCTGTTTAGCATATGAGAAAGTTCAATGTTCCCTTCATTAATGTAAAGGGTTTTGAACAAAAGGAAAAAAGGCCCATATAGTGTGGATCACTAACGCAATGGTCTTCACATTTGGTGAGGGACAAGAGGGGTATATCCTGTTTTTCCATAATGGATTTTACAGTGCTTAATTTGAGGGCATCTAATAGCCTCCATTTGGGGCAGAAAGGTTTAATGCTATAAAAAGTTAAGAGATTGTGTAAATATTTAAAGCCTATGGATTTGTGTATGCAGGTTGAAATAAGGGGTAATGCATGATATCTACTACTAAGGGAAAATGTTGGGAGACAATTTCACAATGCCCCGCTATTTAGGGGAGCACTATAAAGCTGTAATGCATGAATAGATATTTGGAAAAATGTATACGAAGTAGTAGATTGAGTAGGGCAGCATTTAACTATATTTACATAGGCCCATAGGAGTAGTTCCAATGGCCATTTAGGGAGGTCTAATTGTGCTTCTCTATAGTATTTTCCCAAGTTGGAACACCAAGGCCTTCTATAAGTTTGTGACTGTAGAGGCTATAACTAGCAATTCTTATGCCGCATACACATGATCAGAATTTCCAATGAAAAATTTACGATGAACTTTTTTCATCGGAAATTCCGATCGTGTGTGGGCCCCATCGGACTTTTCCCTGTCAGTGTTTAGAAATAGAACATGTTTTATTTTTTTTCGATGGCGTCTGTGTGCAACGTCGGGCATTCCGACCATGTGTACGAGGCAATAGTCTAGTCAAATTATGTATGAATTTTATTTTTGTCTTATGCAAAGGATTTACTATGGATACTGTTAAAACTAAAATAGTATACAAGCTTTTGATGTTATCTCATTTTGATTACACAGATCCAATCAATTCAAAAGAGGGAAGGCTTTACTTTAAATAGGCTAGCATGTGCTAGAGAAGAGCTTCACTAAAGGCGAATATACATTTTTAGGGAAGAGAGAACTTCCCCTGACAGGATGAAACATATACATTTATATAGATCAAAAGAAGCATTGTAATTCCTAGTGCCAAGAAGTCTACAGACTCCCAAAAGGAACTTACACAGCTTAGCAGTAGATGCTACGTAATATGTGTCACCACCAAAAACAAAGATGAAAAACCTTCCGACTATATGTGATCTATCAAGTGACTCATAATATAAAAAACAAAAAAACAAACAAAACAAAATTACACAGCACATCAATGAAGACAGTGGTTCTCTGAGAAACTATAAAAAGGCTCACAGATTCATAAAGGGAAATTGAATCTGAAAGAAAAAACAAATCTCTACTAGCTCAAAGTAAACTGGTAAATGTACAGAAAATAGTACCAAACCCACGTGCATATATCTACATTTAAATACTGTAATTAACATTCAAATTTATATAATTACCATGGTTGAATTGATAAGCTTTAAAAAGTAAAGTTTAAGAATTGTAAAATTGGTTTGGCTAGGAAAAATGAGGGAGGTTAACAAGACTAATGCCCCGTACACACGATCCGAATATAGCACGAAAAATGACTTCCAAGGATAATCGGATAGCTAGTACAGAGCTTTCGAGAGCCGATCATGGCAGTTCATCCGACATGCACGAAAAATGTTCTCGTACGATACCAGATCGTACGATTTTAGTTTAGTCAGTACAGTTGTGGTCCGAAAATACAATACAAATACATTACAACACATGACATCACTTCCATTTTTTTTCTGTCATACGATAATTTCCGTGACTTTAATAACCTCTTTAATTTCTACTTGCGACTATTAATCTAAAAAAGTTGTGCGATCTGTCGTACAACATTCGGATCGTGTGTACGGGGCATAAGTCACCAACACCTAAGACACCTTGAGAAAGGGGTCCTTTATGGACCCTAAAACATCAGTGATACAGTATGTCATTGACTGTTTTTTTGTATATGATTTCTGCAATCTGACTGTACTTAAATTGTGAGGTGTAATGGCTAGGCGCTGATGCCTTTATCAAATGATTGTTGATGGTGTCGATGTGGGCTGTAAGCTCCCAACTAAAGAAGGAAACATATAGGTCTGGTGCTGGATGCATTTATAACAATGATGTATTTAACAAACCAAGAGGGAGCAAGTAACAGTTCATTGTTAGAGTTTAAATTCACTTTAAATGGAAACACTCTACATCAATGGTCTCAAAACTGCGGCCCAATGGCCATATGTGGCCCTTTGCATGCCTTTATCCGGCCCTTGGGCACTATTCCTACCACTGATACGAGACACTATTCTACCATCTGACACCGACAGTGGAGCACCATTTCTCCCATCGACACCACTAATGGGGCACTATTCCTCCCTATGATACTAACGATGGGCAAATATTCCTCCCCCTAATACGAGATGTTTAGTCCCACTGAAAATTTTCACCCCCGCTGGCCAAAGTCTGGCCCTCCAAGAATCTAAAGTACAATAAACCGTCCCTTTGTTTAGAATGTTTGGAGACCCCTGCTCTACATAGCATGCTAGTTTCATATGAATGTATAATATCTTTAAAAGTTGTGATAAAGGATATTTTCTTAAATAAGGAAAATATTTCCAGGCAATTCTACAGTTACTTTTTGGAGTGTGTATGTATGTACAGTGCCTTGCGAAAGTGTTTGGCCCCCTTGAACTTTGCGACCTTTTGCCACATTCCAGGCTTCAAACATAAAGATATAAAACTGTAATTTTTTTGTGAAGAATCAACAACAAGTGGGACACAATCATGAAGTGGAACGAAATTTATTGGATATTTCAAACTTTAACAAATAAAAAACTATTAAATTACTAAAACTAGTAAATTATTCAGCCCCTTTACTTTCAGTGCAGCAAACTCTCTCCAGAAGTTCAGTGAGGATCTCTGAATTATCCAATGTTGACCTAAATGACGAATGATGATAAATAGAATCCACCTTGTGTAATTAATTCTCTGTATAAATGCACCTGCACTGTGATAGTCTCAGAGATCCGTTTAAAGCGCAGAGAGCATAATGAAGAACAAGGAACACACCAGGCAGGTCCGAGATACTGTTGTGGAGAAGTTTAAGGCTGGATTTGGATACTAAAAGATTTTCCAAGCTTTAAACATCCCAAGGAGGACTGTGCAAGCGATAATATTGAAATGGAAGGAGTATCAGACCACTGCAAATCTACGAAGACCTGGCCGTCCCTCTAAACGTTCAGCTCATACAAGGAGAAGACTGATCAGAGATGCAGCCAAGAGGCCCATGATCACTCTGAGGTGGAAGACTCTGTCTATAGGACAACAATCAGTCGTATACTGCACAAATCTGACCTTTATGGAAGAGTGGCAAGAAGAAAGACATTTCTTAAAGATATCCATAAAAAGTGTCATTTAAAGTTTGCCACAAGCCAGCTGGGAGTCATACCAAACATGTGGAAGAAGGTGCTCTGGTCAGATGAAACCAAAATCAAACTTTTTGGCAACAATGCAAAACGTTATGTTTGGCGTAAAAGCAACACAGTTCATCACCCTGAACACACCATCTCCACTGTGAAACATGGTGGTGGCAGCATCATGGTTTGGGCCTGCTTTTCTTCAGCAGGGACAGGGAAGATGGTTACAATTGATGGGAAGATGGATGGAGCCAAATACAGGACCATTCTGGAAGAAAACCTGATGGAATCTGCAAAAGACCTGAGACTGGGACGGAGATTTGCCTTCCAACAAGACAATGATCCAAAACATAAAGCAAAATCTACAATGGAATGGTTCACAAATAAACATATCCAGGTGTTAGAATGGCCAAGTCAAAGTCCAGACCTGAATCCAATCGAGAATCTGTGGAAAGAACTGAATACTGCTGTTCACAAACACTCTCCATCCAACCTCACTGAGCTCGAGCTGTTTTGCAAGGAGGAATGGGCAAAAATTTCAGTCTCTCGATGTGCAAAACTGATAGAGACATACCCCAAACGACTTACAGCTGTAATTGCAGCAAAAGGTGGCGCTACAAAGTATTAACTTAAGGGGGCTGAATAATTCTGTTGACTTAAAGGTAAATAGGCTGTTCACTTTGCAAGGAACTTTTCCCCAGAGCTTAGTAAATGAGGTGAAGCTCTACTGACTTCTATCATCCAATCATGCTCAAGCAAAAAAGCATTTTTTTCCCTTGCATATGATTGGGTATTGTTTGCAAAGTGAAATTTTGCTTCATTAATTAACCAAGTTCTAGGGAAAGTTCCCTTGCACATTACAACTTCCCTCGCAAAGTGGACAGCCTAATTTTCCTTAGTAAATCAACCCCAATGAGTGACTTCAATTTTTAACATTGGAGCCAAATTTTTATAGTTAAAGTGGTTGTAAACACCCCTGACCTATTTTTACATATAGAGTAAGCCTATACTAAGGCTTACCTATATGTACTGAAAGTATCTCCTAAACGTGCGCCGTTTAGAAGATATTGGCCTTGTAGTGTGCCGATTATGTCATTAGTGCATGCGGAGTGAAAT
Organism: Rana kukunoris; assembly: GCA_029574335.1. Classification (NCBI taxonomy): domain Eukaryota; kingdom Metazoa; phylum Chordata; class Amphibia; order Anura; family Ranidae; genus Rana; species Rana kukunoris. The sequence continues at coordinate 60,901,700 of CM056050.1, read as the reverse complement.
TCATCTTATAATCTGATTGTGTGTACAGGGCTTAAAGGGGTTGTAAAGGAAACATTTTTTTTTTCATAATAAGCATCCTTTACCTGCAGACATTTCTCTTTTCACTTCCTCATTGTTCGGTTTTGCTCAGAAGTTGTTCTATTTCTTCTCTGTTCGGTTCACTTCCTGCTTGTCTGATTTTACTGACCACCGTGAAGGGAGACTTTACTGCGGTGGTCAGTAACGTGCTCGTCCCCTCCTGGCAACTACATTTGTGTGGCAGGACGCTCTCTACATGTTAGAGACTTCAAGGAGGTGTGAATTACTGGGCGTGCCGCAATGCAAACTGGGAAATGTAGTTCTTACATGAACAAGCGCCGCAAACCAGGAAGTGAATGAAAGAACAGAAACTAGACTGCCGTAGGTGATATAGATGAAGGAATTTAATAGGTATTTACTCATTTGTAACAGAATCATTACACTATTCTGCCTGTCTACCTTGCAGACATTAATTTTAGGCAAAACATTTTTTTCCTTTACAACTCCTTTAACACTAGCAGGTATGAATTACGTGTCAAAGACATCATGGTTCTCCTCCTGACAGTTGGAAAAACTGAATAATATGGCGCTCATGAAATTTCAAACACAATCCCATGAGCGGATTAGTGTGCTAACCATGTACTAAATACAATAAATGATACAAAAATAAATGAACAAGGATTGAATATGTGAACAACGGGACAATGTAAGATTCACCAGTGGTGCACAAAACAATGAAAATTGGCAATAAACACCATATAAAACATATATAACATGAATTATAGATAGTCCCATAGGAGTGTGTCCAATCAATCCTCCATGAAAAAAGGAAAGGGTAAAGTGAACTGCATCCACCAAGAAAACACCCAGGGGTAGTGTTGTAGTCTCCTTACCCTGTAAAAAAGACCCCTATGGCGGTGGTCAATGTAAGCGTGGGGATTTTAGGTCTCCCTCCTGACCTGCTGTGTGGTCCCTGTGATGATCTCTGTTATCTCAGCGGTGAAAAACAAAAGAGAAAAAAAGACCATGGCATAGTAGTTTAATAAGCCACAGGGCAATTGCACTTACAATTGGGAAGACTGTAATCAGCATTAACAATGCGTCCAGATATGGAGGAGGACCAGCGGCTGTGCCTCCTTCTCCTGCTCGTATTCGCTTCCTTTTTTCATGGAGGATTGATTGGACACACTCCTATGGGACTATCTATAATTCATGTTATATATGTTTTATATGGTGTTTATTGCCAATTTTCATTGTTTTGTGCACCACTGGTGAATCTTCCATTGTCCGGTTGTTCATATATTCAATCATTTTTGTATCATTTATTGTATTTAATACATGGTTAGCACACTAATCCGCTCATAGGATTTTGTTTGAAATTTCATGAGCGCCGTATCATTCAGTTTTTCCATATGTCTTTTAATTTTTGTATCACAAAATTAGATACTGGCAGCTATAGGTTATCAATTTGTGTTATAGTTACTTCTTTTATATATTTATTTTATTGAGCGTACTGTTTTCCTTCTGGAAAACTCCTCCTGACAGTGCCTTTATCCGCCTTTTTCCACAGAAGTGTGGCACCATATTTCTTAGGCATCGTCAAGGATTGGACCTCTGATGTTGCTTCTCTGCTTGTAGTGTGCAACAAAGTAAAAATGTCTGATAAATCACTGAGAAAGTAAAGGCTAAGGAAATACTCTATTATGTTCCCACTTGAGCTGAGTGTCGAGTTTTCTGTCTGGATTACATAAATGGAAAAATAAAAAAACTCTTCTTCAGGAGTGTCTGAAATACATGGAAGTTCACGTCATAACATTTCACATTGGAGTAAATGAAACCCAATAAAAGCTAGCCGATCCTTCATCTGAATACATTTCAGGTGCATCAAGACAAAAACGACTTTTTTCTTTCTAAAGCAGCCACAGCCTAAATAGTAAAGCCTGTGTCCTGCCAGCAGTCTTCTTTCACAAACCCTTCTCTCTGCCTATCAGTAGGGATGAGCTGAAAACCCCCCGATTTGGTTCGCAGCGAACAGGCAAAACATTTGTTCGAACACGCGAACACCGTTAAAGTCTATGAGACACGAACATAAAAAATCCAAATTGCTAATTTCAAGTTATTATCATATTATGCCTGTAAAGTAACGCATGTTTCCCGTGTTTATAACAATCCCTGCACAAAATGACATTTCTAAAGGAAAAAAAAAGTAATTTAAAACTACTCGTGGCTATAAGGAATTGTCGGGTCCCGGCAATACAAATAAAAATCATTGAAAAAAATGACTTTGGGTCTGGTATGAATATTAAGGGGAACCCTGAACCAAAAATAAATGCATAGGGGTCCCCTCAAAATCCATACCAGACCCTTCAGGTCTGGTATGGATTTTGAGGGGAACTCCACGCCAATATTAGAAAATATCCCCCCCCCCAAAAAAAATCCATACCAGACCCTTATCCGAGTACGCAACCTGGCAGGACACAGGAAAAGAGGGGGGACAAGAGAGCACCCCCCTCCTGAACCATACCAGGCCACATGCCTTCAACATGGGGAGAATGTCCCCATGTTGATGGGGACAAGGGCCTCATCCCGGTGGTTGTGGGCGTCTGTGGGTGGGGGCTTATCACAGTGGAAAGCTTATTAAAAAGCTTATAAAAAAAATATTTTTTTTCCAACAATGTAATCCATTCTCGAATAACGCTCTCCCGTCGTGACAGCTCTTTTATAGCGGCGGGGGCCACCCATCACGTGTGCGGATGACCCCACCCCCCTCTGACGCAAGGAGAAATGCTGGGGTTACCCAGTGACATGTACAGATGACCCCGTCCCCTCTGATGCAAAGTGGGTTTCCCGTCACACGTCAGAGGAGGCAGGGTCACCCGTACACATCACTGGGTAACCCCGGCATTTCCCTGTTGCATCAGAGGGGGGCAGGGTCACCAGCGCACCTGACGGGTGGCCCCACCCTCAGCTATAAAAGAGCTGTCATGTCGGGAGAGCGTCATTCCGCGGGTGCCTCCCATGGAGGCGGGATCGAGTCAGCTTTTTTTTTCTCCGTACCGCTCAAGAATGGATTACATCATTGGATTTTTTCTTCTTTTTAATAAAGGACTTGTTTCAAGCTGTCTACTGTGGTTTTTATTTTTGTTTACACTTTTTTGGTGAAATGGTAGGGGTACAAGGTTCCCCCGTTACCAATTCACATAGGGGGGCTTTGTTAAAGGGGCTTCCAGATTCAGATAAACCTAGCCCGCCTATGACAGGTACCAGCTCCCACTTACGGCCCAGATCGCTGCGATGACCTAAGGAGGAACTTCACCCCCCCTCTTTCCCCCACAGTCTTGTGGGACACATCACAGGTCCCAGGAGACTACGGGACCATTCACAAGGCGCAGCTCAAATCTGGCATGCGCAGTAGGAAACAGGCTGTGATGCCGCAAGGCTTTACTTCCTGTTTCCCTTACTAGTGACGCCAGAGCCTGCACCCGAGCTGACTAAAGAATCAGTTTTGGTGAGGACATCACTGGATCCCTGGACAGGTAAGTGTCCTTATATTAAAAGTCAGCAGCTACAGTATTTGAAGCTGCTGACTTTTACATTTTTTGGGGGGGGGGAGCCCGGAGTACCTCTTTAGGAGCACATTTTGGAAAATTGGGAAAATTACATGAATAAAGTTTACTGAAAAACTTTTTAATGCCAAGTCACACATTTCATTCTTCTATCATTAATGTGGACCTACATTTTAAACACTTAAAACGGACCTTCAGTCATTTTTCCAACTTTCCATCTATTAAATCCTCTGCTCTTGTTTTAACTTTGGAAAGTAAAAATCTTCTGCCAGTAAATACCTTATACAGAAAATTAATAAGCATAAAAATATAAGAAAAGCTAATCAGCGCAATAATATAAGTACAAAATAGTTCAGCTGCTGAACACTAATGCCGCGTATACACGGTCCTTTTTTTTTGCGATGAAAAAAAACGACGTTTTCAATCATGAAAAAAAACTAAGTTTTTCAAACTTCATTTTCCAAAACGACGTTGCATACACACCATCGTTTTTCTACAAAGCTCTAGCAAAGCGTGGTGAAGTACACCACGTTCGACGGCACTCTTTTCCATTGAAGCTCCGTCTCATAACTTGCTTCTGAGCATGCGCGGGTTTAAAAACTTTGGCCCAGATTCATAAAGCAATTACGCCTGTCTAACTGGTGTTAGACAGGAGTAATTTCAAATTTCGCACGCCGTATCACTAGTTTGAATCCTCAAACCATGATACGGCGGCTTCGGGCTTCGATCCGAGAGGCTTACGTCTTCGTAAGCCTTGGGATCTACGCTGCGATATTTTTGCGGCCGCTGGGAGGAGTTTGCGTCGTTTTCATGCGTCGGGATATGCAAATGTGTTTTTACGGCGATCCACAAAGATACGAGCGGTCTTCGCAATCGCTTACGTCTGTTTTTTTTTACGTACTGTTAGACCAGCTTTTTGCTGGTCTAACGGTGCATAGCCCATGTTAAGTATGGCCGTCGTTCCCGCGTCGAATTTAAATTTTTTTTTTTTTTTTTGCGTAACTCGTTCGGGAATAGAAATGTCCGTAAACGACGCTACTCAAACAACGAATGACGTAACGACGTGATTTCGCGCAATGCACGGCGGGAAATTTGCGAACGGAGCATTCGCAGTTCGATCGCCGCGAAATCCTTCACGCCCCCTACTCGTCTAGATGGATTGCGACGGGAGAAATACACTACGCCGCCGTCGTTTACTGGACAAAATCTACCTGGATTCCACGTAGAGCCAGGTAAAAAACGGCGGCGTAGTGTATTTCTGATACGCTACGAGAATCCAATTCTCTCTGAATCTGGGCCTTTGTTTTCAACGTCGCTTTGCCCACACACCATCACTTTTTATGACACAAAAAACAACGTTTTGAAAAACGACACAAAAAATTCAAGCATGTTGGAATTTTTTTTTGGTCGTTTTTTTTAAGACAAAAAACAACGTTTTGCCCACACACGATCAATTCAAAAAGTTCCTGGAACAAATTATATAAAAGATAGTGCAGCGCTAATAAAGTCCATCAAATAGTCATCCCAGTGATGTTTAAATGGTGAATAGATGGCCTCTCACCTCCCAAGCAAGACCCTTTGTTAGACATGGTGAATTGCGCAATCCCATAGGGATATATCCAGGCAGTACTGCAACAACGATGAATCCAAGACCAAGAGCTCATATGTACAGGAAAACGCAATTTTTCCTTTGGCGTTTTCCTGTACATATGAGCTCTTGGTCTTGGATTTTTCGTTGTTGCAGTACTGTCTGGATATATACCTATGGGAACGCGCAATTGACCCTGTCTAAGAGAGGGTCCTGCTTGGGAGGTGAGAGGCCATTTCTGCTACTGGTGGAGGTGTTCCTTTCATCCACGTTCATTACCTGCATGTGATTGCATCTAGTCACCTTTTGAACATCACTGGGATGACTATTTGATGGACTTTATTAGCGCTGCACTATCTTTTATATAATACCTTATACAGCCCACTTCCTGTTTCTTTTCTGGTCATTAGCCTAGGCCAGTGATGACGAACCTTAGGCACCCAGTTTTTGAAACTATTACTACTATTTCCCATGATGCTTAACTACACTGAAAAGTACATGAGCATCATTAGAAATGTAGTTCTAAAACATCTGGAGTGCCAAGGTTCGCCATCACTGGCCTAGGCTTATGACATCATGCACAGCTCTCTCTTTCACTTGCCAGGAAGGGAGGGGGTGTGAGTCATAAGAGCTGGAGATGTGCCTCTGTGTGTCTTTGTAAATCCAGGAAGTGAACAGGCAGCAGCTTCAGCTGCCCACAGTTAAAATGGTTGCAGCCAGACTTAGTGGAGGGAGATTTCTGCAATAAATTTGGCAAGTACAGAATACCAGTATATATAAAATAATATGCAAAGTGGTTGGAGAGAAATCAAAATGGCAAAGATATGGAAAATTATGTGAGCAGACTGCAGTTCCTTTTTTAATGGAACGGGTATTATAATTAGGTACGCCAGTATGAAATTGTAGCCATGCTATATTTTATAATAGCAAAGATGTTAAGTAATATTAAAAGCCAACATAAATGATAAAAGCTTCCAGGGTCCTTGAGTTTTGCTGCGTGTGTTTTAATTGAGCAGAGTGGATTTATGCCTGGCAGAGATAATACACCAAAATAGAGGAAACACTTTACCAAGGAGTGCTTATCAAAGACTATGGGGCCAGACTAGTCTTCAGTAATGACACACTACTTAAAAATCAAGGGGTCCTTCAAAGTTGCTGATCATTACCCATCCATCTGCAGAGAAAACATTTAGGTAAGCAAAATACAAAAACACAGCAAGAAAAACTACAAGTCAGCCAGATGCATAGAAAGATACTTGAATGCGAAATGGCAGCAATCCCAAATCAATTAAACCTTATTACTGCGGGGAAGGTTCTATACGTGCTTTTCCAAATCCTCAAAATGAAGACAAGTCAGTTTAATATGAGCAGTAAGGAAATGAAAGAAATTATTCACAAGCACACAAAAGAAAGATGCGTACAGTGATTAGGAGATAAAGTTGGTAATGATCAAAGGACAGCTGATGTCCCATGAATTTTTTATGGGATCACCATACACAGCGCAGAAAAAAAAAGGGGCTTAACTAAAGTGATTTTATCAGAAAACATTAACTATGAACTACATCCAAGTCCAAAACATCTGGTTAGAATTTCCATAAAAGTTTTATGTAAAAATCTATTAAAGATGTAAAAAAACTCTATAATTTGATGGCTGATCTCCCCGAGTTTAAAGCCTTTCCCTGGACAAATAATAACCCCCACGTATCGCTCCTTGCCACCCTCCTCCCACCTATTTATCACCGGCAGCCCTGGCAATTGGTTAGAGGAGGGTGGGGGAAATGCTTTGGCAAAGAGGGACTGCATTGCTGGAGCAGAGCAAGCGGATCTAGCATGAGATACAGTGCCTTGAAAAAGTATTCACACCCCTTGTAATTTTCCACATTTTGTCATGTTAAAACCAAAAACTTAAATGTATTTTATTGGGATTTTATGTGATAGACCAACACAAAGTGGCACATAATTGTGTGAATTGGATGGAAAATGGTAATTGTTTTTTTAGATTTTTTTACAAATAAATACAGTAAAACCTTTGTTTGAGAGTAACTTGGTTTGAGAGTGTTTTGCAAGACATGAAAAATTAGTAGTGTCATCCCACAACTGAGTATAAAAGAGAAGAGAGGTGCCTCTAATGCCCGGTACACACGATCCGATTATCGGATGAATGATCGTCCGTTTTTTTTTTTTTTGTATGCTAATCTCACGTCGAATCTGATGAGTTTACTAAAGTCACGAAAATTCTCGTACGACAGAATAAAAAATCGGAAGTGATGTCATGTGTTGTAATGCATTTGTATTGCATTTTCGAATGACAGCTGTACTGATTAACCGAAAATCGTACGACCTGGCATTGTACGAAAAAAATTTCCGTGCATGTCCGATAGAATAAAATCGGATTAACTGTCCTGATCGACTCTCGGAAGCGCTGTACTAACGATCCGATTATCGTACGATCGTTTCGAAAGCGGCGTACGATTTTCGGATCGTGTGTACGGGGCATAAGTGTAGCAGTATGGTTACATTTAACCACTTTAGCCCCGGACCATATTGCTGTCCAAAGACCAGAGCACTTTTTGTGACTCGGCACTGCGTCGCTTTAACTGAAAATTGCGCAGTCGTGCGATGTGGCTCCCAAACAAAATTGGCGTCCTTTTTTTTTCCCACAAATAGAGCTTTCTTTTGGTGGTATTTATTCATCTCTGCGGTTTTTATATTTTGCGCTATAAACAAAAATAGAGCGACTATTTTGAAAAAAATGCAATATTTTTTTACTTTTTTCTGTAATAAATATCCCCCAAAAATATATAAAAAAAAAGTTTTTTCCTCAGTTTAGGCCGATACGTATTCTTCTACATATTTTTCGTAAAAAAAAAAAAAAAAAATCGCAATTAGCACTTATTGATTGGTTTGCGCAAAAGTTATAGCGTTTACAAAATAGGGGGTCGTTTTATGGCATTTTTATTATTTTTATGTCTTTTACTAGTAATGGCGGCGATCAGTGTTTTTTTTCAGTACTGCGACCTGTAACGTTTGGGGGCCATAGCTCAACAGGGGTTCAGTGCTTAAACCGTTGTTTTAAAGGAAAAAGGCTTTTATTCACAGAAAAGCAAAATAAGGCTTTCTCAGCATGCCAAAAACTATAACACAAAAGTCTGCTTGGCTCCAGCGTCAACAAAAAGTCTGCTTATATCCAGCACAAAACAGTGAAAGCAAAATGACATACGGTTTGTTGCAAGATCAATCTTCACCCCCTGCACTTCAAAAGTCCTCACTGTGCAGCTAGCAGACTTCCATCTTGTCCTCACAGGTGCACTCTCCAAACTCACTCACCATCTCCAGCACCACTTCCTGCTTTAATAGGTGGATCTCTGGGAGAGTTAACACCATGTGCGCTGGTCCCAAGGTTTAGGAGTGGAGGCTCCGTCCCACCCAAATAACACTTTGGAGCCTCCAAAATTCCAGGCCCCAAACTACTTTATTAAAGATAGAGAAGACTGCAAGCCAGTCCTCTCTGAATTAGCGCCTGCCTGGAACTTTTCACCCACTTTTGGGTGACCCCCTGAACCTTCTACCTCTATTTAAATGGACCATAGTCCAAATAGTGGTGCCGTATAGCACCCTTCCAGGACCCAACCCCGGCGTCCTGTACAGACCTTATGGCGGACACTTCGGACACTTTTGACACATTTTTGGGACCATTGGCATTTTTTTTGCGATCAATGCAATAAAAATGCATTGTATTACTATAAAAATGCCATTGGCAGTGAAGGGGTTAACACTAGGGGGCAGGGAAGGGGTTGAGTGTGTTCCTGGGTGTGTTCTAACTGTATGGGGAGGGTGGACTCACTAGGGGAAATCACTGATCTTCTGTTCATACATTGTATGAACAGAAAATCAGCGTTTCCCCCGCTGACAGGAACGAGAGCTATGTGTTTACACACATAGCTCTCGTTCCCCGCTCCGTAACGAGCAATCGCGGGTGCCCGGCGGCGATCATACCCGCCGGGCACGCGCGCGAGACTCGGGGGCGAGCGGGGGGTCGCGCGCGTGGGCTGCCGGCGGGGCGCACGCGCCCCCTAGTGGCCGTCGAAAGTGCCGACGTAGAATGACGGGCTCTCGCCCAGGAGAGCCGTCCTGCCGCCGTACAACCACAGCGGCTGGTCGGCAAGTGGTTAACCACTTCCTTACTGGGCACTTATAACCCTTCCTGACCAGGTGAAATTTCAGCTTCTGGCACTGCGTCGCTTTAACTGACAATTGCGTGGTCGTGCGACGTGGCTCCCAAACAAAATTGGCGTCCTTTTTTCCCCACAAATAGAGCTTTCTTTTGGTGGTATTTGATCATCTCTGCGGTTTTTATTTTTTGCGCTATAAACAAAAAAAGAGCGACAATTTTGAAAAAAAGTCAATATTTTTTACTTGTTACTATAATAAATAGCCCATTTTTTAAAAAATAAAATAAAAAAAATTCTCAGTTTAGGCCGATACGTATTATTCTACATATTTTTGGTAAAAAAAAAAAAAAATCGCAATAAGCGACTGGTTTGCGCAAAAGTTATAGCGCATACAAAATAGGGGACAGAATTATTATTAATTTTTATAATTTTTTTTTTACTAGTAATGGCGGCGATCTGCGATTTTTATTGGGACTGCGACGTTATGGCGGACACATCGGACACTTTTGACACCATTCACATTTATACTGCGATCAGTGCTATAAAAATGCACCGATTACTGTATAAATGTGACTGGCAGTGAAGGGGTTAACACTAGGGGGGCATGGAAGGGGTTAAATGTATTCTGGGTGTGTTCTAACTGTGTGGGGGGAGGGGGGGTGACTGGGGGAGGGGACCGATGCTGTGTCCCTATGTACAAGAGACACAGATCGGTCACCTCACTCCCTGACAGGACATGGATCTCTGTGTTTACACACAGAGATCCATGTCTTGTCCCTGTAACCGCCGATTGCGAGTGCCTGGCGGACATCGCGGCCGCCGGGCACGCGCATCGGCATCTCAGGAATGCAGCGGGCACGCGCGCGCCGGCGGCGGCGCTCGCACGCCCTCTAGTGGCCATTAAAAGCACAGGGCGCATATATGCGCCCTGTCAGAGATTCAGGACAGCCCGACGGCCGCATATATTCGTACGGCCGTCGGGAAGTGGTTAATGAAGGTACAACATATAGCAACACATTGCTACATAGAGGCGCCTCTATACTCTGTAGCTCCTGCTGGATTTTGCTTCTTTTCCCCTTGTGGTGGCTTCCATTTGTGGATGGACATTTTATGGTTACACAACCTAGTTACATTGCTATAATCTTTTTGTGGAACGAATCATTTGAGTTTCCATTATTTCTTATGGGGAAATTTGCTTTTATATACAAGTGCTTTGGATTACAAGCATGTTTCTGGAACAAATTACCCAATCCAAGGTTTTACTGTATGTGTGGAGTGTGGGGTACATTTGTATTCAGCCCCCCTAAATCAATAATTTGTAGAACCGCCTTTAACTGCAATTGCAGCTGCAAGTCTTTTTGGGGATGTCTCTACCAGTTTTGCACATCTAGAGAGTGTCATTTTTGTCCATTCTTCTTTGCAAAATAGTTCATGCTCTGTCAGATTGGATGGAGAACGTCTGTGAACATCAATTTTCAAGTCTTACCACAGATTGTCAATTGGATTTAGGTCTGGACTTTGACTGGGCCATTCTAACACATGACTATGCTTTGATCTAAACCATTCCATTGTAGCTCTGGCTGTATTTTTAGGGTCATTGTCCTGCTGTAAGGTGAACCTCCATCCTAGTCTCAAGTCTTTTGCAGAATCTAACAGCTTTTCTTCTAAAGCCCTGTACACACGATCAGTCAAAACTGAAGGTCCGTTTCATCAGTCCAAACCGATCGTGTGTAGGCCCCATCAGTCAGTTATCCTTCAGTCAAAAAAAATAGAACTTGCTTTAAAATTTGACTGATGGAAGCCTGACCGATAGGTCAAAACCGATTGTTAGTATGCAAAAGCATCGGTTAATAGGCAGTGCATGTTTAGAATCAAGTGCTTGGAAGCACTGAACTTCGTTTTTTTCAGCACGTCATTTTGTTAAAACACGTAAACGTCACCGCGTTCTGATTCGATCATTTTTTTAACTGATAGTGTGTAGGCACATCAGACCATCAGTCAGCTTTATCGGTATAACCTAAGACAACCGTCCTTCAGACTGTTCTCATCGGATGGACTGATCGTGTGTACAAGGCTTAATATCGCCCTGTATTTGGCTCCACCCATCTTCCCATCAACTCTGACCAGCTTCCCTGTCCCTGCTGAAGAAAAGAATCCCCACAAAATAATGCTTCTACCACCGTGTTTCACAGTGGGGATAGTTTGTTCAGGGTGCTGTGCAGTATTCGTTTTCTGCCACACATAGCGTTTTGCTTTTAGGCAAAAAATTACATTTTCAGCTTAACTTGCACGGCTTCACTCCCGCAGCCCAGTGTGAACCTGGGCTTAATCAGAGTTTCTCAGTAAGTGGCAAGTATACTCCTAGGGGAGGGGTACTTCTAATTTTTTAAGTTTTCAATTAAAGTTTAAAGCCCTGTACACACGGCCCAGATTCTCGTCAGGAAAAAAACTTTGTTTTTCCTGACGAGATTCCTGGCAAGAATCTCTTGCCGGCCGAGTGTACAAACACACCATTCAAAAGAACCACCATTCTTTTGAATGGCACAAACGCAGTGATGTCATCGACTATGACGAGCATGCGCTTGTCACATTCGATGCTGTCGCCTCCATCTTGCTTCACCCTACCTCTGCCTTGGAAGCTACCACGCATGCGTCAAAGTCATTTCGAGCATGCGTGGGTTTCCATGGAGAGGTAAGTATACACGCGCTCGGGTTTCTCGGCAGAAAAACACTGCCGAAAATCTCACAACCAGAAAATAGAGAACAGGTTCTCTATTTTTCTTGTCTAGATTCTGGGCAGTTTTCTTGACGAGAAACCTCAAAGCCTCGTACACACGCACGGTATATGCCGAGAAAACCAAGCGTGTGTACTAGGCTCACCGGTTAAAGACCGGACCTATTCTGACACTTTTTGTTTACATGTAGAAATCACCATTTATTTATTTTTGCTAGAAAGTTTTTGCAAATTTTTTTTCACATGGTATATGTGCAGTAGTTTTCCAAGTGCAATTTTTTGGGAATTTTTGGGGAATTTTAATGCAAAAAACACTAATATATATATATCCACTTCCATACCAGGCACTTACGCACCTTCCCGCCCAAGCTAATTTTCAGCTTTCAGCACTGTCGCATTTTGAATGACAATTGCACGGTCATGCTGCACTGTACCCAAACAAATTTGGCATCCTGTTTTCCCCACAAATAGAGCTTTCTTTTGGTGATATTTGATCACCTCTGCGGTTTTTATTTTTTGCGCAACAACTAATAAAAGACAAAAAAAATTGAAAAAAAAATACATTTTTATTTTTTTCTGTTAACTTTTTGTAAATAAGTACATTTTCTCTTTCAATTGCGGGCACTGATATGGCGGCACTGATGGGCACTGATGAGGTGGCACTGATGGACACCAATGAGGTAGTACTGATGGGCACTGATAGGCGGTGCTGGTATGCGGCACTGATGGGGACTCATAGGTGGCACTGATAGGCACTCATAGGTGGCACTGATGGGCACACATAGGCAGCACTGATGGGCACTCATAGGCAGCACAGATGGGCACTCATAGGCAGCACAGATGGGCACTCATAGGCAGCACAGATGGGCACTCATGGGTGGCACTTATGGGTGGCACTGATGGGTACTTATGGGTGGCACAGATGGGCACTGATAGGTGGACACTGGGCATGGGTTGGCACTGATAGACACTGTGGGGTGGCACTGACGGACACTGAGGGTTGGCACTGATAAATCTATGTTGCCAGTCAGTGCCCATACCCTTCTTTTTTTTTTTACTTTTGCCCTTCCTGGTGGTCTAGTGTGGGCATCCGAGGGGGGGAGCTGCGCTGATAAACCCCCCCAGGAGAGCCGCCGATCGGCTCTCCTGTACTCGCGTCTGTCAGATGCGAGCGAGGAAGAGCCGTCGACGGCTCTTCCTGTTTACATCATGATCAGCCCTGATTGGACACGGCTGATCACGTGGTAGCGAGCCTCCGCCGGAGACTCATTACTGAGATCGGAGGTGCAGGGTGTCAGACTGACACCCCGCATCACCGATCGCCGCGCTGCGCGCCCGGCATGAAATCGTGTAGGACGTTGGAGAATGTCCCGTCACGATTTCATAACCACTTCCCGGACATCAATCTCCTATTGACTGGGCGGGAAGTGGATATATATATATATATATATATATATATATATATATATATATATATATATATATATACCAATTTTTGGGTCAAATAAAAAAGATGATGTTATGCCGAGTAGATAGATATCTAAAATGTCATGCTTTAAATCTGTGAACGCTCGTGGAATGGCGACAAACTACAATACTTAAAAATCTCCATAGGTGAAGCTTTAATCTTTGTTTACATGTTATCAGTTTGGAGTTACAGAGGAGGTAATTATTGCTCTCGCTATACCTTTTGCAGTGATACCTCACATGTGTAGTGCAAAAACCACTTACATATATGTGTGCGACCTATGTATGTATTCGCCTCTGTGCCCGAGCACGGGGCGATGGGGGCGTTTTACCTTTTTTTTTACTATTTATTTTATTTAAAACATTTTATTTTTACACTGTTGCTTTCTTCTTTTTTTTTTATCACTTTAATTCCTATCTCAAGAAATGTAAATATCCCCTGTGATAGAAAAAAAGCACGTCAGGCCCTCTTTGTGGGGATATCTGGTGTCTAAAAGACCCTAGACCTCTCCTCTACCCTTGAAAACATAAAAATAACAAAACAAAAAAATGTCATGCTTTCCAGAAAAAATATAATGGCAGTGCCCTAACCAGAAGTGTTAAAAAAAAGTTTGTTGCTTCCGGTCTCCTACACCAGGTGTATTGAATTAAAAATCACGAGGTCCAATCCGTAAAATTTTCTTCCAACCAAGGTCCAAATTACCTGTTTGTGCAATGACTTAGATCATTTGCATCACAGCCCCCCTTCCCTGAAATCTCAATCTCCTTTTTACATCAGTTTCCTCAGTCCCCCTTTACATCATAGTTTTCCTCTGCCCGCCTTAAAAAATACCCCCCCCCCCCCACAATAGTGTCCCCTCTTAACATCAACACCCCTCCACAGTAGTATTCTCTGCCCCCCTTGACAACCCCCCACACGCTGTCCCCATTTCACCCCCCCACGGTGGTCTACTTTACCACCTCTTTACCTTAAAGCCATGCACAGCTCTGCCCCCCCCCATTCACATTGCAGCCTCCTCAGCTTTGCTCCCCCATTCACATTGTAGCCCCCTTAACTCTGTCCCCCCCCATTCTCATTGCAGCCCCCCTGAGCTCTGCCCCTATACTCTCCTACCTTACTCGGGTACACAGAGTGGAGAGCAGTAGGCAGGACAGTTCTAGACAACTGGAGACACAGCAGCTTTGGATGGAGGACAGGAGCTGCCGGAGTTAACTTTTTAAGTGCCCCAGCAGGTGATTGGTTGCTAGGATCACCCTACATCCTAACAACCAATCACCTACTGGGAAACTTGAAAAGTTAACTCCGGCAGCTCCTACTCTCCATCCAAAGCTACTTTGTCTCCCGCTCTCTGTCTAGAGTTGGCTGCCTCCCACTCTCTGCTCTGCTTTTTTAGTTTTGGATAGCGTGGGGAAGGTTTGCAAGAACAGTCAGGATTTCATTGCTCTGTCCCCCTCTGGGGAGATTTTTCTTTACCTCCTGTGATAAACAGACAGCAATTTAACCCCTTATTTTCCCCGACACATGATCGGAATTTCCGATGGAAAAAGTCAGACAGACTTTTTTAACCACTTAAGACCCGGACCAAAATGCAGGTAAAGGACCTTGCCCCTTTTTGCGATTCGGCACTGCATCGTTTTAACTGACAATTGTCTCCCAAACAAAATTGGCGTCCTTTTTTCCCCACAAATAGAGCTTTCTTTTGGTGGTATTTGATCACCTCTGCGGTTTTTATTTTTTGCGCTATAAACAAAAATAGAGCGACAATTTAAAAAAAAATGCAATATTTTTTACTTTTTTTTACAAAAATATATAAAAAAACATTTTTTTTCCTCAGTTTAGGCCGATACGTATTCTTCTACGTATTTTTGGTAAAAAAATCGCAATAAGCGTTTATCGGTTGGTTTTCCCAAAATTTATAGCGTTTACAAAATAAGGGATAGTTTTATTGCATTTTTGTTAATTTTTTTTTTTTACTACTAATAGCGGCGATCAGCGATTTTTTTCATGACTGCGACATTATGGCGGACACTTCGGACAATTTTGACACATTTTTGGGACAATTGTCATTTTCACAGCAAAAAATGCATTTAAATTGCATTGTTTACTGTGGAAATGACAGTTGCAGTTTGGGAGTTAACCACAGGTGGCGCTGTGACTTTTGCTGTGACTGTGTGTGTGTTTACAACTGTAGGGGGGTGTGGCTGTAGGTGTGACGTCATCGATCGCGTCCCCCTATTACAGGGATGACGCGATCGATGCTACGGCCACAGAGAAGCACGGGGAAGCCGTGTTTACACACGGCTCTCCCCGTTCTTCCACTCCAGGGACGGATCGCCGCACTGCAGCGCCGATCAGGTCCGCAAATCCCGCGGTCCTGGTCCTGGAGCTTTGGACCGGGTCTAAAATCAACGTATATATACGTTGATGTGCCCAGCCGTGCCATTCTGCCGACGTAAATGTGCAGTAGGCGGTCCTTAAGTGGTTAATTGGAAATTCCGACCGTGTGTATGCCCCATATGAGTTTTTCCATTGGATATTCTGAGGAATTCCATCGGAGTTTACTCCGATGGAATTCCGTCGGAATTCCAATGTGAGTTTGGCCGGGCAAAAGCCTGATCGTGTGTATGGGGCTTTAGAGGCTCTGTCCCCTTTCCAGTCTGTGTCCCTTACTGAAAAATATTACCTAATTTTCTGCTCTAGAGAAGTGTCACATCCATAGGAACTCTAATAAACACACTACATAGCGTGCTCTCGGCAGAATGAGCGCCTTTGCCTCCTGGTTCATGATCACCAGATTACTGTGATGGCCTCTGATTGGCTATCACAGTGATCAGTCACTGTACAGCCTGCCACTGTGTTGTTTCCTCCTCTTGAACGGATAAAATTGTAAAAAAAGATAGGGGTGTGTAAAAAGTAATAAAAAATAAAGATAAAATAGCTAGATCGGGGATTGATTAAAGTCTGTGTCAGGGTTAGAGTTATGGTCAAAGGTCAGAGTCAGAGTTTTAATTTACTATCATATTAGAATAAAAAAAGGCAAACTCGCATTGTTGATTTGGGCCCTACTACAGGTACAAACAACAAACAACATACACATATCTGGCATCCCTGCGATCGTCAGGAGCAGGAAAATTTGTTTTGGGTTGCTCTTTGGTGGTAGGTTATGGTAATGACAAGAAATACACAGCTAATTTTAAAAATTATCTTTTTAAAAAAAATATTTTGTCTATACTTCACCTGCTTCACACCAGAGAGTTGGGAACGCTCGTAAAATCACTTGCGTTTCCAACCCACAGACAATGCTGTTCTTTAGCAAAAGCTGGGGGGTGCCATCAATTCTTAAAGTGGTTGTAAACCCTCACATATACTCAGTGAAGTGACTGGCCTCAGGTGAACCACAGAGATTAAACAAATCTTCCTACTTAAGTTGTACTTGTCTATCTGTAGTCTTCTTTTCAAAGCGCAGAATTTATAAAGCTTGTCTGAGCGGTAGAATATTCATTTTTTTTATGCATGCTAACATTCTGCCTGCTTTGGCAGCTACAGATTGACACTGCATGCTATTGCTCAATCTGTCATCTATTAGATCATTCTCCATCCTTGATTCTCCCAGAGGTTCTCCACCTAGTGAATAATTAGCTTTTATGTTTTTTTGCCCCCAAGTGCATTACTTTACATTTCTCCACATTAAACCTCATTTGCCATTTGTCTGCCCCAGGGCCGATCCTAGGGTCACAGACGCCTGGGTGCAGAAATATTTCTGGCGCCTCCACATGGACGTGGTCATCTTACTAACGTCTCCCCTTTACAAATGTTTCTATGGCTATGACTCAAACACAGAGATGCTCCCCCACAAAGTGTTCATTACTGTCCCCCATCAGAGTCCCCCCCAGCAGGTGTCCCCCATCAGAGCCCCCCACAGCAGGTGTCCCCATCAGAGCCCCTCCCATCAGAGCCCCTCCCATCAGAGCCCCCCACAGCAGGTGTCCCCATCAGAGCCCCCCCACACCAGGTGTCCCCAAAGATCAGTACTTGTCCAATAGATTCCTGTAGCTCAGGCGCGCTGGGAGCAGAAGCAATTACTGGGGCCGGGGCATACGTGGCATCTTTGGTTACTTGGAGGGTGGCACTCGGAGAGCATTTTTGGGAGTGCACGGGATGATTGGCAGCAGCTCCGGCCAACCCAGAAGCCTCTCATCACACTGCCTATGCATGTCCGCATGCTCCATGCACACAGGACAGAATTAATTAGTGGAGCCTAGTGCCTGAACGTGTTCCAGTACTAGGCTCCGCTGTGGTACCCAGCTCGGATTACGGGGACAGCTGGAGGTATGCGCTCTTGTCAGTTGCCTGCGGAGAGAGCAAGCAGGATGGGGAACCGCAGCACCAGCTACATGCGCTCCGCCTCTGGACACAGACAAGGAGGAGGGATGAGAGCACTTTGGAGCTTCGGCGCCCCCACCTCTGCGGCGCCTGGGTGCGGAGCACCCCGTGCACCCTGCCTAGGATCGGCCCTGGTCTGCCCACTACTTTATCTTATTCTGGTGATTCTGCAAAATTTCTATGTCCTGATGTGAGTCTATCACTCTGCTTATCTTTGTGTCATCCGCAAAAAACTGAGACTGAGCTATTTATCCCATACTTCATATCATTTATGAACATGTTGAATAAAATTGGTCCCAATACAGAACCTTGGGGTACCCAACTCACCACTCCATACCAGTCTGGCTACCTGTAATTTATCACCACCCTTTGGACCTGTCCCTGTAACCAGTTTTTTACCCAAGCACAGACCCTATGGTCCAAGCCTGCAGACTTCAGATTGTAAATTACGTGTTTATGGGGGACTGTATCAAATTCTTTTGCAAAGTCAGGATACACCACATTCACAGGTCTCCACCTATCTAGATGGCAGCTCACCTCAGAAATAATGGCTTGGCTATAACTTGACTGAGTTTGCACTGACAGGCGCAAGTAGAGGAGAGCGGCTGCTCTCCTAATTGGGGGGGGGGGGGGTCTGCACTTATAAACATGATTATCAGTGCAGATCCATCGAGGATGCCCACTTTAGACCACCAGGGATGCCAATCAGTGCCCATTAGGATGGCACTCTGTGCAAATCAGTGATTTTCTGTCAGTGCCTCCTGATCTGTACTGCCTATCAGTGCCACCTATCAGTGCCACCCATCAGTGCTACCGATATGTGCCCATCAGAGCCGCCTATGAGGGCCTATCAGTGCCACCTATGAGGGCCCATCAGTGCTGCATATAAGTGCCTCATCATCAGTGCCACCTCATCAGTGTCACTACATCAGTGCCAATCAGTACTTCCTCATCGGTGCTCAGCCTGTATTTGTTGGAGGAGTCGGGAGGTATTTAAACCCACCCTCCTTCCTCCTTCTGGGCGACGGTTTTCTTGTGTCCCACCCACCCATCCCCTTTTTTCTTGCTATTTCTTCTTTTACTTCTATTTGGGTATGCCCCCTTTTAGGCATACTGATCACGTGATCCTGGCACACCTCAGGTCACTTTCCCACCTCAGGTCAATTTCCCTGTTTCCCCTCAGATCTTTCCCTAACACAATTACCTGAGACTCTGAGTACAAACTTATTTACACATTTTTGTAACAGAAACAAAGAAAAGCTTTTTTTTATTTTTTTTGGAGTGCAAAAAATAAAACCCCCAGTGGTGATTCAATGCAGGAAAGCTGCAGGTACAATTCAGTTACAGGCGTGGATAAACCACAGTGCATCAGTGTGAAAGCAGCCCTATACTACGGTATTATACCAGGTTTATTGCTTCACAATGACCTGAAGATCTCTTCTTTCCTGCAGCTGCCACCACTCTGGAGACCGCTAGCTGGGATACGTAAGAGGTGGAATGCAGTTTGTATTACTCTGCATGGAACAGGAGTCGTGACTACAGAGGAAGTATCAGCTTATGTAATATTTGCACCCTACTAGCTCCAACTTTACAAGTAGTTCCTCTGAATTGCACTTTGATTTTCTTTAGTGGGAATGGCCGGTCACCAAACCCAGAATTACCAGCCACCTGTTTGTGATCTACTGGTTGCTGGCCCCCGGGGTAGAGCCTGTCAGGGCCCCTCCAGCAGCTCCACTCCCTGCACTTGTACAGCCCAGAGATAATGTCACTGCTGCTTTGCAAGGTAATATCTGGGTTTGTAAAGGGATTGGGCGCACACAAAGTGGAGGGCATGGAGTATGCAGGGTGGGGGCGTGCAAGGCATGGAGTATGCAGGGTGGGGGCGTGCAGGGCATGGAGTGTGTAGGGTGGGGGTGGAGGGAATGGAGTGTGTAGGGTTGGGGGTTGCAGGGTATGGAGTGTGTAGGGTGGGGGGGTGCAGGACATGGAGTGTGTAGGGTGGGGGTGGAGGGTATGGAGTGTGTAGGATTGGGGGGTGCAGGACATGGAGTGTGTAGGATTGGGGGGGGGGGGTGCAGGGCATGGAGTGTGTAGGGTGGGAGTGTTCAGGGTATGGAGTGTGTAGGGTGGGGGGGTGCAGGACATGGAGTGTGTAGGGTGGGGGGGTGGGTGCAGGACATGGAGTGTGTAGGGTGGGGGGTGCAGGGCATGGAGTGTGTAGAATGGTGGGTGCAGGGCATGGAGTGTGTAGGGTGGGGGGTGCAGGGCATGGGGTGTGTGTAGGGTGGGGTGTGCAGGGTATGGAGTGTGTAGGTGGGGGGTGCAGGGCATGGAGTGTGTAGGTGGGGGTTGCAGGGCATGGAGTGTGTAGGTGGGGGGGTGCAGGGCATGGAGTGTGTAGGGTGGGGGTGCATGGCATGGAGTGTGTAGAGTGGGGGGTGCAGGGCATGGAGTGTGTAGGGTGGGGGGTGTGTGCAGGGTATGGAGTGTGTAGGGTGGGGGTGCAGGCCATGGGAGTGTGTAGGGTGGGGGGGTGCAGGACATGGAGTGTGTAGGGTATGGAGTGTGTAGGATTGGGGGGGGTGCAGGACATGGAGTGTGTAGGGTGGGGGGTGGAGGGTATGGAGTGTGTAGGGTGGGGGGGGTGCAGGACATGGAGTGTGTAGGGTGGGGGGGGGTGCAGGACATGGAGTGTGTAGGATTGGGGGGGGGGTACAGGACATGGAGTGTGTAGGGTGGGGGGTGAAGGACATGGAGTGTGGGGGGTGGGGGAGGGTATGGAGTGTGTAGGGTGGGGGGTACAGGACATGGAAGTGTAGGGGTGGGGGGGTGCAGGACATGGAGTGTGTAGGGTGGGGGGGTGCAGGACATGGAGTGTGTAGGATTGGGGGGGGTACAGGACATGGAGTGTGTAGGGTGGGGGGGGGGTGCAGGACATGGAGTGTGTAGGATTGGGGGGGTACAGGACATGGAGTGTGTAGGATTGGGGGGGGGGTACAGGACATGGAGTGTGTAGGGTGGGGGGGGGGGTGCAGGACATGGAGTGTGTAGGATTGGGGGGGGGGGGGGGGGGTGCACAGGAGTGTGTAGGATTGGGGGGGTACATGGAGTGTGTAGGGTGGGGGGGTATGTAGGATTGGGGGGGTGCAGGACATGGAGTGGGGATTGGGGGGGGGTGCAGGACATGGAGGTGTAGGATTGGGGGGGGGGTGCAGGACATGGAGTGTGTAGGATTGGGGGGGGGTACAGGACATGGAGTGTGTAGGATTGGGGGGGGGGGGTGCAGGACATGGAGTGTGTGTAGGATTGGGGGGGGGTGCAGGACATGGAGTGTGTAGGATTGGGGGGGGGGGTGCAGGACATGGAGTGTGTAGGATTGGGGGGGGGTGCAGGACATGGAGTGTGTAGGATTGGGGGGGGGTGCAGGACATGGAGTGTGTAGGATTGGGGGGGGGGGGTGCAGGACATAGAGTGTGTAGGATTGTGCAGGACATGGAGGTGTAGGATTGGGGGGGGGTGGTGCAGGACATGGAGTGTGTAGGATTGGGGGGGGGGTACAGGACATGGAGTGTGTAGGGTGGGGGGGGGTGCAGGACATGGAGTGTGTAGGATTGGGGGGGTACAGGACATGGAGTGTGTAGGGCAGGGGTGCAGGACATGGAGTGTGTAGGATTGGGGGGGGGGGTGCAGGACATGGAGTGTGTAGGGTGGGGGGGTGCAGGACATGGAGTGTGTAGGATTGGGGGGGGGGTGCAGGACATGGAGTGTGTAGGATTGGGGGGGGGTGGCAGGACATGGAGTGTGTAGGATTGGGGGGGGTGCAGGACATGGAGTGTGTAGGGGGGGGGGGTGCAGGACATGGAGTGTGTAGGATTGGGGGGGGGTGCAGGACATGGAGTGTGTAGGGTGGGGGGGTGCAGGACATGGAGTGTGTAGGATTGGGGGGGGTACAGGACATGGAGTGTGTAGGGCGGAGGGGTGCAGGACATGGAGTGTGTAGGATTGGGGGGGGGGGGTGCAGGACATGGAGTGTGTAGGGCGGAGGGGGTGCAGGACATGGAGTGTGTAGGATTGGGGGGGGGTGCAGGACATGGAGTGTGTAGGATTGTGGGGGGGGTGCAGGACATGGAGTGTGTAGGGGGGGGGGGGGGTGCAGGACATGGAGTGTGTAGGATTGGGGGGGGGGTGCAGGACATGGAGTGTGTAGGGTGGGGGGGTGCAGGACATGGAGTGTGTAGGATTGGGGGGGTACAGGACATGGAGTGTGTAGGGCGGAGTGGGTAGCAGGACATGGAGTGTGTAGGATTGGGGGGGGTGCAGGACATGGAGTGTGTAGGATTGGGGGGGGGGTGCAGGACATGGAGTGTGTAGGGTGGAGGGGTGCAGGACATGGAGTGTGTAGGATTGGGGTGCAGGACATGGAGTGTGTAGGATTGTGGGGGGGGGGGTGCAGGACATGGAGTGTGTAGGATGGGGGGGGGTGCAGGACATGGAGTGTGTAGGATTGGGGGGGGGGTGCAGGACATGGAGTGTGTAGGATTGGGGGGGGGTGCAGGACATGGAGTGTGTAGGATTGGGGGGGGGGGCAGGACATGGAGTGTGTAGGATTGGGGGGGGCAAGGCATGGAGTGTGTAGGATTGGGGGGGGGGGGTGCAGGACATGGAGTGTGTAGGATTGGGGGGGGGGGGGTGTGATTAGTTTTCCTGAGGTTCCTGTTTCCTCTCTCTCCCTCACACACAGCCTGCTCTCTCCTGATGTGTAGAGTGGGGGGGAATGTGTAGCCAGCAATGTGCTGTGTTGTGTTGTACAGAGCTGCAGGCTGTACAGGGGGAGCCTCACCAACTCTAGACACCAGCTGCCTGTAAACTCCTGAGAGAGCCGGCTGTCCCCTCCACTGACTTCTCTCCGCACTCTGCTCTGCTGCAACCCCCCGCACTCCCTCCACACCTCCCGCACTCCTTCCTTCTCTCTCCCCCGCACCACAACTCTCCTCCGTCCCGCTCAGCGCTCCAGCGGAGGCGTCGGCTCGTCCCGGGCGCTTTACCTGACTCGCCTCACCCCGGACACCGGAGGAGCCCCAATGCAGTGGCCGTGGCTTTTCACCATCGTCTTTGCAAACTTTTGCAGCCGCGGATTGTTATCCCAACCTGGAAGTCTGAGGAGCCTGAGAGCGTCCAGCCTGCGGAGAGATGGTAGGTGCCCCCGGGGGGGACTTTCTTACTTGGCCGGGAAGTTTGGGATGAGGAGACTTCTAATATTCTATCGGAGAAAGGGAGAGAAGTAGTAGGAACCATTCTATCCTCTGCATGTTGTGTGTGATGATCAGGACATGTTGTCCATAGCAACCACATTCCTTTATTTTATGCCCATAGCAACCACATCCCTTGTTTTATTGCCTATAGCAACCACATCCCTTGTTTTATTGCCCATAGCAACCATATCCCTTGTTTTATTGCCCATAGCAACCACCCCCCCCCTGTTTTATTGCCCATAGCAACCACATCCCTTGTTTTATTGCCCATAGCAACCACATCCCTTGTTTTATTGCCCATAGCAACCACACCCCCTGTTTTATTGCCCATGGCAATCACATCCCTTGTTTTATTGGACCTGTTGCCCATAGCAACTTCATCCCTTGTTTTATTGGACATGTTGCCCATAGCAACCACAACCTTTTTTTTATTGGACCTGTAACCTGTACTAACTGCATCTTTTGTTTTCCTGGACCTGTTACATATAGTAACCACATGCCTTGGTCTCATTGAAAAGTTGGGGCTTGCTTTCCTGGCATGAACCCCAGTCCCAAGGTGCTGTCATTTCCTAATGGCTGACTTGTGTAGGTCGTCTCGTTGAGATTTATTGCCCATGGCAACCACATCTCTTGTCTCATTGAAAGGTTGAAGCTTGATGGGCTGTTATGGGCCTCAGTCCCAGGTGCTGTTATTTCTAAAGCTGCCATTTACAATAATAGATCTGTGGAAGTCTAGGGTTCCCTTAGGCTACATTCACACCTAGGCGTTTTAAAGCCTGAAGCGCGACACTACAATACGCTGGAGGGATGAAATAACATTATTGTCTATGGTGACTGTTCACATCTTAACGCCGAAACGCCGGTCGCGCGTATCGGGCAATTTGGGCGTATTTGAGCGTTTCCATTTCCCATAGAAAGTAATGGAAACGCTCGATTCAAGTGACTTGCGCGACAACGAGCGTTTGCTACGGGCGTTTTGTCACTCTAATCAATAGAACTTTTCACCCAGGCAGAGGAATAAAAAAATCTACCAACATAGCAACAAGTGATGAAAAGATGATAATTTTTCCTATTGGCTAAACGTCGAAGTACAAAAACGTCGGACGACGCTGTATGCAAACGTGCAAATAAGCTTGAATACGCGCGACAAAACGCCGGCAAAAAACGCCCGAAAAAACGACCGAACGACCGATGCTCAGGTGTGAATGCAGCCTTAGAGGTGTCCTTTAGCTGCAGCTTGTTGGTGTCTGGATTGTTCCAGCTACAATGCCACTTGGCAGAGGCAGAGCCGAAGGTCTTTTTTGGCCACCTTTAAGGGGGTATTCTTCTGCCCATCAATATAAGCGACAATTTCCCTATGACTTCTGATTCATTTATTTTTAGCAGCAGACGTTCTCTGAGACCTGAAAATTACTTGAAGGGTTCCTCTAAAAAAAGTTTGCATAAAGTCTGTTATAATGGCGGATCTGTGCAGGCCAGCATCGCATGGTCCAAGGGAGCTGCCATCTTTGCCTGTTTGATCTGAAGTTGCCATGGTACCAGTTATGACCAAGCCATTTGATGTTTTGACAGCTTGGTGGAGAGCACAAGCAACTGTGACAGCTATCACTCATGGCATATCACGCATGGCATGCTTTGAATGTAACGGTTTTGGGAAACTTTCATTTGATGGGTTTAGTGGAGACTTTAATGACACAGTCATTCTTATGTGAAGGAATGATGTAAAGTTCTCACACACCACAAGATTTTAGACCTATTGAATAGACACGTCTTCTTTCTTTCTTCTTCTTTTCTTCTTCTTTCTTTCTTCTTTCTTCTTCTTTCTTTCTTTCTTTCTTCTTTTCTTCTTTCTTTCTTCCTTCTTCTTTCTTTCTTCTTTCTTCCTTTTTCGTCTTCTTTCTTCCTTCTTCTTTCTTTCTTCTTTCTCCTTCTTTCTCCCTTTTTTCTTCTTTCTTTCTTCTTCTTCTTTTCTTCTTTTCTTCTTTCTTCTTCTTTTCTTCTGTCTTCTTCTTTCTTTCTTCTTTCTCCTTTCTTTCTTCTGTCTTTTTTTTTCTTCTTTCTTCCTTCTTCTTTCTTTCTTCTTTCTTCTGTCTTCTTTTCTTTTTTCTTCCTTCTTCTTTTTCTGTCTTCTTTTCTTCCTTCTTCTTTTTTCTGTCTTCTTCTTTTCTTCTTTCTTCTTTCTCCTTTTATCTTTCTTTCTTCTGTCTTATTTTCTTCTTTCTTCTGTCTTTTCTTCTTTCTTCTTTCTTTCTTTCTTCTTATTTCTTCTTCTTTCCTCTTTCCTCATTCTTTCTTTCTTTGTTTGTTCTTCTTTCCTCCTTCTTTCTTTCTTTTTTTGTTCATCTTTCTTTTCTTTCTTCCTTCTTTCTTATTCTTTCTTCTTCCTTCTTCTTTCCTCTTTCTCCTTCACATGTTTGGCCCAAACAAGAACATTAGAGTAATTTCATGAAAGAGTGGGCAAGAAAACGTTACTCATAAATACTTAGGATGGTGAATTTGCTTTAATTAAACCCACCAGCATACTATCCACTTACTTTTAGATTTATTCCTTTTTAGCAATTTCTTTTTCTCAATGCTTCCACACAAGCCTCCCATAAAGTAGATTTATGTGCCCCATGCACATTTTATGAGCTTTTGGAAAATGAATGCTGTAGGGCACATGTGTGCATTACCCCCCCCCCCCCCCCCCCCCCCCCCCCCCCCCCAAATTGTAAACTAACTTACTTCCCTCTCCCAATAGAGACCTTAGGTCTAAAGGTGAGAATGGACCTCTAAGAGCTCCTGCCCAGGGGGAGTGGGAGGGGGGCTGAGCATGTTCAGAATGATTCCTAATGTGTTTCCTCTGCCTGGGCAACCCCTAGTTTGTAACGTTGGCACGCTGCAATTGTGTTTGGTATAGCACCACTATATACACGAGTACAGTATGCAGAGCCATGTCAGAGAGAGGCTGTGCACTACACCTGGGCTGCCCAGGCTGAGAAATAAAGTTGGGAATTCCGCTGAATGGCCTCAGCCACCTATGTGCAAGAGCATTAGACCTCAAGGGCATGTTAAAATACTTCTGTGTATGGTGGATCTTTCTGCCAGAAACTGTATGGGTCATGGGATTTCACTTACTTGCTCTTCTGTGACCCAGAATCAGCCTGCTGTCGGCTGTCATCACAGAGCCACTCTAGCCCGACAATATTGTAGGGATCCACCCAGATGCCTAATCTGCAGCTGGCCGAGCCTCTCAGCACGCCACTGAGAGCCTGACCCAGCTGCCCCCACCCTCTTACCAGTCCTGCACTTCAGTGAGCACTAGAGAGGCAGTGTATATAAAAAACATGCTGCAATCTCCATGAATAAACGTTGTCAGTATTTCGGTAACAGAAACCAAAACAGCAAAATAAACCAAAATAAGCAAAATAAACCTTTACTGCATGTTAAACTGTTTTGCAAAATATGGAACACCTGAAATTATGAAAGTAGAAGATCTCTGGTCAATAAAGGGGAATAAAGGGAGATTTGGACATCATGCAGGGTGAGTCTTTGTAAAATTTAGGCTGAGTTGGCATTACTGTGACCTGCAGAGACAGTTCTGTTGCCTATAAAGCCTCACACAGAAAGAAATGCTGCTAGAGGCTTTTTTCTTTTTTTCTTATGCCTCTGAAGACCACTCTATATTAGCTGATGTGTCCATACACATTTTGGCATCTAGATTCGTACTTAGGAGTAATGTTTAGGGGCATGAAAAAAATGCTCCAAAACGGCATATTCTACTCACTGAGTTTACACGCCTATGCTTCTAAATGTCATGCGCCTGTTAAAATGCTTAAACACGTAATTAAGAGCCAAAACAAGCATGTTTTAAAGGAGAAGTTTGGGGGTTAAAAAACAAAACAAACATACAGTACATACTTACTTTCATGCTGCAGCAGCTGTTTCCCACCAGCTCTAAGCCCGCGAACTGACTTATCACATGACTGTTGATCACTCAGTTCTTGGTTTTCACAGAGAGTAGTGACTGTCAGTCACCGCTCTCTGCGCTGCCTCTCTAGTGCTCACTGAAGTGCAGGACTGGTAAGAGGGTGGGGGCAGCTGGGTCAGGCTCTCAGTGGCGTGCTGAGAGGCTCGGCCAGCTGCAGATTAGGCATCTGGGTGGATCCCTACAATATTGTCGGGCTAGAGTGGCTCTGTGATGACAGCCGACAGCAGGCTGATTCTGGGTCACAGAAGAGCAAGTAAGTGAAATCCCATGACCCATACAGTTTCTGGCAGAAAGATCCACCATACACAGAAGTATTTTAACATGCCCTTGAGGCCTAATGCTCTTGCACATAGGTGGCTGAGGCCATTCAGCGGAATTCCCAACTTTATTTCTCAGCCTGGGCAGCCCAGGTGTAGTGCACAGCCTCTCTCTGACATGGCTCTGCATACTGTACTCATGTATATAGTGGTGCTATACCAAACACAATTGCAGCGTGCCAACGTTACAAACTAGGGGTTGCCCAGGCAGAGGAAACACATTAGGAATCATTCTGAACATGCTCAGCCCCCCTCCCATTCCCCCTGGGCAGGAGCTCTTAGAGGTCCATTCTCACCTTTAGACCTAAGGTCTCTATTGGGAGAGGAAAGTAAGTTAGTTTACAATTTGGGGGGGGGGGGGGTATGCACACATGTGCCCTACAGCATTCATTTTCCAAAAGCTCATAAAATGTGGTTAGTGATGGCGAACCTTGGCACTCCAGATGTTTTGGAACTACATTTCCCATGATGGTCAACATACACTGCAGAGTGCAAGAGCATCATGGGAAATGTAGTCCCCAAACATATGGGGTGCCAAGGTTTGCCATCACTGTCCTAGGTTGACATCTCTGAGGTCATCCTTCAGCAACCGATGAACTAAAAGTCCCATCATACATCATTGTAGGTTCTGGAAAGCTGCAAGACTGGAGGTTACAGCTGCATGAGCACAATAGCAGCCCATTACAAAGATGCTTTATTTAGTGATTACGAGTGAGGAGAGATAACCTTGGCTTAGGAATCACAGGCACTCCATGGAAATGCTGAAAAGGAGAAGCGGTTCCAAAAATGTGAACTATGTGAGGGGGTAACAGCAATGCGCATGGTGCTCAGATTTCACAAGTCGCCAGGTATTTCTGTTAGAAAGTTTGGGATGTGCCAGGAAAATCCTGAGTCACTGTTTAGATTGCTGCCTTGCTGGATTTCATTGGACTTAAAGCTCCTAATACTCATGTAATCACTAGGACCATGTTCCAAGATAACTTATCTTATGTGCTGTCTCTATGTTTACTTATTATAAGTTTACTTCTTAACCTTCCTTAGCTGTGTGATTGTGCTGCCAAAGGGATATAGTAATACACATAATGGGCTCTGCAGTGAAGGCTACTGCAAATAAATATTACTTAAGACCGGGAGATAGATATACAATGAAGTATGACAGATACTGAAGAAAAAGATAGGTAGACAGATAGATAGATAGATAGATAGATAGATAGATAGATAGATAGATAGATAGATAGATAGATAGATAGATAGATAGATAGATAGATACAGAGATAGATAGATAGATACAGAGATAGATAGATAGATAGATACAGAGATAGATAGATAGATAGATACAGAGATAGATAGATAGATAGATACAGAGAGAGATAGATAGATAGATACAGAGATAGATAGATACAGAGATAGATAGATACAGAGATAGATAGATACAGAGATAGATAGATACAGAGATAGATAGATATTGTGGCAATAGATGGATAAAGCCCAACTCCAGGATTAAACCCCTTGACCTCCGGAATATTTACCCGCCTTCATGACCAGGCCATTTTTTGCGTTACTTTAACCCCTTCCATACAGGGCATTTTCAAACCCTTCCTGCCCAGACCAATTTTTAGTTTTCAGCGCTGTTGCATTTTGAATGACAATTCCGTGGTAATGCAACACTGTATCCAAACAACATTTTTAGTATTTTTTCCCCCACAAATAGAGCTTTTGTTTGGTGGTATTTGATCACCTCTGCGGTTTTTATTTTTTGCGCTGTAAACAAAAGAAGAGCGACAATTTTTTTTTAAAAACACAATATTTTTTACTTTTTTATTTAATAAATATCAATTTAAAAAAAAAAAAATAATGTTTTTTCTCAGTTTAGGCCGATACGTATTTTTCTTCATATTTTTGGTAAAAAAAAAATCGTATATTGATTGGTTTGCGCAAAAGTTATAGCGTCTACAAAATAGGTGATAGATTTATGGCATTTTTATTTTATATTTTTTGTTACTAGTAATGGCGGTGATCTGTAATTTTATTATTGGGACTGTGACATTGCGGCAAACACATCGGACACTTTTGACACGTTTTTGGGACCATTCACATTTATACAGCGATTAGTGCTATAAATATGGTGGACCGCGGGACCCACGGACCCGATCGCTGCTGGAGTCCCGCGATCGGTCCCCGGAGCTGAAGAACGAGGAGAGCTGTGTGTAAACACAGCTTCCCCATTCTTCACTGTGGCGGCGTCATCGATCGTGTGATGCCTTTTCTAGGGATACACAATCGATGATGTCACACCTATAGCCACACTCCCTACAGTTGTAAACACATATTAGGTCACACATAACCCCTTCAGCGCCCCCTTGTGGTTAACTCCCAAACTGCAATTGACATTTTCACAGTAAACAATGCATTCTAAATGCATTTTTTGCTGTGAAAATGACAATGATCCCAAAAATGTGTCAAAATTGTCCGAAGTGTCCGCCATAATGTCGCATTCACCACAAAAATCGCTGATCGCTGCCATTAGTAGTAAAACATTTTTATTTTATTTTTTTATAAAAATGCAATAAAACTATCCCCTGTTTTGTAAACGCTATAAATGTTGCGCAAACTAACCGATAAACGCTTATTGCGATTTTTTTTTTTTTTTACCAAAAATAGGTAAAGAGGAATACGTATCGGCCTAAACTGAGGAAAACATTATTTTTTTTACATATTTTTGGGAGATAGCAAAAAGTAAAAAATATTGCATTTTTTTCAAAATTGTTGCTCTATTTTTGTTTATAGCGCAAAAAATAAAAACCGCAGAGGTGATCAAATACCACCAAAAGAAAGCTCTATTTGTGGGAAAAAAAAGAACGCCAATTTTGTTTGGGAGCCACATCGCATGACCGCGCAATTGTCTGTTAAAGTGACGCAGTGCCGAATCGCAAAACCTGTCCGGGTCCTTTAGCTGCCTAAAGGTCTGGGTCTTAAGTGGTTAAAATCACTGCTCCTGAAAAAATGTTAATTTTTTAAAACTTTTTTATTCCATTGACACATGTTCCCTGGGGCAAGATGCGGGTCCCCAAACCCGTTTTACGACAATAACTTGCATATTAGCCTTTAAAATGAGCACTTTTGATTTTGAACGTTCGAGTCCTATAGACTTCAATGGGGTTCTAAAGTTCCCGCGAATGATCGGTCCGTTCGAAGGTATCTGGTGCGAACTGAACAGGGGGGGGCGGGGATTGTTCGGCTCATCCCTATTCAAGAGCATCTGAGTTTCCAGCCCTTTTTGATTCAAATGTTATATAGCATCTACAAACTATGATATAAATACTGTACTAGAATTTTTTGTTTTACTAGTAATGGCGGTGATCAGCGACTTATAGCAGGACTGTGATAGTATGGTGGTCAATCTGCCACTAACTGACACTTTGTTGGAATCAGTGACACTAAGGCCCCGTACACACGAGCAAATAAATCTGTTCAAATCGGTCTGACAGACCGATTTGATCAGGTTTGTCTGCTGGGCTGTTTTGGTTTGATTGCTGTACACACGATCAAACCAAAATCCCGGCTGGCAGACAGCGCGGTGACGTGGCGATGATGTTGACGCCGCCACGTCACCGCACCAGGAATTAAAACACTTCCGTGCATGCGTCAAATCCATTTGACTCATGTGCAAGCAGATATGTCTGCTGGTTAGCATACTAACCAGCAGACATATCGGACGGACGGATTCCCAGCAGACAGATTTTAAAGCATGCTTTAAAATCTGTCTGCTGAAAAAATCTGTCTGTCCGCCCGTACACACGATCGCATCTGTCTGCTGAAACGGTCTGTCAGACCGTTTCCAGCAGATAGATTTGATTGTGTGTACGCGGCCTAAGGCTTAATGTACACGGGACTTTTTGAAACCTCTCCTGAATAATTTAACTTGACAGATAGTAACTGACATTTAAAAACGTAATTTTTGCCACATTTATATGCCACGTTCAGCAGCGTTTGCATTAGGAGCGTTTTAATATTTTTCTTATTCAAACAGTCAAAAATGCATCTCCATTAATAACACCTGTAAATGAAAAGGGGCTAAACGCGAGCAGGGGCGGACTGACAACTTATGGGGCCCCCGGGCAATAGAAGATTATGGGGCCCCCGGGCTTACAGGTGGCCACCAAGCCAGGTGGCAGTACAGAGGCAGGGCAGCTAAAATCTTGGGATTTTCACATCAAGCATGTAGGTTTTGGACATAACAGGGACAGATGTAAAAAAAACACAGATTTTTACATACTGTCCCTTGTTTTAATGAGCCTGGCAACCCTGATAGGGGCCCCATTAGTGGCACGGGGCCCTCGGGCAGTGCCCGAGTTCCTCAATGGTCAGTCCGCCCCTGAACGCGAGTCACCACGTTTACACGCGTTTACATTTACAAGCTGTTGCAGGCATTTGTCGTTTCAAATGCCTTTGATCATCTGTCCTGAACGCATTTTTCTTGCTTTCCAAAAAATGCTTCTAAACTCAACTGCCATGAAATGACTATAAATGACCCTGTGTACATGTACTGATCGAGGAGAGTTTAGGGGCAGCTGAAAAAAACGCCCAACTGCTCCTAAATGTCTGTTTACCAGCAGCAGTGTACATGAAGCCCTAATAGTGTGATCAGTGTTAAAAATATATACTGATACTGTACTAATGACACTGGCTGTCAGGGCCGCCATCAGGAATTATGGGGCCCCGTACACAGCTTCAGGCGTGGGCCCACTGGAGCAGAGAACCGGGGGGGGCTGCCGCGAATTGAGAAGCAGGGGGGGGCCTTTAAAAAAAAAAGAATAAATAAATAAAAATATATATAAACAAAGGGGGTAGCCATCTGGGGACCTCAGGGCCCTTTAATAAAAAGAAAAAAAGAGAGAATATATATATATATATATATATATATATATATATATTTGTTTTTAAAAAGGGTGGTTGCCATCTGGGGACCTCTGGGTCCTATAATATTTTTTTTTAATAAAAATAAATTACAAAAAAAAGGGGGTTAAAGGGGGGTTTCCATCCGGGACCTCTGGGCCCTTTAATAATAATACAAAAAAAAATTATATATATATATATATATATATATATATATATATATATATATATATATACATATATATATACATATATATATATACAGGTCATTCTCCAAAAATTAGCATATTGTGATAAAGTTCATTATTTTCTGTAATGTACTGATAAACATTAGACTTTCATATATTTTAGATTCATTACACACAACTGAAGTAGTAGTATTGTTTTAATATTGATGATTTTGGCATACAGCTCATGAAAACCCAAAATTTCTATCTCAAAAAATTAGCATATTTCATCCGACCAATAAAAGAAAAGTGTTTTTAATAAAAAAAAAGTCAACCTTCAAATAATTATGTTCAGTTATGCACTCAATACTTGGTCGGGAATCCTTTTGCAGAAATGACCGCTTCAATGCGGCGTGGCATGGAGGTAATCAGCCTGTGGCACTGCTGAGGTGTTATGGAGGCCCAGGATGCTTCGGTAGCGGCCTTAGAGTCGGTTCACACTGGGGCGACACGACTTCCAGCGCGACTTTCAGAGGCGACTCCGACACGACTTGAGCATGAACCACAGGGCGATCTGGGGCGATTTACAACACGGCTTGAAGTCGTCTCCAGGACAGGAGACATTCCAGTGACCAATAAAACAACAATCAGCTCTAGGAGAGGGAGGGGTTTGCCTGAGAAATATATGCTATCTTGCTGTAAGGTCGCTTCAGTTAAGACAGTGATCAGACTTGGAGGCGACTTCCATTGAAATCAATGGATACAAGTCGCCTAGAAGTCGGATTGAAGTCGTACAGGAACCTTTTCTGAAGTCGGAGCGACTTGAGTAGTGTGTATTAACACCGCTCCCATTCACTTACATTGTTTTTCTCTACAGCGCGACTTGGGACGACTTGAGGCGATTTCAAGTCGGATCACAAGTCGCCCCAGTGTGAACCGACTCTTAAGCTCATCCAGAGTGTTGGGTCTTGCGTCTCTCAACTTTCTCTTCCCAATATCCCACAGATTCTCTATGGGGTTCAGGTCAGGAGACTTGGCAGGCCAATTGAGCACAGTAATACCATGGTCAGTAAACCATTTACCAGTGGTTTTGGCACTGTGGGCAGGTGCCAGGTCGTGCTGAAAAATGAAATCTTCATCTCCATAAAGCTTTTCAGCAGATGGAAGCATGAAGTGCTCCAAAATCTCCTCATAGCTAGCTGCATTCACCCTGCCCTTGATAAAACACAGTGGACCAACACCAGCATCTGACATGGCACCCCAGACCATCACTGACTGTGGGTACTTGACACTGGACTTCAGGCATTTTGGCATTTCCCTCTCCCCAGTCTTCCTCCAGACTCTGGCACCTTGATTACCGAATGACATGCAAAATTTGTTTTCATCCGAAAAAAGTACTTTGGACCACTGAGCAACAGTCCAGTGTTGCTTCTCTGTAGCCCAGGTCAGGCGCTTCTGCCGCTGTTTCTGGTTCAAAAGTGGCTTGACCTGGGGAATGCAGCACCTGTAGCCCATTTCCTGCACACGCCTGTACACGGTGGCTCTGGATGTTTCTACTCCAGACTCAGTCCACTGCTTCCGCAGGTCCCTTAAGGTCTGGAATCGGTCCTTCTCCACAATCTTCCTCCGGTCACCTCTTCTCGTTGTGCAGCGTTTTCTGCCACACTTTTTCCTTCCCACAGACTTCCCACTGAGGTGCCTTGATACAGCACTCTGGGAACAGCCTATTCGTTCAGAAATGTCTTTCTGTGTCTTACCCCCTTGCTTGAGGGTGTCAATAATGGCCTTCTGGACAGCAGTCAGGTCGGCAGTCTTACCCATGATTGCAGTTTGGAGTAATGAACCAGGCTGGGAGTTTTTAAAAGCCTCAGGAATCTTTTGCAGGTGTTTAGAGTTAATTAGTTGATTCAGATGATTAGGTTAAGAGCTTGTTTAGAGAACCTTTTCATGATATACTAATTTTTTGAGATAGGAATTTGGGGTTTTCATGAGCTGTATGCCAAAATCATCAATATTAAAACAATAAAAGGCTTGAACTACTTCAGTTGTGTGTAATGAATCTAAAATATATGAAAGTCTAATGTTTATCAGTACATTACAGAAAATAATGAACTTTATCACAATATGCAAATTTTTTGAGAATGACCTGTATGTATATATATATATATATATATATATATATATTTAAAAAAAAAATATAAAAAAAAGAGGGGTTGCCACCCGGGGCCCTGGGGACCTCTGGGCCCTTTATTAATAATAATAATAATGTGTGTGTATATATATTTATATTTTTTGGATTGGTACTCACCTCTCCGCCGCCTTCTGGGCCTTCAGGGAGTTCCGTCAGAGATCCGGTAACGTCATGGACACCAGCGGGGCTTGCCGTGTCCCTCTGAAGGGCTACTTTGCTATATCTTCATATCTGCATGCTGGTGAGACCTTACTATCTACCACACGCAAGGGCTGTTACACTTCCCTCTATCAACCTGGGATTCTACAACCATGGGACTGGGAGTTGTGATAGTTCCATTCATGGGACATCTACATGCCGACGGACTGATGTTAACCTCTCCTCATCTGGATTCAGCAGTGGTATCGTTGTACCCAGTTTCATACCAGTATCATACTTAGCTACATGTTTTTATGACTGCTTTTGCTACCGTTTGGTATTACTCGCACCATTTTTACAGTTTATGTAGCTACATCGATTTTATCTCCAGTGCAATATTTATTTGGTTACCTACTTGAAGACTATAAAAGTTTTAATGCTATTCCCATCTAGCGCTGCCTTTGTGTGCGTTTTGTATCCTGCTATCCATTTTTCCAGTGGTTGGTAGCTGCACTGGGAATCGGCCTGCAAGGAGATCAGCTAAAAGTAGTTGGATCTGTATGTGCGTTATAATTAATCGAAATTAGTCGATTAATCGATTTAAAAAAAAAAAACGATTAATCGAACACAAAAATTTTAATCAGTAACAGCCCTAATATATATATAATAATAAAAGAAATAAAAAAATCTATAATTTTTTTTATATATAAAAAATAAGGGGGGTTGTCATCTGGGGCCCTGGGGACCTCCCGACCCCTAAAAAAAATTGTCCCTTTAATAAAAAAATATATATATTAAAATATATATTTTTTTATAAAAAATAAATTAAAAAAAGGGGAGTTTCCATCCGGGGCACCTAGGGGGCCTCCAGGCCCCTGGGGACCTCCGGACCTCTAAAAAAAAAAATGAAAAAAAAATGTCTCTTTAAAAAAAAAAAAAATAAGAGGGGGTTGTCATCTGGGACCCTGGGACCCCTAAAAAAAAATAAACCTTACAGGTGTACTGCCCGTACCCCCCTGATGGCACAGGGATAACTGTGTGCTTAACAGTGCTTGGTGCATACACTATGAGGTTCTTTTTCTAAGGGATGTGACAGTTTTTATTTCCTGCTTTCCAGGGAAACAAAAACCAGCACATCCCCGCTGAGAGGACAGAGCTCTGTATTGTTTACATTTACAGAGCTCAGTCCTGTCATCCTCTTGGCCAATCAGCCAATAGTGAATCATTGGCCGCAACCCGCTGACCGGCTTGTACTGTGACTAATCACAGCACAGCCGGCGCGGGGGCCGCGCACGTGCGTAGCCCTTACTCGGAAGTGCTGGATCTAGTACGTGATCCAGCGAAGGAGAGACGTTTTTCTGCCATACTTCTATGTGACGTGGCAAAGCAGATAAACAAACTTCCCACCACCAACAGCCCTCGAATGAATATTATATATACATATACCCGCTTTAAGCCATGGTCACGTGATGAGGCAAGCCTGATCTTTCTCTCTCCTTCTGTTTATTCAGATGTCCACTCACTGCCTGCATGACGTACACACCCCTTATTGGTGGACGTGACACTTTCGGTGGCCGGACCCCCTCTCATAGGCTGCAGAAGTAGGAGAACTCACGGGACCAGTAGTGCCTAAGACGATAATGTGCAGGGAAAAATGTCTGGTCCCAAAGGCAGGAATTTAGTTTGGCGTAGAAGAAAGTGTAAAGAAAAACTATTATAACTGCTCCACCTGGTTGCTGCAGTAGGACTCATAGGGGGATACCGTTGCACAAAAGGACCTCCGTCAGCCCATATATCCAACATTAGGAACATAAAAACTGGCATATGGTGTTCTTTAGCCAAATGTTTTTTTCCAAACCAGGCAAATAAATAAAAATACATCACCCACTAGCGATATCCTTATATGTATCTGCCTGATATGGAATGAAGCATTTGGGTAAGGAACGATGCATGTGAGTTTTTATGCTGTTATTCTACAAGGAAACTGTGACTTTCTTTCATTACATTGTAAGATGGCTTAGAAAGACGTGTTTGGAATCAAGATTGAGCAGTAAGGTAATTGATTCACATTGCACTTTAAAGAATAATTCCAGGTAAGGTATATTTTATACATACTGTAGTTACATTGGTCCAGCTACAGCATGTATATGCCATACCTGGCTGATTACCCTGTAGACACCTCTGTTCCAATGATCTCCATTTGCTTCTGGGTCCTGTACCGAGTGGCTGTCTTGCTGCATTCTGAGCATAGGAAGTTACTTGCTCAGCATGGGAGCCATTCGGAGAATGCTTTGCTTTTTCTGAATGAATGTAAAGCATTCTGTGACTGGATGAGATAGAGAGGTGGGTCGGTGATGTCATGTAATAAGAGTGGCAGTATCTACTTCAGTGATTTCCAGCTTCCAGGGGCATTGGCAAGGTATGGTGTGTGTATATATATATATATATATATATATATATATATATATATATATACATTACAATCTAAGCTAGACCAGTAACTATAAACTGTATACCATACCCGGATTTCATCTTTAAATTTCATTGTTGCCAGTATTGTGCTTTACAGTAAGTTAAAAGAATAATTGGTAAATAGGCTGCAGACAGATAGACATTGCAGAGATAGATAAATAGACAGACATGCAGATAGATAGATAAATGGGCAGATAGATAGATAAATGGGCAGATAGATAGATAGATAGGCGGACAGATAGATAGATAGGCGGACAGACACACAGAATACTCTGGCTCAAATTTGCTGATTCAGAAGGAAATTTGAACTGTAAATGGCCCGTCAACACCATAGGGTGAAAACTTGTCATTGCAGCAGTGACTGCATCCTATCAAATGCAGTTACTGTTTGGGTATTTGGACAGCAGTCGGATTACAATAGCTGGCTGTGGAGATTCCTCTATGTAACGGAATGGCCTGTGATACCCAAAGACTTTTGTAGGATGTGGGGTACTCCTGTGCCAGCTTCACTAATGACTCTTGGGTCTAGGGTCCTCAATAGGGGCATAGGATGACTGAGAAATTATATCATAAATTACATGAGATGGGACAGTAATGATAATTCATGTATTGCAGGATATCTTGAAATATTACAGGTGGTTAATTCTGACCCCAACAGGTCAATAGGAGAGTGACTCATTCATGTGGGGCAACATACTGTTGAGGTGTTAATTGAGTCTGGCTCCTAAGATATTTCATTGTCTATTGTGTGATGCTGATTACACTGTATTGTGTGAAAGTTCTATAGATGATAGATATGTGTTGGCAGTCTGAAAGGTGTAGTGAATTAGCATGTCAATTATGTTTACTAAAGGAATGTGTATTATGTAGCAGGTGAGAATAACTTATTGCAAAGTCAGAACGTCTGGGTAATGATTAGTAATTAGCTCATCTGAATGTCATTATCTAACGGAATGTGTATTGAAGTTCCCTGTGTCATGTTGTGGGTGGAGTTGAGTCATTGTCCACATTTGGTTTCTAACTGTATATAACAAGCTGAGTTTACCATTAAAATATTAATTTGTTTGAACCAGAGACAGAGCTGTGTGTGTCTCGTGTCTGGGGAAAATCCATATGGGTCATGTCTGCTGGATTGTTGGAGTTTCGGATAAGCTGTCTCGGGTTGGTGGAATGGAATATCGTAAATGGTGTTAACCCCTGACCGTTACACTCTATTCATGCTGATTAGCCAGAATAAGACCCCTTTCACACCGGGGGGTACCGTGGGTTAGCAGTAAATCGCCACTCTTTTTAGCTGGCATTTACCGATGTTTAAGTGTGGCTTTTGGGCTGCTAGCAGGGCGCTTTTAACCCCTTCTAGTGGCCAAAGAAAGTATTAAAAAATGCCTGTGTTGCGGCGCTTCTGAAGTGCTTTTCAGGCGCAATTTATTGCAATGGGCAGGGGCGTTTTTGCTCCCAAACCGCCCCAAAGATGCTGCTTGCAGGACTTTTTCTAACGTCCCGCAAGCACACCGCCCCAGTATGAAAGCACCCGGACTTTCACATTCGGGCGGCATGGGAGGCATTTTTCACGAACTCTACAACTCTAAATGCCTGAAAACTGGCTCAGTGTGAAAGGGGTCTAAGAGAAATCTAGGTGTCTACAGCTAGCCTTAGACATCTGCTCTGCAGAGCTGGGGCCCCTTTACAATGAAAAAAAAGCCATGTAGAAGGCCCCCCGGTGTCCATGTACTATCAACTCCTGTATTCTCACAATGCAATGCTTGGAAGGCACTGATCACAGTGGGGTAAAAGTACAGAGAAAAAAGTAAAGGCATTCTAGGATATACATAGGGGTTTATTTACTAATGTTGTAGAGTGCAAAATCAGTCTAATATCTGCAGAGAAACCAATCGGCTTCAAACCTCAGCGTGTTCAATTAAGCTTTGACAATAAAACCTGGAAGCTGATTGGTTTCTATGCAGAAGTGAGTGATTTTGCACTCTCCAGCTTTAGTAAATAAACCCCATAGCATAGTGTGTTACTTTTAATAATCGTTTAGGCTCCCTTCACACCATACAGGTGCGACGGAGCATGCATGCCTTTTTGCGCTTTTTCCAAGTGTTCCCACTGTAGTAAGGTGACCAGATTTTTTTAAAAGGAAATCTTACTTGTAATGGCGGCAATCAGCGACTCTCTGTCCCCCGCCTTACAGCCTGTCAAGTCTTACTCTCCGGGCCCCGGCCACTACTGGGTGGGAAGTGGAGGAAGATCACTCTGCCAGGGAAGGCAAGAAGATAAGCAGGCAGGTGGCTGGCCGGGACTTGAGCCAAGGCAGAAGAACATGCGAGCGGAGCGGGCATGCACCTGAAACAGAAGAAATATTCCCTCCGCTCCGACCAGCACATGACCATCAGAAAGGGGCACAGATAATGGAAAAAAATACACCCCCCCTAAGCTAGTAGGAGTGGCGGTGCGGGGGGTGTAATTCAGATTTTTTTATTCTGCACTGACTGTCTTTGAAATTGCCCCAGCCCCTGTTCAAATCCAATCCGGGGACAGACTTGGTTCAGGGACAGTGTCCTCAATCCGGGGACTGTCCACGGAAACTGGGGATGTCTGGTCACCCTACACTGTAGGGCAGTCCATTAATTTCAGTGGGCTGCCCTATGCGTGAGGCACCATGCGTTTTGGCGTGCACGAACATGCGTGTGTTAGCAGATACTTGGGGAGGTCATTAATAAATGATGGCACCTGCCACATGTCTGCTGAAGGGCAGCACATTTCTGTTGCATGTCAAGAAAGCAAGCGATTTTGTGTGTGTTCCCGAGTGAGTGTGATGTAAATGTCGGCATCTGTTACACTGTAAATAAATGGCATCACATTTTTTAGATGAGACCATTGTGTCCGGTTATTATTAGGCATTGAGCTTAATCCTCTGAGCCACTTACAATGGGCTCTTGGACGGAGGACAGTGCTCTGCTCAGAGTAGACTGTGCACAGCTGTCCTCCTGTACAACACCCAAATCCCATTAGATCCATGCTCATATCAGTTTCCAGCCTTCTCTTTCACACGGGACCCAGTACACCCAGGTGCAAACTCAGCTCAGTTATTGCTAGTGATAAATATTGTTGTTGTTGTGCGTTCTTCCCGTATTCAGCTCTGGATCATTCCGGCTCCTCTTAGCCTCAACAAATGTGGGATGATATGATTTACAGAAAAGTTTTTTTTTTTTTTGCAGCTTTTAATTATGTTTTACAAAACGGAAAAAAACTGATCTGACTCTGATCGAAGTATTGTTCTATGCGGCCTGTCATCGTTATCAACTGCCACTGCCAATAAGTGTCATGTGACGTTATCAACTTCCATCAGCCGTGATTTTCAACTGCCACTGCCAAGTAACTGAAGGGAAAGTGATTTGCAGTAACTCACAGCATGTGCTGCTGAACATCATGGTGATTTCAAGCAATGTCAAGCTTGCCATGCAATTAACTGCTGATTGGGTGATGTTTCAACCAATCAGAGATGGGCCATTTTGGTATTTTCCAATGTGTACCAGGTGCACTCACAATGCAGTATTAATGCCCCTTTATAAAGTACTGCAGGACCTTTATTGCATTATTTGTATGAATGTGGTTGGGGGCAGGGGATTGGGGGTTTTCATCTGGGTTTTGGGGGAACTTTCCAGACGCACTCAAGTACCTTAATAAAGAATTATATGTACTTTTCAGACACTTTGTTAGTATATTAGGTTGATTAGTACTTGGATACCTCCCAACTTTTTGAGATGGTAACGAGGGACACCTATTATCAAAAGTATGTAGGCATAGGACACACACCCTGCCACATCCCCTAACCACTACTCCACCGCCCGCCATAATATGATGGCGGGAAGATGGGCCTATTGTTCTGGGTGGACGTCATATGGTGTTGCGCCTTCCCAAGCCACTAGGGAGCACGCGCTCTGTGTCACTGGGAACCCGATGTGTGTGCCCGGCGGTCGCAATATCCGCCGGGCACCTGTGATTGCCCAGTAACTGAGCAGGACCGTGGATCTGTGTGTGTAAACAGACAGATCCACCTACTGTCAGGGAGAGGAGACTGATGGTGTGTCCCTACATAGGGACACCGATCAGTCACCTCCCCAGTCAGTCCCCTCCCCCCACAGTAAGAATTACTCCCTAGGGAACACATTAACCCCTTGATTGCCCCCTAGTGTTAACCCCTTCCCTGCCAGTGACATTTACACAGTAATTAGTGCATATTTATAGCACGGATCACTGTATGAATGATAATGGTCCCAAAATAGTGTCAAAAGTGTCCGATGCGTCCGCCACAATACCACAGTAAAAACGCAGATCGACGCCATTACTAGAAAAAAAATGCTATAAATCTATCCCCTATTTGCGCAAACCAATCAATAAACGCTTATTGCGAGTTTTCGTTAGAAGATAGATTTTTGGGGGATATTTATTATAGTAAAAAAATTGCTTTTTTTTCAAAATTGTCGCTCTTCTTTTGTTTATAGTGCAAAAATAATAGTTGCAGAGGTGATCAAATACCACCAAAAGAAAGCTCTAGTTGTGGGGAAAAAGGATGTCAAGTTTGGGAGCCACGTCATACAACCGCGCAATTGTCATTCAAAGTGCGACAGCGCTGAAAATTAAAAATTAGTATGTGCAGGAAGGGTGGGGGGGGAATGCTCAGTATTGAAGTGGTTAAAGGATAATTATAAATAATAAACAATTATTAGTTAAAAGTGCTTTTTTTTTACCACTACTATTCCTTTATACTGGTATTTGGAATTTACAAATGCAGGAATTTAGAATTTGGATGAACGGTTTAGCGCTGGGAAACACTTTTTTAACAATAAAAAGTGCATTTTATATACAATTATATATATCAGACCAAAATGAGGAACAAATGAGGAGGAAAGAGGGACAAGAGGGACTTAGTTCCAAATCAGGGACAGTCCCTCAAAGGACAGTTGGGAGCTAGATATTGTAGTCTAGTACGACTTCATGCCACCACTGCAGGTCCCCGGCAAAACAACCTTTGCGGTAGTGAGATGCAGCAATTTGTCAGATTGAAAGAAAGCAGCGGTGCTTTTTACCCCGGACTGCTAATGCTTCACTGTCCCTTTAACCACTTAAGACCCGGACCAATACGCTGGTAAATGACCCAAGGTGTTTTTGCGATTCGGCACTGTGTCGCTTTAACTGACAATTGCGCGGTCGTGCGACGTGGCTCCCAAACAAAATTTGCGTCCTTTTCTTCCCACAAATAGAGCTTTCTTTTGGTGGTATTTGATCACCTCTGCGATTTTTATTTTTTGCGCTATATACAAAAATAGAGCGACATTTTTGAAAAAAAAACACTATTTTTTACTTTTTGTTAAAAAAAAATTCAAATAAACTAAATTTTAGTCAAACATTTAGGCCAACATTTATTTAGCCACATGTCTTTAGTAAAAAAAAAAAATCGCGATAAAAAAAAAATAGCTACCTAGCGGGAACAGCGACACTAATACAGCGATCAGAAAAATGATCGCTTAGTGACGCTGGCAATAGGGAGTGAAAGGGTTAACTAGGGCGGTGATCAGGGGGTTAAAACTTTATTGGGGGGGTGGGGGGGCTATCCTGAACCTAACACTAACTGATTTTACACTGCCTGTCACACTGACACTAAATGCAGTGATTAGATCACTGCATTCAGTGACACTGTGACAGGGGGGGTGGGGGGGCAGATCGCAAGGGGTTAAGTATGCCTATGTGAGTGTGTGTCAGTGTAATGTTGGTGCACACTTACAGTTAGGTGTTTTTCCCATCGCAGCGGTTGGAAATACCGCTGCGATGGGAGATTACATCACTTCCCCCTTCCTGTGTTTACACAGGAGGAGGAAGTGACAGGAGACTGGGAGCGCGCGCATTGGCTGGGAGCGATCGCGCGGGGGACGGGTAAACGCCGACATCCGCCCGCTCGTCCCGGATCGCTCCCGGAGCCAGGGGGACCCCCGCATGCCGCGGAGGGGGTCCCGATGGGACCCCCGAACCGCACGAAGGCGGGGACGTAAATTTACGCCCTTGTGCCTGTACGAGCCATTCTGTGGCCGTATATGTGCGTGCGGGGGTCCTTAAGTGTTTAAGCAGTATTTGTTTTGCACATGTTGGTCATTGTTTTGCTTGAGGATCTGCGCAGTGTCACCACTTCTACTCCTGCGCTGATCCTGAAGAATAGACATTGCTGGCCGCATACAGGTGTTGCCTAGCAATCGGAGATGTTGCTGAAGAATTCTGAAGATGTGGATGAGAGGGAAACAGCCAGAGCACAAGCATATTAATCATTAATACTTTCATATACATTTTGCTTGATAGCAGCAAAGGGAGTGCTTGTTTTGTAATGTAATTCATAATTAAATGTATTAAAATTCACAACTGGCTGTTGATTTTTAAAGAGAAAGTGAAATGCATGTTTTAAGTAATTTAAGGAACACTAAAGTAAATATATATTTTTTTAAATAACAAAGATGTTATACTTACCTACACTGTGCGGCTCGTTTTGCACACAGTGGCTCCTATCCACGTCCTCTGGGGTCCCTCGATGGCTGTCTCGGCTCCCTCCCCGCAAGAGCTTTCCACCTTCATGCGAGCGAGCTCGCATGGTGGAAAGCTCTTGCGGGCACGCTCCCGTGATACAGCGGTGGCCATAGCTGCCGACTGTATCACTTAACCCCGCCCCCCGGTGCACTGTGTCATTGGATGTGATTGACAGCAGCGCTAGCCAATGGCGGCGCTGCTTTCAATTCATCCAGTGTAGCCAATCAACGGCCAGGCTGAGAACCGAGGAGGATGACGGGGACGAGCGTGGGATTTTCGAGGGGTCAGGTAAGTAAAACGAGGGTTCGAAGGGGGCGGTGCTGTTGGATGTTTTTTCACCTTAATGCATAGGATGTCCCCCCCTCACTCCTGCCACCTTCCGCGGCTCACCCGGGCTCTCACGTCCAACTATGGAGGCCTGAACGATCAGCTGGCATGTCCACCGGCTGGCTGGGGACCCGACAAGAGCCAGAATCAGCATTGATTGGGTCTCGGATCTATTAACCCGGAAGC
Source organism: Rana kukunoris (assembly GCA_029574335.1). NCBI lineage: Eukaryota > Metazoa > Chordata > Amphibia > Anura > Ranidae > Rana > Rana kukunoris. The sequence continues at coordinate 60,857,279 of CM056050.1, read as the reverse complement.
AATGTCATAATATCACTTCCAGTTTATGGAAGCCTAATGGCCGAACACACGATCCGGATATCGGACGAAAACGATTGTACGATGATGGATCGTACAATTTTCGGATCGTGTGTACACTACTTTCGAGAGCTGATCACGACCGTTCATCTGATATTATTAGATCGGACAAGCGCGAAAATTTTCCTCGTACAATTTCAGATCGTACGATTTTCGTTTAGTCAGTACAGTTGTCGTCAGACAATGCAATACAAATACATTACAACACATGACATCACTTCCGATTTTTTTTTCTGTCGTACGAGAATTTTCGTGACTATAATAACTTATTTCATTTTACTTGCGACTATTAAGTGAAAAAAGTCGTACGATCCGTCGTACGATATTCGGATCGTGTGTACGGGCCATTAAAGGCGCCAAATGAAAAAAAAAATTACTTGCCATTTTGAATGCTTTTAAGTGAAAAGGAGGGATTTAAATTCTTATAGATAGGGGTTAACATCAGTCCGTCGGCATGTAGATGTCCCGTGAAGGGAACTATCTCAACTCCCAGTGGATGGCTGTAGAATCCCAGGTTGATAGAGGGAAGTGATAGATGGAAGTGTAACAGCCCTTGCGTGTGGCAGATAGTAAGGTCCCGCCGGCATGCAGATATGAAGGCACAGCAAAGGAGCCCTTCAGATGGACACGGCAAGCCCCGCCGGTGTCCGTGATGTCACCAGATCTCCGACAGAACTCCCTGAAGGCCCGGAAGCCAGTGAATAGATTAGTACCAACCAGAAGAATTTTAATCGATCAAAAAAATGTGATATATATATATATATATTAAAAAGGACAGTGTAAAAAATTAATAAAATAAATAAGAAAAAAACTAAAAAAATGTAAGCGTCCCCATCCCTCCCTGCTCGCATTAATAAGTCGCGCCCGCAAATATAAACAGTGTTCAAACCACACATCTGTAATGCCGCATACACACGATCGGGCTTTTGCCCAGCCAAATCACATTGGAATTCCGACAGAAAAAAAGCACACTGAACTGAACAGAACTGCGTCTGGTGTGAACTGGCCCTTAGTCATTAAGTGGTTAAACTTGCCTCATTTGCAGACCGAAGTTAATCCCTTTGATCTAAAAGAACCAAATGATAAAATGTTTATTTTTATCTCAGCGCTCAGAAATGTTAGTAAACATTTGCCGGCTGAGTGTTTTTTTCAGTTCTGAGCAGAGAACTGCTCTGTACTTGTTTAACATGAATCATGGAAATGCCGGATTAAGATCATGAGGGGGGGGGGGGGTTGAATCAAGATCACTTTTTTTTAACGATTAATCATGCAGCTCCATAAGATAGTTTGCAAGATAAATCTGTAAAAACATTTAAATGATCAGAAAGTAAACACAGCCTAAAATGTTCATTATAGATATAGGGGTAATTGCCAAATACAGAAACGCAAACAGCACAAGAAAAGCACAAACTACTTCAAAGATCTTGAATTTTGTATGTGTATTTCTTGGCTTCCAAAAAGGACAACAGTGACCAGACAAGACACTAGAACCAAAAAAGCCCCAAAAAAGCCACAGAGGAAGCACATAAGTGGAAGAACGCCAAGGTACTACCTAAACCATGAGGCCAATGTTTTACATGGAAGTGGTTTCCCCCAAATAGTTTATGTCCTGTCCACTTACATCCTCCCAATGGTCCATCTAGTGGACTTTAGGCAGGAAAGCCGCTCTGCACCTCCTCCTTTTATGATCCCATCCAATCTCATCCCAGAATAATGTAATTTCAAGTTCTGGAAATGGGCGCATGTTGTGATATAACCACGTCACTTCCTGGTGTTACCAAGACCCAGTCCCCAGCTGTGGCAACCCAAAAGACCTATATTCGAGACTGGAATGCATGAAAACCTAAGGGTAGGAAGTGATGTCACTTGTCCTCAAATGTAAACATAATGCAGACTCCAGAGTAGCAAGATCCACCTTTCCTCACTGCTCAGTGTTTGAGCACTGAAGATATTCATGCCACTGGCACGGTTTTAGGTGTCCAGTGAATGGGGTACCCTGACATTACGTGACATCATGACAACATATGACATCAGCACTGCGCATAAAAGCAGTTTCAGCACCATGGAAAGCATGCCGGAAAATGAACAGGACATTCCTGCTATTTAACAAGATTCACCCAAAATATCTTCACAAAAGATTTGTCCAAAAGTTAAGATCAGGTGCTACTGTACTGCAAAGATTCACCATTGCAAGATCTGGAATAACAAGATTCACCCAAAGAATAGAGGGGATTTATCCTGAGAAAATGCTTGGCAAATGGAGGCACATCTTATTTGGGCGAATTTTATATATTTTTTCACTTAATTTTACCAGGGAATAATTGATAACTCTACCCCTCAGTATCTGACTATTCAGATCATAGCAAGAGGCGAAGGTCATCTGCAAATTGACAGCTGCTGTTTGTTAACTGCCTGACGTGACACACTGATCCCTCAGGCTGCTGTTAGAAATCACGGGGCCCCATACAACCTACCTGACAGGGCCCCCCCCAAAAAATATATCAAAACAATGGGGTAGATTCACGTAGATCGGCGCATCTTTCTTTTTCCGGCGTAGCGCCGTAGCGTATCTTCTTTACGCTACGCCGGCGCAATGTTGAGCTGCAAGCATGCTATTCACAAAGAATATTCGCTCAACGTTGCGCCAGCGTAGCGTATAGTTGTCAGCGTAAGCCAACGTAAGTCAAAGTAGGTGGAAGTGGGCGTGTAACATTTAAATGAAGCGTGACCCCATGCTAATGATTGGCTGAGCTTCAAAAAACGAACTCCACATGCGTCGGCTCTTTGACGCATCCCAGTGTGCATGCTCAAAGTCACATCAAAATAGCTGCCTAAGATACGTCAATACACTGCCTATGACGTGAACGGAACCTACGCACAGCCCTATTCACGTAGAACTACGTAAACGATGTAAAATAGGACAGCTGTTTCCTAGTCCATACCTTTGAATGGGTTGCGCCACCTATATGGTGGAATAACTTTACGCCAGACGTAACCCTTACGCAAACCGCGTATCTTTTCCGCCTGGCGCATTTACGTTTGTGAATCTGCGTATCTTTGCATATTTAACATGGGTACGCCGAATGCGTCCAGCGTAACTATGCGCCCAAAATACGCCGGCGTAGGCAAGTTACGTAGCCATGTTTTACGATGTATCGGGGTAACAATATGATGGCGCACATTTGTACTTACGACGGCGTATCTCTAGATACGCCGGCGTAAAACTTCATGAATCCAGCCCAATATTTTCACAAACAAATACACTAAAATTATTATTAGCGGACACAAACATAACAGAGAACTTGCCAATAACAGAGAACGAGACAATTTGACTCCCGTCCAGGAAAAAGAAAACTTGCTCTCTTTTTTGCTCGTCGAGTTTCCTCGACAGTTTCCTCGATGAAAAACGTACACATGACCGGTCTTCTCGGCAAAAAAGCTCTCCCGCCGAGTTTCTTGATTGATTCTGCTGAGGAAACCGGTTGTGTGTACGAGGCCTCAGAAGATAATCAAAAGGTAGTGTCAGGTCAGGCAGTTGTCAGGGCAGGGACTGACAGGGTGGGTTCACACTACATGCAGAGAAAAATGTTTTATTTTTTTCTCTATGGCTAGTGATTGTGCTGGGCAGGCTTTGAGGGATGGTGCCTTACATTTTTACAACACAAGGCACTGTTTTCCCCCCTTTTTTTGTTAACTTTATAGGAATGTCACAAAGGAACTGATTTTCTAAAACTGGAGAGTCCAAAATCTGGTGCAGCTGTGCATGGTAGCTGTAATGAATGAATGAATGAATGAATGAAAACTTGTATAGCGCGGCACATGCGAACTGAATCGCCTCTGGGCGCTTGTTGTTCCTGTCTCCTTTGATATCAAAAGAGAAAAGTCTTGACCTTTTTCCTAAATGCTAGGTGGTTCTCCTCCAACCGAATGCTGGTTGGTAAAGCGTTCTATAGTCTGGGGCCTTGGATCGCGAATCTTCTTTCTCCTTTGGCTTGAAGTTGGCTTTCGGAACCTGGAGCAGGTTCTGATTCGTGGATCGCATAAATAGAGGGGGGCATTTCCATGGACACATCTATGCGTAAGACAGAGAGCTTTAAAAGCAATTCTGTCTTTGACTGGCAGCCAATGAAGGGCTCGCAGTGAAGGTGAAATAGATTCCCAGGGTTTTTTCCCTGTCACAAGTCTGGCGGCCGTATTCTGAACGACTTGCAGACGAGCGATTTGGTACTTGGGGAGTCCGAGGTAAAGGGCATTTGCATAATCCAGCCTGGAGTTTACAATTGATCCCACCACGACCGCTAAATCTTCTTTAGGGATGAACGGAGTGAGTCTGCATAGTAGGCGCAGTAGATGGTGAGATCCGCTGTCTACTGACCCTATTTGTGCGTCCATTGTCATAAAGGAGTCAAAAATGACCCCAAGGCTTTTGACTTTGGCGCTAGGGGTGATGAGCTTGCCCAAAATAGGCGGGGGGGTCCACGCTGTTGAAAGTTGATTCCTACGCTTGGCGTGAAACAGGAGAAGTTCTGTTTTCGCTCCATTGAGTTTAAGATAACTCTTTGTCATCCAGTCCTCTATCAAAGAGAGGCATGTCTCTAGATTGAGGTGGTGATCCTGTCTATTGCAGATGCGGAAATACAGTTGCGTATCATCTGCATATGAGTGGTAGAGCAGTTTTTGGCTGCTGATAATCTCAAAAAGAGGACGAAGATATATGTTAAACAGCACTGGTGACAGAGGCGATCCTTGAGGGACTCCGCATGTTACTGTGCGTTTCTCAGATGTAAAAGGTCCTAACTTCACTGTTTGCGATCGGTTTTCCAGAAAAGAGGAGAACCAAGATAAATCGCCTTCTGCGACTCTGGCTACTTCAGCAAGCCGAGTCAGCAACAGTTTGTGGTCTACAGTGTCGAAAGCGGCACTTAGGTCCAACAGAACTAGAAGACAAGATTCTCCTTCGTCTGCGGCCTTGAGAACATCGTCCCATACTTTCAGCAATGCTGTTTCCGTCCCGTGTCCGGGACGGAAGCCTGATTGCAATGGGTCAAGTAGCTTGTAGGTATCTAGATGCTGTTGCAGCTGTTGTACCACTACTTTTTCCATTATCTAACGGTGTTTAAATAAACGCCGTTAGGTAACAAAACCCCTTTTGAGGGTAACGAGTAATCTACTAGATTACTCTTCCCCTCTCGGCAACGCCGCTCCCATTACTGGGGCGGCGTTACCGTAATTACTTACCTCCTGTGTCAGCAGCAGCCGCCATGCCATCCTCCTCAGGCTGTTCCGTGATAGGTGGAACAGTAATTTTCCCAGCAGTGCCTCTGTTTAGTGTTCAGCCTATCACAGATGCCTTCTCATCCTCAGCCTCGGCCTCGGACTATGAGAAGGCATCCGTGATAGGCTGAACACTAAACAGAGGCTCTGCTGGGAAAATTACTCTTCAGCCTATCACGGAACAACCTGAGGAGGAGGCGCGGCTTTCAAATAATGGAGGATGGCAGCCGACGTCTGACATATGGTGGAGAACAGGAGAAGGTAGGGAGATCGTTGTCGAGGAATTTTACAGGCACAATGAGACATGTATGATGGCACAGTGACTCACTGTGCCATCATACATGCCTCACTCACTGTGCCTGTAACATGCCTCATGCCTCACTGTGCCTGTAACATGCCCCATGCCTCACTGTGCCTGTAACATGCCCCATGCCTCACTGTGCCTGTAACATGCCTCATGCCTCACTGTGCCTGTAACATGCCTCATGCCTCACTGTGCCTGTAACATGCCTCATGCCTCACTGTGCCTGTAACATGCCTCATGCCTCACTGTGGCTGTAACATGCCTCACTGTGCCTGTAACATGCCTCATGCCTCACTGTGCCTGTAACACACCTCACTGTGCCTGTAACATGCCTCATGCCTCACTGTGCCATTATACATGCCTCACTGTGCCATCATACATGCCTCATGCCTCACTGTGCCATTATACATGCCTCATGCCTCACTGTGCCATTATACATGCCTCATGCCTCACTGTGCCATTATACATGCCTCACATGCCTCACTGTGCCATTATACATGCCTCACATGCCTCACTGTGCCATCATACATGCCTCATGCCTCAAAAAAAAGTCAGTTACTTTGCTGAGTAACTAATTACTTTGCCAGTGTAGTAACTGAGTCACTAACTCAATTACTTTTTTGGACAAGTAATTTGTAACTGTAACTAATTACCTTTTTAAAGGACGATGAGCAACACTGGTAGCCAATCATCTAACTTCAGGCGGTTGTATATTCGCTGACACAATTTTTTTGTTTTGTTACCCCTGTAAGGCAAAAGGCATAATGAGCTACTATGCACCGCATACTAGCTCATTATGATATACTTACCTTAGAACGAGGCACCGGACACTCACCTGGTCCACGCCGAGGTAGCTGACATGTTGCCTCGGCGTGTCTTCCGGGGTATCGCGGCTCCATCGCTGTGAGTGGCTGGAGCACTGCAATGTATACAAGAGAGTGACCTTGTCAATGTAAGCTCTGAAATCATCTGAAAGAACTCTCAAACCCTACATTGGGTTTGACTTGCAAAAGAAGTTTGGAGGGAGGGGGAGTGGTAAAGCACATTGAAGGTGGGTTGGTTGACATTTTTGAAAGCAAAGGGCAACAGCCAAGCCAGGGACCTAGCATTTTAATATGCCAGCAGTAACTTCCTTTTTGCGGCAGCTTTACTTTAGTAGATCTCTCACTGGTTACTACGGGTTACTGAACTTTGTACAGCATTGCTTTTTTTCCAGTCTCATTGAATAAGAGCCTTGTGGTTTTTTTTGCTGCATTGGAATTTATTTGACAAGGAATGCTCTGCCAAATAGCAGAGACTTTCTGTAGCTGCAGAGTACAGTTCGCACATCATAAAGAAGATATATGGAAAGTGGTCCTCTGTACTTATCCCAATGACACCATAGAGAATACACCATGACTCAGTGCTGCAGAGCCTTCTCATAGGATCCAAGTGGAAAATGGATATTATATTCTACCTATCTTTATATTTTTATTTTTTATTTTATTTTTGGTTTGAGAGGTAATTTCGGGCACATTCAAAACACAAAATTCATTAGTAAATTTGCTATGAGATGCAGCAGTTGGCTACGTTCCAATTTTGCTAATGAATTTTGCAATTTGAAAGTTTAAAAGCTCCAACTTCTTATTACTTTTGTTGTGGATCCAATCTGTTCTGTTTAAAGCACCTGTAGTATTAGGGAAATGATTTGCTGTGAAGTAATCACAGTCCTTGTTTTTTGTTAAGTGTTACTAAACCCACAACAGTAAAATCAGTCTGTATTTGCAGCATAGCATGCTTGTTATACTCAGTGTGGAACTTAAGGGGTTAATCCTCTGCATTGTGTAAAAATATTGTTTTATCCCGTATGCACAGATCCTCCTCTCCTGCACTGTCTATCTGGGGAAAGCCAGCTAACACAGGCAGAGCAGCCGACCTGCACATGCTCAGTTGTGTCTTTTATGCTGGAGAGAACACTTACTTGTTCTCAGAGATAGACAGGTCACATGATATTGACATCACACATGTTGGCGTGTATAAAGGCTGCAGTGGAAATCTCCTCCTTCCTGAACTATAAGCACTGAAGAAACTCTGCAGTTTATTATGTGTAATGCCCTGATCCTGTTGAACAGACGCTGCTTTAAATTTAGTGGGGCCTGAGCTGTTATTTGGCTCAGATAAAAGTGATATGGGGCAAATTCAGCCTCTGTTCCAGCCGTGACTGTGCTGGGAGTATCCACCATTGTTCGCCTGGGGGTGTCATTACCACCCCAGACCAAGGGTGGCAGCAGCAAGGTCAAGGTGTATTGGGTATTCTCCTCGGCAGTGAATCAGTGGGAGTGGTTGCTCACTGTGCATGCAGGGGAGGGGTACTTAAGGGACAGATGTTATTAGTGTGGGGTCTGGTACCTTGGGAGAAGGCCTGGAAACTTCATCGAAGGATGCGGTGCGCACCGAGAGGCTTGACAGTGTCGCCTGTCGGGGTCCTAAAGTTCTATTAAAGCTCAGCTGGAGAGATCCGGGTGCTGAATTCTGTGGCAGAGGATTCTGGACCAATGACGGCTGGTGCTCAAAATTTTTTGGGGGGCGCAAACAAACAAAAAAAATAAATAAAACAATTACAGCCTCACTGTGCCCATCAAATGCAGCCGCTGTGCCAATCAAATGCAGCCACTGTGCCATACCATCAGTTGTCACCACTGTGCCATGCCATCAGTTGTCGCCACTGTGCCATAAATTGTCGCCACTGTGCCATGTATTCAAATGCAGCCACTGTGCCATGCAACGCAGCCACTGTGCCATAATTTATCGCCACTGTGCCCATCAATTTTCACCACTTTGCCATGCCATCAAATGCAGCCACTGTGCCATCAATTGTCACCACTGCGCCCACTAATTGTCACCACTGTGCCATGCAATCAAATGCAGCCACTGTGCCATCAATTGTCGCCACTGTGCCATCAATTGTCGCCACTGCAATGCCAAACGCAGCCACTGTACCATCAAACACAACAACTGTGCCATGCCATCAATTGTCACCACTGTGCCCATCAATTGTCACCACTGTGCCCATCAATTGTCACCACTGGGCCATAAAACGCAGCCACTGTGCCATGCCATCAATTGTTACCACTGTGCCCACATCAATTGTTGCCACTGTGCCCACATCAATTGTTGCCACTGTGCCCACATCAATTCTCACCACGGTGCCCTTTAATTGTCGCCACTGTGCCCTTTAATTGTCGCCACTATGCCCTTTAATTGTCGCCACTGTGCCCTGTAAAATACTGCCCCCTTGCTCCCCCGCTTGGGAATTTTCCTCTTTCGTGTCAGCCATCCTCCTTCCACAGTCCCTCGATTTCTTCTCCTGCCCTCGATGACGCTTCCGGTGAACCTGATTGGCTGAGACGCCTGTCAGTCTTATCCAAGAAATGCACTCCCCGTGTGTCCCCTGGATAACTATTTGGAAGCCGATTACAGCCTGAGGGCTGTAATCGGAAAGCCTATCAGAGCCGCTGGCTCTGATGGGCACTTCCAAAGCCAACCAGCAGCCGTTATTCAGATGTCCGGCACTCACCAGGGGGCCGGCCATCTGAATAGTGGGCGGCAGCAACAATATACAGATTCATGCAATGCATTAATCTGTGTATTGTATTCAGTGGCGGTGCGGGAGCGAGAGGGGGCGCTCCTGCGCCCTCTATGGACGCACTGCCACTGTACCGGACCAAAGTGTCTCATCAAGAAAGGAAGGTCTGTGGCAGAGACTGTACTTTACTTTGTGTGCCATCCCGGCTGCTAGGCCAGTGAGAGGCACCTATCCAGGTGAGCAATACCCACTCTGGCTAGAGTGGCGAGGAGAACTGTTTGTTGGAAGCAGGAGTGTTTCCCTATTTGTGATTATGCACCTGAACCTACCTACCCTTCCACTCATCATCCTTTTTTTCTAAAGTTCTGCAAAATAAACCAAAGAAAAAGAAGTGCATTGAAATTCTTCAGACTCTCTTTTTACCCTGGACAGCGAGAACATAGAGGTAATGTGCCACCCAAAATATAACCAGCAACCCCTCCAGGGGGTAGTGCTACATATGTAACCGTGGTATATAGATCATCCAAAAGGTATGTAGTGGCAGTATTTTAATGTAAAAAGATGATTTTTAAGCTGCGGGCACTGTGGGGAGCGGATGAACTATTTTCATATTACTGGGTTTAGTAACACTTTAATTATGAGCATTTTATGGCATTTAGAAGAGTGTGAAGGTCATTAAATCGTTTGGTGTTGCTAGACCTGTCAAAGCACTTCCAACTAATTCTAGTTTTGCTTCGTTGATGCCAGCAAGGTGACATACAGGTAATAGCCCTGTAAAAACAATGAGTTTCTTTAATTTGATTCCTTTCGGTCTGTTAAATACACAATTGAAAGTGTTTAGTTGTATCTGTTTGATACCTGTTGATCTGGCCAAAAAATGCAGACACCACATCTAAAGCCTAGTAAGTGCATTACATTTATTTTTTATTTAGTATTGGACAAATTGGAGAAAGGTTTGATCCTCTGTTAGTTTTATTTGCTGCTTTTTAGTTTTTTTGGAAAAAAAGGTATAAAAATGGAAAATAAAGTTACACACAAATTTTGAGCCACTCCACATAAGAACATAGGGGAATCTACATATGTTACAAATGAGAGCACCAATTATAGGACCATTGTTCACTGTTAACTCTAAGCTCATAACCTGTAGGACCTGCATTTCAAAGGCACATGCAATTTTAAGGCTTCACATAGCTTATCTATATGGGTATCTATTTACTTTTAATTTAGTATTATCAAAAAAATAGGTAGTATATTGCAATTGTGTGCTCTAAAAATCAACTTTAGTTTACTGAAATTTTGTGCTGGAAAAACCATTGCACTAATATTGTGTAACATAAACAAAAAGGAACTACCACTATTTTATTGTGAGGCGGCGTACACACGGCCGAGGTTCTCGGCAGAAACCAGCGAGAACCTCGCTGGGAGCCGCATTCTGACGAGAACCTCGGCCGTGTGTACGCTCTCGGCGAGCCCCGCCCGTGGGCAAACCCGTCGAGCCGAAATAGAGAGCAGGTTCTCTATTTGCTCGACGGCCCGTCGGGATGAATGGCTGGTTGCCTTTCCCGACGGGCGGGTCGCCGAATCTGACGGCCGGCAGAGAACCTCGACGGGCGGAACGATGTGTTCTGCCCGTCGAGGTTCTCTGCCGTGTGTACGCGGCCTCACTCTCTTTGCATATGTCAGCGGCCCGGGAGAGTGATCAAAAATGGCTGATTTAGCTTGTGAATTTTAAAGCTGAACTCTAGGCTCTGGCTTTATTAAGACACCATTCAATTTTTTTTTTTTTTTAATGCAAGCAGTGTAAGCAGCTGAATTTTACATGGTATTAACATCTTGTCATCCTTATACAGCAGAGCACAAAGAAGGGGAGGAAAAAGCTAGTAAGGTGTGCTGCAGTAGTGCAGGGAGCTATGCGAATAAGAGGAGAGTGGAATGCTCCTCTTTTCACTGTCCTGTCACAGGGTGGAGAAGGGTCCTATAAGTGAAAGCGAAACTGCAGCAGAGACAATTTTGGTCCTGTCCCCTGCTAGAGGGGGCTGTGCTATGGGACTGAACGCTACTTGTAACGCTTCTCCCAGAGGAGCCACTGAATTGTTTGGGTCCCCCTGCCCTGCAATAGTGATGACCTGCTTTCTTTGTACCTGGACCCAAGAAACACTGACACACCTGGAACAGTTGGAATGGACTTTATCAACAGGAAAAGCCCTGTAAGGAAAGGTTGGGTTTCACATAGACATGCAACAACAAAACATACAAAGATGTCAAATACAATTTGCACAGGCGAACAAACCGGTACTATAATGCACAAGGTAATGGCAGTGTTAAGGCCTTTCTACAGGAAAGAGGCCCTAACTAGACCACAGGCCAATGGGATTCACAACGTATGCCATGTAGACATGAACGGTTTTCCCGTTGGATAAAAAAACAATGGTTTTCCCAATGGAATTCCGGCCAGGCTTGTCTTGCGTACACACGGTCAGACCAAATTCTCCCGTCCAAAGTGCGGTGACGTACAACACGTACAACGGCACTATAAAGGGGAAGCTCAATTCCAACTGCGCCACCATTTGGGCTGCTTTTGCTGATACACAAGTTAGTAAATGTTTGGTGAGAGACGATTTTCAGCCTTGTGCTTTTCAGTCTGTTACAGCGTGACGAATGTACTATCTCCATTACGAACGCTAGTTTCACCAGAATGAGCATTCCCATCTCATACTTGATTCCGAGCATGCACGGTTTTCCCGTTAGGATTTTTTTATGGACGGGAATACACACGGTCGGAATTCCCAGCCAAAAGCTCTCATCGTAGTTTTTCCGATGGGAAAACCGGTCGTGTGTACGAGGCATTAGTCCTACCAGCATTAAGGCTCTTGCTGTAAATTTGTAATCCATGGAGCAAAGTGAACAAGTACCCTTTAGCAAAACTTCCTGTAGGCAGCACAAAGGGCATTTTTAGCCCAAAGCCTTCTCACCATTCATGTGCTAAGGTGAAGTCCTCCATGACACACCCCATTCCACCAATGGCAACTCCCATGCTCAGATGGCCTCCTAGGCTACCTCTTAAGCCTGCACTTACTGGTCTCTCTGTCATCACTCAGCATACAGCACAGTTTAGCATATGGTCCTATTCAGCATCATAGGATCAGTAACACAGTTCACAGTCCTCATACTCTGCACATCACAGCTAGCCCACCACATGATGCTCAGCAGCAGAGTTCCATGGCTTTTGACACATACCCTAGCAGTTTTCCCTGAACACATAGTAGCACATGAGTCTCTCCCTGCTCTTAGCACTAAACAGTCTCCGCACAGCTTTCCATAGCCTCAGCAGCTCTCCCTGAAACCCAATGCATTTTCCCCAGGGTGCACACTGCTTTCCAGCAGACACAGAATCATTCCATGTGGATTCCCAACTACTCAGCCTGTTCTCCCTGGGCTCTCTCATACAGTTAAGGTCTGGTGGGTGGGCACATGTGGTACCAGTTGTAATCTTCCTGTTGCTTTGCTAGAGGTAGACTTAAAAATTCAGCCACAGTGGCCATTCAGTGAGTTGCTTCAATGGGATTGGTTGATTAGCAACTTGTGTTACCAAGCATTTGAACAGGTGTACCTAATGGATATACAGTATCTCACAAAAGTGAGTACACCCCTCACATTTTTGTAAATAGGTGGAGGAGCGCAAGGTCTCTAACATCCACCATCTCCATGATGTCGTCATGGAGGAGTAGAAGAGGACACCGGTGGCAAACTGTGTAGCTCCGATGAACTCCATGCCCAAGAGGGTTAAGGCAGTGCTGGAAAATAATGGTGGCCACATGAAATATTGACACTTTGGGCCCAATTTGGACATTTTTACTTAGGGGTGTACTCCCTTTTGTTGACAGTGATTTAGACATTAATGGCTGTGTGTTGAGTTATTTTGAGGGGACAGCAAATTTACACTGTTAGAGTCGGTTCACACTGGGGCGACACGTCAGGTGGCTCAGCCGCCTGACGAGTCGATTCCCATGCAGTGCAATGGAAGCGTTCTAATCGGAGCAACGCAAGTCGCTCCGACTTAGAAATTTTCTCCCTGTACGACTTCGGGGGGCGGCTCGGGGCGACTTGCATTGACTTCTATACAGAAGTCGTCTTGCAAATCGCCTCTGGAGTCGTCCACAGGACGACTTGCAGAGCCGCCCCCGGAGTCGTGCCGCCTGTGTGTGAACCGACTCTAATACAAGCTGTACACTCACTACTTTACATTGTAGCAAAGTGTAATTTCTTCAGTGTTGTCACATATAATAAAATATTTACAAAAATGTGAGGGGTGTACTCACCTTTGTGAAATACAGTGTGTATATATGTATTAAAACAATGTTGAAAACACTAATTGTTTGAAGAACACAGAGTTATTTTGTATACAGTTAGCTGGATAATATCCCTCTCACACCGTAAAGATAACATGAGAAGCACAAAATAACTACAAAATCCTTAAAGGCCAGACATGGGAAATAATGTCTGTTTTATTCTCATGGGAAGACAGCACAGAAAACAGGGATGTTTTTTTTCCTGTTTTTGCATTTTGTGTTATTATAATATCATCAATAGCTGGTGCTTCTAATCAAAGGTATATGTACAAAGGCAAGCAGATGTCCCATAATGAGAGAACTTCCTCCCCAGTGTCCTGTCACACTTACAGAGGGAAATCCATGTGTGTTTAGTGCTTAAACAGCAGAGGGATTCAGCTGTGCTTTCCTCAATTAGCCCTATGACTTCATTGTTGCAACTTGAATTTAATTATATTCATATTCTTTGTGAAATGTATCAAAAAAATTCACAGACGGGGCAGGTAGTCTTGTCCACTAGCTCTCCTGTCAACTGTGTGAAGTGCAGTAGGGCGCCAATCCCTAGTCAATAGCATGTGTTAAAAAGTCCATAAACTGGGACCCCGTGTCTCTTTATCTTTATTAAACAATTTTACAACTGTCTAGTGAATTGGTGATCAACGTTATTGATATAGGGGGGCCTTAAATGCAGAGCTGACATCACAAAGGGAAAAATCATAATATACAGTAAAATATACAGTGCATGTAATGCTACAGAAAGCTGTCAGAAACTGCACACATGCAGTAGTACAGGGCTAAAAATTTCAAGTCCTGAGCTACTAGCCAGGCATCAAGAGTTACTCGCCACCAGTTGCCCCACCTAATTTATACACTGCCCTGCGCCTAATTGCACCTGTAAACACGCCCTTGTAGATTATCTCATGGAATGACACTGTTTTATGCAGAATCAAGTTACAAAATTAAATATTACCAACAACAACTTTAACAAAATGGGACAGGGCACTGGGGGCAGACCAGAGGGACAGGGAACTGGGGGCAGACCAGAGGGACAGGGAACTGGGGGCAGACCAGAGGGACAGGGCCAGAAGGACAGGGCACTGGGGGCAGACCAGAGGGACAGGGCACTGGGGGCAGACCAGAGGGACAGGGCCAGAAGGACAGGGCACTGGGGGCAGACCAGAGCACTAGAACACTCTCTCTCTCTCTCTCTCTCTCTCTCAAGGAGAAGAAAACTGCACAAACTGGAAGGCTGCCGCTCTCATGTCAGGGCAACTTTCAGTGAGCACCGCACCGGAGTGGTAATTTTCGCAATCCTCCACCTCACTCATTACTCTCTGCTCTCCAGCTACATTGGTCGGGGCCCGGGGGGAGGGGGCAGGCTCAGAGAGGTCATACTGTTAGGTCCCATGGCTTAATGAGAAATGTAAGGAGAGCACCTGTGTACTGCTCTGCCTGTGTGCGGCTCACCAGACTACTTTTCCTGAGCATGCACCTTTCCTCCTCGGCCCCCAAACTCATCGGGACTCTAAGTGTAGGCACAGATTGCAGGGAGATTGGTCATGCAGACCTGTCATCACTCGCCCCCAGCTTAAATCCACTCGCCAAATGCTAGTAGGCGAGTGGAAATTTTGAGGGCTGCAGTAGTATATGGTTAATGACTATGACCATGCTACAAAAGATGATCGAAGACTACGGACATGCCACAAGAGATGGTCAAAGAGTCAAGACATGCCACAAGAGATGGTCAAAGACTACAAGCAATATAACAAGAAATGGTCAAAGACTATGAGTATGCTGTAAGAGATGGTCAAAGCCTACAGGCATGCCACAAGAGAAGGTCTAAGACTACAGGCGTGCCACAAAAGATGATCAAAGAATATGGGAATGCCACAAGAGATGTACAAAGACTAGGGGTATGCTACAAGAAATGGTCAAAGACTACAGACATTCCACAAGAGATGGTCAAAGACTACGGGCATGCTACAACAAATGGTCAAAGACTAAGGGAATACCTCTAGAGATGGTCAAAGGCTAGGGGCATGTTACAAGAAATGGTCAAAGACTACAGGCATGCCACAAGAGATGGTCAAAGACTACGGGCAAGCTACAAGAGATGATCAAAGACTACAGGCATGCTACTGTACAAGAGAAGGTCAAAGATTAGGGACATGTCACAAAAGATGGTCAAAGACTATGAGCATGCCACAAGAGATGGTCAAAGGCTGCAGGCATGCCACAAGAGATGGTTAGAGACTATGAACATACTACAAGAGATGGTCAAGGACTACGAGAATGCCACAAGAAATGGTCAAAGGCTTTGGGCATGGTACAAGAGATGGTCGCAAATTACAAACATCATTTAAAAAAAAAAGGCATTGCGAGCTACGTGTGTGTTCACAGGAAAGCTAACAGCACGCTGCTGACACTGATCACAGTCACATATACAAGAAGAAAATCACTTCCATGTATGTGTTGCGCTGTGCATACCTATCCAAACATAAATAATTACTATGTGTGAAATCAATCAGTGACAAAATCAAAAAGTGTCAACTCATATGATAACAATACAATATCACAATATTTAACAAAATTACATTTGATTTTGGTGCTTATATAAAATCCTCTGATGTGCAGTTCAACTATTTAATATTTGACATGAACCCATCAACAAATCACTATCCATGAAACAACTTCTTGATCCCATTATTCCATTTGTAGGTGCTCCAAAGTCAAAAAACAAATTGGATTGATCTCCCAACTTCTATGCTCTTCCATAAGGCAATTTCCACATCAGTGGATAGCATCAGGGTACATATGAAAATAGTGCTTGACTCTAATAGTGCTTATAATTGTAGCACTACCCCCGTAGGAGCTGCTGAGTATTTTTGGGTCGCACATTACCTCTATGTTCTCGCTGTCCAGGGTGAAAGGAGAGTCCAAAGAATTTCAATGTCCACACAATTCACTTCTTTTTCTAGGATTTATTTGTAGAACTTCAATAGAAAGGAGTGGGAGGGTAGGTAGGTTCAGGTGTATAATCACAGATAGGGAAACACTCCTGCTTCCAGCAAACAGTTCTCGTCGCCACTCTAGCCAGAGTGGGTATTACTCACCCAGATAGGTCCCTCTCACTGGCCTAGCAGCCAGGATGGTGCACAGAATAAAGTACAGTCTCTGCCACAGACCTTCCTTTATGAGGAGACACTGTTGATCCAGAATCCCCTACCACAGGATTCAGCACCAGGATCTCTCCAGCTTAACTCTGATAGAACTTTAGGCCCGACAGATGACACCGTCAAGCCTCTCAGTGTCTGGTGCATCCTTCGGTGAAGTTTCCAGGCCTTCTCCCCAGGTACCAGCCTCTTGCATGGCCCCCTCCAGGATAGGTCCCCCCCTGGCTTTCTTCATCAAGCGACCTCGTCCTGCAGGACAGACGATACAGGATCACCTCTGCAAAAGCAGGCCCCATTCTGACTACTGGGCCTACCAGGCGAAGTCGAGACCCCGGACCAACGTGGTCCTGGAGTCAGGTTTCAGGACACGCACCTCAGGCCACGAGGCGTGAACAAGAGACCCCCCGCCAATGGCGTCTGTCCCTTAAGTACCCCTCCCCAGCATGCACAGCGGGGCAACCACTCCCACCGATTCGCTGCTGAGGGCAACACCCAATACACCCTGACCTTGCTGCTGCCACCCTTGGCCTGGGGTGGCAATGACACCCCCAGGTGAACAATGGTGGAACTCTCAGCACAGCCATGGCTGGAACAGAGGCTAAATTTGCTATTAATCATATTAGTCTAAACCAAATAGCAGCTCAGACCCTACTAAATTTACAGCAGTGCCTGTTCAACAGGAGCAGGCCGCTACATAACGTTAAACATTAACCTAACTAAAACATGTACAAAAATTGAGTGCTCACATATTTCTGGTGTTTCCAGCCCACCAGGCTAAATCAGGCAATTGCATTTAATGTTCCCCCAAAAGCCGCACAATGGATGTTTCCCTACGAACTGCTCTCTCATAGTAAGGGTCAGGGTGTCTTCATCATCCTCGCCCCTCCCCTACGCGTGTCGGCACGTGTCTTCCTCCTAATTTAGCCTGGTGCGCTGAACGCACCAGGAATATGTGAGCATTCAATTTATGTACAGGTCTTAATAAAACCTTGGATTACAAGTGCCGTGTGACCAAACTTAATTGTGAGGTCACACACCTTGAGGTGAGGATACACCTAACATGGGGGAGGGAGCATGCGTGTAGTGGCCAGGGGCGGACTTACCATTGGTGCTCTTGGGCACTGCCCGAGGGCCCCATGCCACTAGGGGGCCCCATCAGGGTTGCCAGCCTCAGTAAAACAAGGCACAGTATGTAAAAAATTTGTATTTTTTTTTTACATCTGCCCCTGAAATGTTCCTTACCGACATCCTTTTGGTCTAAAAATCCAAAGACTATAGCTGCCCCGCCTCTCCAGTACCTTTTCAGTGTGTGTATGTGTATTCTGTGTGTATGTATACTGTGTGGCCCCATAATATCCTCTTGCCTGGGGACCCCATAATATCCTCTTGCCTGGGGGCCCCATAATCTCCTATTGCCCGGGGGCCCCATAATCTCCTATTGACTGGGGGCCCCATACATTGTCAGTCCGCCCCTGGTAGTGGCCCTGGTTTTGACCTTGGAGCACCTATAAATAGATTAATTGGATAAGGAAGGTTTTTTATGGAATGTGATTTGTTAATGGGTTCACGTCACATAAGATACATATGAATTGCACTTCAGAGGACTTTATAAAAAGCACCAATAATTATATGTCATTTTGTTTAATATTGTGATATTGTATTGTTATCATATGAGTTGACACTTATTGATTTTGAACATAGTAATTATTTATGTTTGGATAGGTATGCATATATTAAAGTGATTTTATTTTTTAAAGTACAAGCATGCCACAAAAGATGGTCAGAGACTGCCACAGTCAGAGACGGGAAACATATTACATGAGACAGCTACAGTTTCTTTAAAATGACTTTTGCAAAAGGGAGAGAGGAACATGTAATTTAATGGAAAATGTAATTTAACTACTAGAACCCAGTTTATAGAATATAATCCTTTACTAGCCTGAATAAGCGCCAAGGTAATGAAAACACATAATACTGTCTGCAAAATCCCCGAAGGCTGCATAATCAGTGCCCGAGGGTTGAATATGCCCCCTGGGCTGCAGCCTGGGTACTATAGGTCTAGGCTCTTTCACATTCAACTTTTCTTTCAGAGTCAAAGTAACCCATCTAAACCCAGGAACAAATATTTATTATATTACTTCTTACCAGTCTTCAGATGTGATAGCTTCATTAGTATTATTATTTTTTTCAGACATTTTTCTTCAAGCACAAAACAACCTGTTGATCTTGCCAGAATTCCAATCCTCTTGTAAATTTTCTATGCGCTAAACTGATGTTTTAAATGACGTTTTTAGCTTTTTTTTCCACAGTTTAGGCCGATATGTATTCTTCTACATATTTTTGGTAATATCGCAATGAGCGTATATTGATTGGTTGGCGCAAAAGTTATAGCGTCCACAAAATAGGGGATAGTTTTATGGCATTTTTTTTATTTTTTATTATGTAATGGTGGCGATCTGCGACTTTTATTGGGGCTGCGATATTGTGGCGGACACAGCGGACATTTTGACGCTATTTTGTAACCATTGTCATTTATACAGTGATCAGTGCTATAGAAATGCACTAATTACTGACACTGGCAGGGAAGGAGTTAACCACTAGGGGGCCAGGAAGAGGTTAAGTGTGTCCTAGGGAGTGATTCTAACTGTGTGGGGGCTGGGCTACCAGTGACATGACATTGGTCACTGCTCCCGATGACAGGGAGCAGTAGATCAGTGTCCTGTCACACGGCAGAGCAGGGAAATGCCTTGTTTACACAGGCATCTCCCTGTTCTACAGCTCAGTGACACGATCGTAGGACACTGGCGGACATCAAGTCCACGAGTCCCGCGGGCACGGTCACGGAGCTCATGGCAGGGGTGCGCGCGTGAAATTCACATGCTTTGTGCAGCCATGCTGTTCTGCCGATGTATAAGTGCGGGGGTCGGCAAGTGGTTAAAGTAGAACTCCAGGCAACTGTGATCAAGAAATGGCTAATGCTACATTACTGCTCTATTTAACCGGTTGCCGATGGGCCGCCACAGTTTTACTGCGGCAGGTCGGCTTGGCTGCACAAAATCACGTAATATTACGTGATTTCGCATTTCCGCCACTAGGGGCACGCACGCCCCCTGCTCGACCCTGGTGCCGACGCGCGTGCCGGCGTCCGCAATCACTCGTTTATACACACAGCTCCCGGTCCTTTCAGGGGGAGAAATTACTGATTCGCATGTTCATACAATGTATGAACAGCGATCAGTCATTTCCCCAAGTCAGTCCCACCCCCCTTCAGTTAGAACACACCCAGGGAACATAATTAACACCTTCCTTGCCCCCTAGTGTTAACCCCTTCCCTGCCAGTGACATTTTTACAGTAATCAATGCATTTTTAATAGCACTGTTCGCTATAAAAATGCCAATGGTCCCAAAAATGTGTCAAAAGTGTCCAAAGTGTCCGCCATAAGGTCACAGTAAAAATCGATGATCGCCGCCATTACTAGTAAAAAAAAAAAATATTAATAAAAATGCAGAAAAAAACTATCCCCTTTTTTGTAGACGCTATAACTTTTGTGAAAACCAATCAATAAACGCTTTTTGCAATTTTTTTTTTTTTTACAAAAAATATGTAGAAGAATACGTATCGACCTAAACTGAGGAAAACTATTTTTTAATATAATTTTGGGGGATATTTAAAATAGCAAAAAGTAAAAAATATTTTTTCCTTTCCAAAATTGTCGCTCTATTTTTGTTTATAGCGCAAAAAATAAAAACCGCAGAGGTGATCAAATACCACCAAAAGAAAGTTCTATTTGTGGGAAAAAAAGGACGTCAATTTTTTGTGGGAGCCACGTCGCACGACCGCGCAATTGTCAGTTAAAGCGACGCAGTGCTGAATCGCAAAAAGTGGCCCGGTCATTGACCAGTAAAATGGTCCGGGGCTGAAGTGGTTAAATTAAATTGATAAATCCACTCATTAACGTTTTATATATTCCACTTTGGTCAGATTCCGCAGTCTGTGCTTCTAGGAATGATCTTATGTTGTGCAGGTTTGCTCAAACTGAGAGATGAGAAAAAGTCTTTGGTGGTGTGAGAACATCTGGTCTACACATTCGTTCATTAGGATCCGGTGTTGGGAGATCATAAGACTATCAGCAGCAAAGGGGTTACATTTACGGAGGCCTGACACAACTACAGGTATGCCAGATGCTAGAATGAAAACCAGAAGCATTGAACACTACAGCAATACCTTGATAGACAACAGATGCCCGAGGGGGTAGGGACTTTTCCAATGTGCGAATATGGAAAATAATCTTCCATGTAGACTGGAATATTCCTTCTAAGGTACATTCCAACCAAAAATAAATATTTATCATTTTAAGCGGAATTAAATGTAATTTTTTTTGTATTCCAGAAGAGATCATGTTGTCTCCTCTTTCATACTGTAAATGCTTCTCTCTGCCTGTCAGTGTTAATGTCCGCTGTCACACACAGTACGGCTACATTTACAGCACCCCTCTGTGCCATGATGATGTCAATTCTGTGCACATGCATGGGAGTCATGTTATCACAGCCCGGCCATTCATATGACTGAACAGACTAAAGGAAGGCCAGCGTGAATACTGACACCTAGGACTTCGCCGCCGGTGTCCCACAATCGGGTCACAAAGCTGAAGAACGGGGAGAGGTAAGTGTAAAAAAACCTTTCCCCGTTCTTCTCTGTGGCTTGTCACTGATCGTCTGTTCCCTGTCATAGGGACCCCAATCGCGTTCTGCGATCCACCAATCAAAATCTGCTACAGATACCGAAAGCCAATTACAAGTCCAAGGGAGAAAGAAGATTCGCGGTCCAAGGTCCCAGACTATGGAACGCTTTACCAACCAGCATTCGGTTGGAGGAGAATCACTTAGCGTTCAGGAGAAAGATCAAGACTCTTCTCTTTTGATACCAAAGGAGACAGGAACAACAAGCGCCCAGAGGCGATTAAGTTCGCATGTGCTGCGCTATATAAGTTTTCATTCATTCATTCATTCAGGGAACGACGATCAGTGATGTCACACGCCAAGCCACGCCCCCCTACAGTAAGAATCATAAACTAGGACACACTTAACCCCCACAGGTTAACCCCATTCACTGCCATTGTCATTTTCACAGTAACCAGTGCATTTTTATAGCACTGATCGCTCTAAAATGACAATGGTCCCAAAAATGTGTCAAAAGTGTCCGATGTGTCTGCCATAATGTCGCAGTCACAATAAAAATCACAGATTGCCACCATTAGTAGTAATAAAAATGCCATAAATCTATCCCCTATTTTGTAGACGCTATAACTTTTGCGCAAACCAATCAATAAACGCTTATTGCAATTTTGTTTTACCAAAATATGTAGAAGAATACGTATCGTCCTAAACTGAGGAAAAAAAAATTATATATTTTTTTGGGGGATATTTATTATAGCAAAAAGTAAAAAATACTGCATTTTTTTTTTCAAAATTGTTGCTCTATTTTTGTTTATAGCACAAAAAATAAAAACCGCAGAGGTGATCAAATACCACCAAAAGAAAGCTCTATTTGTGGGAAAAAAACAACATCAATTTTGTTTGGGAGCCACGTCGCACGACCTCGCAATTGTCAGTTAAAGTGCCGAATCGCAAAAAGAGGCAAGGTCCTTTTAGCTGCATAATGGTCCGGGGCATAAGTGGTTAATCGTTAAAAAATCGGTATCGCTATTTATCCCCCCTCACAATCTTAATACAGCATTTCCCCGATTCATGTTAAAGGTTTTTCCTATATTTATACTTATTAGAGGAGAAACCCAGCCGAAAAAGCCCAGACTGGACTTCTCCTTTAAACAAGTGTAAAGCTGAGCAGAGCTGTCAAAAGAAAAAAAAAATGTTTATCAACAGCGATTATGAGAAACAATGTATCTTTCGGTTCTTTTAGATCAAATGATTAAACTTCAACGGCGATAAAGAGAAACAATGGCCCGGATTTACAAAGCACTCGAGATACGCCGCGTAAGTGTAAATATGCGCCGTCGTATCTGTGCGCCGTGCCCACAGAACTAAGATACGCCTAAAAACTGACTTCATCCGACCGACGTAACTTATCTACGCCGGCGTATAGTGGGTGCTTAGTTACGCTGGACGCATTTGGCACTCCCATTGATTTACAATGCAAATATGCATATGAGGAAGATACGCCGATTCACGAACGCACTTGCGCCCGGCGCATGTTTTAAGCGATTTGCATAAGGGTTACGTCCGGTTATTCCCCATATTGGAGGTGCAACTCATGCAAAGCTATGGACCAGGGAACGAACGCCGTCGAATTTTACGTCGTTTACGTAGTACGTGAATAGGGCTGGGCGTAGGTTACGTTCACATCGTAGGCAGTGATTCGACGTATCTTAGCCAGTTGTTTTGACGTGATTGTGAGCATGCGCACTGGGATACGTCCAAGGTACGATGCATGCGCAGTTCATTTTAAGTACTTGTCTGAAGCTCAGTCCATCATTTGCATGGGGTCACGCCTCATTTAAATGTATCACGCCCACTTATAGCCCACTTACAGTTACACTGCCTTACGCCTACGACTATACGCTACGCCGGCGCAACGCTGGGAGCTTTGTGAATTCCATGCTTGCGCCGGCGTAGTGTAAAGAAGATACGCTACGGCGGCATAAAGATGCACCGATGTATGTGAATCTACCCCAATGTATCTTTCGGTTCTTTTAGATCAAAGGATTGAACTTCCGTCTGTAAATTAGGTCAGTTTAACCACTTAAAGGCTAAACCTATTTCTGACACTTGACAACAAATTAAAATCAGTATTTTTTGCTAGAATATTACTTAGAACCCCCAAACATTATACAAATATTTTTTTAGCAGGGACCCTAGAGAATAAAATGGAGATCATTGCAATATTTTTTGTCACACTGTGTTTGCTCAGCAGTCTATCAAAAGCAATTTTTTAGGAAAAAATGAATGAATGAATGAATAAAAAAAAAAAAACGTAAAGTTAGCCCAACTTTTTGAATAATGTGAAAGATGATGTTACGCCAAGAATCGTGATCTTTATTCTTAACAAAAAAATAGTGATTCTCATTTTATCCAGTATTGTGAAGCTCTAAGGCCTCGTACACACGATCAAATCTGTCTGCTGGAAACGGTCTGCTAGACCGTCCCAGCAGACAGATTAGATCGTGTGTACGGCCCAGCCGACGGATTTGGCCACCCGACAGATTTCAAAGCATGTCGACATGTCTGCTGGTTAGTACACTTACCAGCAGACATGTCGTCCCGCACCGCCGCCGAATGGATTCGGCGCATGCGCGGAAGTGTTTTACTTCCCGGTGCGGTGACGTGGCGGCGTCAACGTCACCGCCACGTCACCAACACGTCAGCGCGCCGTCTGCTGGCGGGGATTTTGGTTTGCTCGTGTGTACATGCGAGCAAACCAAAATCCAAAGAGACAGATTTGTTCAAATCGGTCAGACAGACCGTTTTGAACAAATCTATTGCCTCGTGTGTACGAGGCCTAATAATTTAATAGGGGCTCATTTATTAGAAATAAATAGCGGAGTCTAATTCCGGTTTAAACTGAATTAGGTGACATAGTCTGGCGGACCAAGCGACCCTGATTTTTCACTTTGATGCTCATCTTGTGTGGATGACTTCCTTACTACCTATCGCATTACAGTTGTTCAAACCCCCCCCCCCCCCCATCTTTTCCATTGGCTTCATTCTAAGCCTGTGAAAATACAGTCCAGTGCGTTTTTTTGTGTTTTCGGCATCTCCATCTTTTCATTGTCATCTTACTCATTCACAATGGAACCTCAGTGGGAAGGTTGCCCTGCGCAGAATCACATTAAAGAGACCCTGTCACCAACTTAACAAATTGCAGGTAGCTGCACAGAATGTACAGTAATTACTTGCAGTTTTTTTCTGTCCATTTTGAATGCACCTGCAATGTGCCTTTTAATTTAACTTTTGACTACTGCAGAAATCTTCCTGCAAGGTGAGGCAGAGTCACCTACACGGGGAGGTATAACAGGGCCACCTATAGTGTGGTACTAGAGCCATCTACATAGGGAGTTATTAGAGCCTGGGGGGGCTTGGTGTTTCACACTGTGCATAGCACATCCCTAAACATGCACTCTGTATACAGTGCACCTATGCAATCTGTACATAGCACATCCCCAAACCCTGCACTCTGTGGATAGCGCAGCCCTAAACTATTCACTCTGTATGTAGCACACCCCTGAACTCTGAAGTCTGTGCATAGGGCACCTCTGAACCCTGAACTCTGCACTCTTTACATGACACACCCCTGAACTCTGTACATGACACATTCCTGAACTCTGCACGTTGTACATGACACACCCGTGAACTCTTCACTCTGTACATGACACACCCCTGAACCCTACACTCTGTACATGACACATTTCGGAACTCTGCACTCTGTACATGACACACCCCTGAACTCTGCACACGACACACTCCTGAACTCTGCGCTCTGTACATAGTGTAATCCTGAACTTTTCACGCTGTACTTAATGCACTCCTGAACCCTGTATGTAGCATAATCCTGAACCCTGCACTCTGTACATAGTGCACCCCAGATACAAATGGCCCTACCGATGCGGCCCAAAATGAAATTGAGTTTGACAACCCTTCGGTAAACTGTTTATCTTCTACGCTATGCTCTCAGCACAACAGAAAATCTTGTCACACTGTGAGCTGGTCACCCCTTATATCCTAAATGCCTGGAAAACCACCATTAATAGTGTCTCCCACCTGTACAAATTGACTTATGAGAGTAGAAATTGCCCAAGTGGTGTAGCCTCTGGGATGTCAATTGGCCTTCTTTTCCTTGGAATCCAGGTGATTAATTTGGTCTCTGCTCAATGGATCCCCCGGATGGCCCCCCCCCCCTTTTTTGGGCTGTGCCCCCCTGCTCCCTAATTCCTCTCTCCATTAAGCCCCATCTTTTTCTTTTCCTCTTCTATCCCTTTTTGTCTTTGTGTGCCTCCACCTGCTTGTCAAGGATTACTACCAGAAAGCGAATGTTCTTTACCTCGTCCCTGTGAATTACGATTTTATCTCTTTAAATGCTTGAGACCTTCCTCGTAATCCTGTGATCAACCACTTAGGAATTGTTTTAGTTATGTGTTGTGTATTATGTACAATCATATGGCCTACACCAGTTCCTCGACTAAGCCTTGTGCCTGGAGGTACGTTTTGCCCATCCTGCACCCCCCTATCCAGTAAGAATATGGGTTGCTTTGACTGGACAGCCAGATGGGCTAACTTTCATCTGTGGGGTTTTGCCCCAAAGTTGAAGTCCAGACCTCATTAAAAAAAACATAATGCCTGCATCAGGGGGTGCACAGAGAGAACATTTCTAGGTAACAAAGGTATCTTGTGATCTGCTGCCAGGCAGGATGTTTAGCGTATATACTCGATACGTCAAGCTTTTTCAGCACATTTTTTTGTGCTGAAAAAGCCCCTCTCGGCTTATACTCGAGTCACTTTTTTGCGCCTAATCTACCGAACTTTGGGGACCCGGTACCAGCCGGCTGTAGTTCCCCAAAGTTTGCTGTCTGGGGGACCTACGGCCGGGGAGCACCGATTTTTCAAAGCCGGGCACCACTTCCACTTCCATATACTCCCATGTTAAACATAAGTCTAGTCATGGACACAGTGAGGCATGGGCGCCGTGAGGCATGGGCACAGTGAGGCATGGGCACAGTGAGGCATGGGCTCAGTGCGGCATGGGCACAGCGAGGCAAAGTGAGGCATGCAGATGGACACCCTAGGCTTATACTCAAGTCAATACGTTTTCCCATTTTTTGGTGGTAAAATTAGGTGCCTTGGCTTATATTCGGCTCGGCTTATACTCGAGTCACTTTTTTGCGCCTAATCTACCGGACTTTGGGGACCCGGTACCAGCCGGCTGTAGTTCCCCAAAGTTTGCTGTCTGGGGGACCTACGGCCGGGGAGCACCGATTTTTCAAAGCCGGGCACCACTTCCACTTCCATATACTCCCATGTTAAACATAAGTCTAGTCATGGACACAGTGAGGCATGGGTGCCGTGAGGCATGGGCACAGTGAGGCATGGGCACAGTGAGGCATGGGCTCAGTGAGGCATGGGCACAGCGAGGCAAAGTGAGGCATGCAGATGGACACCCTAGGCTTATACTCAAGTCAATACGTTTTCCCATTTTTTTGTGGTAAAATTAGGTGCCTTGGCTTATATTCGGCTCGGCTTATACTCGAGTATATACAGTACTTTTTAAATGACCTGACATACTCACATTAAACATTATAGGTTCAAAACATTCACCTTTTGCTTTTAATCTTTCCATCCTGGAGGCTTACCTCTGTTTCTGTTGAATATAGCTGTAGGCTTGTAGATGCCAAAATCTCTCCAGGCCTTTAATAGAGGTCCTGTTCTTGTGGGGATTTCTGTGGGATGGTGTTTGTTTATACAATGACTAAGCCAGATTGACTGTTATAACGCTTTTCAGAGACCTACTGAATTATCTTAGTGGGAAACATAACACATGGAAGAATATTAAATATCAAAAGTCTACAAATCATTTTGAGGACAAAGCCGCTTTCACTGTACAGAACATTTTTAAAGCAGAATTTCATTCTCTCAATCAACATTGACTATTTTTAATCCTTATGTTGCTGAAAATGTATACAGTATATTAATTTGCATACAGCATTGCATGACTGCACAACTACCAATTAAAGTAGCACAGTGACAGGCAGCAAAAATGGCCTGGTCATGAATGGGGTAAAATCTTCCAACCTTTGATTGTGAAAAAAAAAAATAAAAATCTTCCAAAGGTCAAGTGGTTAAAAGAGGCCCTGATATTCATTGTAGCTTTTATCCTCAAAGATCAACATACATGCAGTAAAGTCATTCACATTAAGGTGTGTATCAGCACTTCCTGCGCACTTAATCTGTGTGTATATTAGATAGAGATTAGAAGGCTGGCACACTGTTGTTCCACTAGACACGTGCACACTTTTGTTTTGGAATTTCGTTTTCGTCAGGGAAAAATAAATGTATTTAGTTGCTCCCAAAAATGAGTTTTTATTCATTTTGGTTCGTTACAAAATGTATTTGTCTGAAAATCCAAATTAATGAAGGTCAAATCTGTCATTGAAGGCTTATGGTGTCTGTCGAATGTTCTAAGAAGATTTGACGTAGCAGCTAAACTGTATGACACCGCAATCGTACATTTCTAGTCAAATGTTCCCCCTACACGCTATAGAAGAATTCTAATGTTGTATGACACTAGTAATAATTATATTTATAAATTATTATTACTAGTCAACCAACGTTCGAATTCTTCTATAGCCTATGGGTCGAGCATTTGACCGGAAATTTACAATTGCAGCGTCGTAGAGTTTAGCTGCTTGTCGAATCTTCTTAGTACTTTCGACAGACACCATAAGCCTTCAATGACAGATTCAACGTTTGTATGTTTTTCTCTGCTTTGTCGAATCTTCGTCATTCATGTCGAATGCCCTACCACAACACTCTCTATAATGTCTAAATCTTTCCTCTCTATGTAGAATAATCTTGGACTAATAGGGGTTAGACACATTCAACCACTGTGGAGACCAAATCTCCTCGTTCTCAAACGCGGTGACATACAACACGTACGACGGCACTATAAAGGGGAAGTTCGATTCCACGGGCTGCTTTTGCTAATCTCATGTTACCGCGTGTTAGTAAAAGTTTGGTGAGAGACGATTTGCACTTTTCAGTCTGTTACAGCGTGACAAATGTGCTATCTCCATTACGAACGCTACTTTTACCCAAGGTGCGCTCCCGTTTTATACTTTATTCTGAGCATGCGCGGGTTTCTAAGCATACACACGAATGTGTTTCTCGTCATAAACCAGCCTGACGAGAAACACGACCAGGAAATTGAGACTCCCGACGAGAAAAAAGAGAACTTGTTCTCTTTTTTTCTCGTCGAGCTCCATGACAGTTTTCTAGACGAAAAACATACACACAACCGTTTTTCTCGGCAAAAATGCTCTGCCAGCAGGTTTCTTGATGGTTTTTGCCGAGGAAAACAGTCGTGTGTACGAGGCCTTAGAAGGGAAATTTAAGGAAAAGGTAAGTGAACAAACAATGCACTAGCTTAAAAGGAACCTATTTAGAAAATAAAAAACAAACCTTTACAACCCCTTTAATTCTTCATGGCATAGACTCAACAAGGTGTTGGAAACATTCCCCAGAGATTTTGGTCCATGTTGACATGAAAGCATTCCACAGTTGCACATTCATGATGTGATTATTCCCATCACATCCCAAAGGTGCTCTATTGGATGGAGATGTGGTAACTGTGGAGGCCATTGGAGTACAGTGACCTCATTGTCATGTTCAAGAAACCATGGTGAGATGATTGGAGCTTTGTGACATGGTGCATTATCCTGCTGGAAGGAGCCATCGGAAGATGGGGATACTGTAGTCATAAAGGGATGGACATGATCAGCAACAATACTTAGGTAGGCCGTGGTGTTAAAACAATGCTTAATCAGTACTAAGGGCACCAATGTGTGCCAAGGCAATATCCCCCACACCATTACACCACCACCACCAGCTTGAACCGTTGATACAATGCAGGTTGGATCCATGCTTTCATGTTGTTTACACCAAATTCTGAATGTTGCAGCTGAAATCCAGAATCATCAGACCAGACAGCATTTTTCCAATCTTCTATTGTCTAATTTCAGTTAGCCTGTGAGAATTGTAGCATCAGTTTTCTGTTCTTAGCAGCCAGGAGTGGCACCTGTGTGGTCTTCTGCTGCTGTAGCCCACCTGCTTTAAGATTCAATGTGTTGTGCATTCAGAGGTGGTATTCTGCATACCTTGGTTATAACAAGTGGTTATTTGAGTTACTGTTACCTTTTGATCATCTAAAACCCATTCTCCTCTGACCTCTGACATCAAAAAGGTTTTTTTTTGTCTGCACAACTGCCACTCAATGGATGATTTCTCTTTTTCGGACCATCCTCTGTAAACAATAAAAATGGTTGTGCATGACAATCCCAGTAGATCAGCAGTTTTTGAAACGCTCAGACCAGCCCGTCTGGCACCAACAACCATGCCACGTTCAAAGTCACTAAAATCCCCTTGCTTCCCCATTCTGATGCTTGGTTTGAACTTCAGCAAGTCGCCTTCACCATGTCTAGATGCCTAAATGCATTGAGCTGCTGCCATGTGATTGGCTAATTAGCAATTTATGTTACCAAGCAATTGAACAAGTGTACCTAAAAATTGTCTGGTGAGTGTGCGTAACAATTCAGAGACACAAAAAAAAACGAAGCATGAAGACGTTATACATTTTTATTGATACGAAGAACAAAGTAGTTAGCATACCAATGAAAATGGATGAGGTTTGACTTGAAATATTGGTACCAAACTTACTGCAGAGTTATTTCATCGACACAAATGTATCCTAGCAAGACACAAGGTTGTGACTCAATGTCTTAATTTAGCTCAAATCAATATTTCATAATATAGGGCTTTGGAAACATCTTTGTTGCTAGAGATACAGGTCTGTTGTCTGCATTATGGGCCTTAAGACTGTCAAAAGGCATTATCTTATCTCTGAATGCATCTCAAAGTGACCTACAAAACCTTAAAGTGCATCAAATGTATTTTTAAACTATGAAGTTTGTGTTGGAAGGTTGAAGTATAGAGCAGACATATAGAGAAAAAAAAATATTATATTTAAAAGTGTATATATATATATATTCAGCGCTATTTTATAGTTTAAAAACTGAATGATACATTAAAGCCAAAGTTACATAAATCAGATAATGTGTATCCTGGATTTTTTAAATTTGATTCACAATTACAAGAATAACACACAGTGATCATTAATGATGAATTCCAGCTGAACACCATTCCATAACGCTAAACTTATCAGATTTAAAAAATATGCATTGATGCTCTTCCTCCACTTTTACTTTACTTCACCCTCTACACCCACTACACTTCATAAATTACTTTAAAGAGTTACTTCACCTTTAAAAAAAAATACTATATGCAGTCTATGATCCTCATTCCATAGTGCTAACTTTTCTGATTTGAAAAAATATGTAATAATGCTCTTCCTATACATGTAGGTCAGTTGCACACAGAGTGAAGCCTTCCCCAAACCCTCCTGACCTTTTACAGCTCCAACTTATCCTCATCTCTAGGATGGACCAGCCATTAGGATAAGTGCCTACTAGTGGTACAAGAGCAAGCATCGTTCCTTCTGAGCACAGCACATGCATAGCGCTGTATCTTGTTGCTGTAGATCTGTCAGAAACCATGAATCAGACGGAGACAGAAAATGCAGTAAAAATCACACCTTTTAATATAGTGTGTAAAAATGGTGTAAGCATAGGCAAAACTGCTCGTGTTCTGCCGGCTTCTCTGGTAAGACTAAGCAAGCACTAATCTTCCTATACAGGGGGAGATGTGGATCATATTACAGTGGGGGAGACGTCTGTGGATATTACAGTGGGGGAGATGTCTGTGGATATTATAGTGGGGAGATGTCTGTGGATATTACAGTGGGGGAGATGTCTGTGGATATTACAGTGGGGGAGATGTATTTGGATATTACAGTGGGGGAGATGTCTGTGGATATTACAGTAGGGAGATGTCTGTGGATATTACAGTGGGGCAGATGTCTGTAGATATTACAGTGGGGGAGATGTCTGTGGATATTATAGTGGGGAGATGTCTGTGGATATTACAGTGGGGAGATGTCTGTGGATATTACAGTGGGGAGATGTCTGTGGATATTATAGTGGGGAGATGTCTGTGGATATTACAGTGGGGAGATGTCTGTGGATATTACAGTGGGGGAGATGTATTTGGATATTACAGTGGGGGAGATGTCTGTGGATATTACAGTGGGGGAGATGTCTGTGGATATTATAGTGGGGAGATGTCTGTGGATATTACAGTGGGGGAGATGTCTGTGGATATTACAGTGGGGCAGATGTCTGTAGATATTACAGTGGGGGAGATGTCTGTAGATATTACAGTGGGGGAGATGTATTTTGATATTAATATAGTGGGTAAAAATGGTGTAAGTGTAAGTAGGCAAAACTGCTTGTGTTCGGCCGGCTTCTCTGGTAAGACTAAGCAAGCACTAATCTTCCTATACAGGGGGAGATGTGGATCATATTACAGTGGGGGAGATGTCTGTGGATATTATAGTGGGGAGATGTCTGTGGATATTACAGTGGGGGAGATGTCTGTGGATATTACAGTGGGGGAGATGTCTGTGGATATTACAGTGGGGGAGATGTCTGTGGATATTATAGTGGGGAGATGTCTGTGGATATTACAGTGGGGGAGATGTCTGTGGATATTATAGTGGGGAGATGTCTGTGGATATTACAGTGGGGAGAAGTCTGTGGATATTACAGCGGGGAGATGTATTTGGATATTACAGTGGGGGAGATGTCTGTAGATATTACAGTGGGGGAGATGTATTTGGATATTACAGTGGGGGAGATGTCTGTGGATATTACAGTGGGAGATGTCTGTGGATATTACAGTGGGGGGATGTCTGTGGATATTACAGTGGGGAGAAGTCTGTGGATATTACAGTGGGGGAGATGTCTGTGGATATTACAGTGGGGGAGATGTCTGTAGATATTACAATGGGGGAGATGTCTGTGGATATTACAGTGGGGGACATGTCTGTGGATATTACAGTGGGGGAGATGTCTGTAGATATTACAGTGGGGAGAAGTCTGTGGATATTACAGTGGGGGAGATGTCTGTGGATATTACAGTGGGGGAGATGTCTGTGGATATTACAGTGGGGAGAAGTCTGTGGATATTACAGTGGGGAGATGTCTTTGGATATTACAGTGGGGGGAGATATCTGTGGATATTACAGTGGGGAAGATGTCTGTGGATATTACAGTGGGGGAGATGGCTGTGGATATTACAGTGGGGGAGATGGCTGTGGACATTATAGTGGGGAAGATGTCTGTAGATATTACAGTGGGGGAGATGTCTGTAGATATTACTGTGAGGGACATGTCTGTGGATATTACAGTGGGGACTACATATGGTGGTGATCCGAAAAATGTATGTGCGTTATAATTAATCGAAATTAGTCGATTTAAAAAAATCAATTAATCGACTATGAAAATTTTAATTAGTAACAGTCCTAATAAAAAGTACTCACTTTTGTTCCTGGACTTTCCTCCACAGTAATTATTTCCTGCCTAGATGTATTGACTACGACCAAAACTGCTTAAAACCAGGTATACTTAAATGTGCCTAAAACTTTGCATGTTTGTAGGCATAAGGAGTAAGAGCCAGGAAAGATGTAGTTGTGTTGGATGGGACAAGATACTTAAAGGTTTTGTGAACATGATTTCTTCATAATAAAATTTGCATCCTCTTCCTCTAATGTTATGCTCAGTTCTGCCTCCCATTTGTAGACATAAGGAGATAAGTTGGGTGTTAAACTATTAGAAAGTGTTATGAAAAGCACTGTCTTCAACCCCATTTACTTTACTACACCCTCTACACCCACTACACTTCATAAATTACTTTAAAGGCTTTCTTCACAGTTAAAAAAAAAATCCCCAATGCAGTCAATGAACACCATTCCATAATGCTAAACTTATTAGATTAGATTAGATTGGTATGTAATAATGCTCTTCCTATACATGTAGGTCAGTTGCACACAGAGTGAAGCCTTCCCCAAACCCTCCTGACCTTTCACAGCTCCAACTTATCCTCATCTCTAGGATGGACCAGCCATTAGGATGAGTGCCTACTAGTGGTACAAGAGCAAGCATTGTTCCTTCTGAGCACAGCACATGCATAGCGCTGTATCTTGTTGCTGTAGATCTGTCAGGAACCATGAATCAGACGGAGACAGAAAATGCAGTAAAAATCATACCTTTTAATATAGTGGTAAAAATGGTGCAAATAATAAGCATAGGCAAAACATAGTCAGGGTTCGGTAATCAAAGCGGGTAGTCAGTGCAGGCCAGTATATCAGGAAGCCAAAGATCAGCGTAGTCAGAGAGCTGTTTTTTGGGGGGTTTACATACGCTTTGACTGCACTTATTCTCAAAGTTCATTTGCTGCATATCACTGTACTGTTTCTCTATTACCGTATATACTTGAGTATAAGCCGACCCGAATATAAGCCGAGGCACCTAATTTTACCACCAAAAACTTGGAAAACTTATTGGCTCGAGTATAAGCCTAGGGTGTCCATCTGCATGCCTCACTGTGCCTCACTGTTCCTCACTGTGTCCATGTGCATGCCTCACTGTGCCCATGCCTCACTGTGCCCACGTGTCACTGTGCCCATGACAAGACTTAGGTTTTAAATGGGAGTCTACAGAAGGGGTGCCCGGGATTGAAAATCGGTGCTCCCCAGCCGTAGGTCCCCCAGACAGCAAACTTATGTAGAGGAGAACTCGGGCTACATGTGTGCCATGGAGACCTACGGTTGGCCTGTACCAGTCCCCAAATTTACCAGAGAAATTACCGTTTAACATGGGAATCAATGGAAGGGGTGCCCGATTTTGAAAAATCAGTACTCCCCAGTCGTAGGTCCCTCGGACAATAAACCTTGCACACTTATAGAGGAAGAGTGGGGCTATATGTGTGCCAGGTTTGTGGTCCAGGGGACATACAACTGACCAGTACCAGGTCCCCAAAGTCCAGGAGATCAGGCGCAAAAAGGTGACTCGTATAAGACGAGGGGGCATTTTCAGCACCAAAAAAATTGCTGAAAAACTCGGCTTATACTCAATAACTTTACACGCTATTGTTACTGTCTGCACTATATCATAGAATATTACTGTTGGCGAAAGCTTAATTATCACCATACATATACTGACAACAGACTGGTGTGGCATTGTATTGTGGGATTTTCCTTACTGATAACACAGGCAAAGCCAGTAAGCATGATTCACATAGAAGTCAATAATGGGAAGTGTGAGTGTAATTGATAAAGAGATGAATAATAAACAGAGATAAAGTGATTTGCAGAGTGTAGAGGACCTTGAACAAAAAAAAAATAACATTATAATGATAAAATCATTGTAGAACTATAAAATACATAATTATACAGTCATAAAATATCTTCATGAAATTATAACATTCACATAGGATGGACTTGTGTCTTTTTTTAACCTCACCTACTATGTAACTATGGCTGTGATTGACAGTAGCAGGAGCTCATCACTGGATCAAGAGGGAGCTCAGGTTGGTATTGGGGGGGGGCTGCTGCACCCAGAAAGTGTTTCTGAAGGTAAGAAACCCACTAACTTTTCCCAAGCATTACCCCTCTTTCCCCCTTGAACTTCCCTTAAAAAAAAAATAGCATTGCACTTTCTGTGAGGGTGCATATGTGCTCCTGTGCCTACAGCCAGCCTCATAGATGTATATCTGCAGTGTGAGATACTCCTGTAGATCAGAAGTAACTTCTTGTGGCTGGTTCTTTGCCCGCAACCTGTTTTTTTTTTTTTGTTTGTTTCTTTTGGGCACGACTTCCACAGTTAATTTCCTTTTTACCAGTTAAAGCTTAAAGTGATTGTAAAGGTTCTTTTTTTTCATTATTAAACATGTCAAGGGTTTTGCACAGAGCGGCCCCAATCCTCCTCCTTTTCTGGGGTCCCCCAGCGGTGCTCCTGGCCCCTTCTCTTCATTGGGTGCCGCCACGGGAAGCCATGCGGGCACGCCCCTGAGTCCTGATTCTGCGTCCATTGACACAGACAGCAGGATTCTGCCCCTCCTCTGGCTCCCGTGTCAATGGATTTGATAGACAGCAGCGGGAGCCAATAGCTCCTGCTATCGATCTACACCAGATGTCTCCAAACATTTTAAACAAAGGGCTGGTTTATTGTCCTAAAGACTTTACGAGGGCCAGCAGGAGTAGAAATTGTCTTCGCATCAGTGGGAGTAAACATTAACACATTTGGTATTGGGGGGGTAATATTGCCCCATTGTTGGTATCCTAGGGAAGAACAGAGCCCTCATTATTTGTGTCGGTGGGAGAAATGGTGCTCCATATTTGGTGTCTGATGGCAGAGTAGTGTCTTATATCAGTGCAGTGCCATCTTAAGAGCATTATAGGCCCCCGGGCAATGCAGTGCACTGGGGCCCTGTCTACACAACCACGCACAAGAATTTACTGCCAAAAATCATGAAATTTACTGGCAGAACCACAATTTTTTATTGGCACTGCAAAAAAGTACCTAAAATTACAGTTTTACAAATTTCTTCATTGGCATGAAGGTTAGGTTACTGTAACCCAGCCTGATCAGAGTTTCCTCTTGCATCAGAGTCTGCAGGATTCCCCCTTCAGTGAAAGGGAACTCTTATGTAAAGGGGAACACTGCAGATCATGATGTAAAGGGGGAACTCTGATGTGGAGGGGGGCTCTGGTGACCAGAGACCACCTTATATCAGAATCCACTGCTTTCTCTTTACATCAGAGTTCCCACTTACATCACGGTCCTCAGACTGAGTTCCCCCTAGCACTGTAAGGGGGAATCCTGCAGACTCTGATGTAAAGGGGAACCACCTTCCGTAGAGTAAATACACTAAGGTAAGGGGGGGCACTAATATTTTTGTATTCACTTCCCCCTTTCTTTAGCAACCACTTGCCCTTAGACTGGCCTGGTGGTGCTATCACTGACCTCCTCTCAGGTGCACCATGCAAGGCTCAGTCAGATGGCTCCAGCTTGGCTGCTCTGGTTTTATCCTATAGTCTCTTCATGTCTGACTTCTCCTGTGACCCCCATCCCAGCGGCGCTCCCACTCTTAACTCCTCTCCAGACTCTTCCTCAGAGACTGTAGACACGATAAAGTTCTACAGTTCTGACCCGCCATTCTCCACCATTTTTTACTGGGGTCGCTGGGCAGCCGATGGGGGCCCCCCAGGCAAGTGGGGCCCCCGGGCAACTGCCCAATGGAAAAGACAGCCCTGTATCAGTGAGAGGAATAGTGCCCCAAGGGCCGGGTAAAGGCAAGCAACGGGCCACATCCGGCCCCCGGGCCGCAGTTTGGAGACCACTGATCTACACAATGAGGACCAGAGACAGTGGCTGGAGCTGCTGGGCTTGTGCTCATCGATGGAACGATCGACTTCAGGTAAGAAAAAGGGAGGCTCTGGGGGGCAGAATGCATTAAGGTGAATAACTATGAGACTTTACAACTCCTTTAAGATTAGAAGAAAAAAAAAAATAAGCACAAGTGAGATAACTTACTATGTGACCCTGTGCATCTCACTCTTTTGATATCCCCCCCGCTGACATTAGATTAGAGCTATGTGACCTGCCATATGAATTGATTAAAAGTGCTGTCTATACCTGTCCTTTCCGCCCCCCTCCTCCGTTCATAGAAGCCGTTCTATAAATTAAAAGAAAGCTATGACTGGGAGATGGGTGGATAAAACAAACATTTGTCCCTACTTTGGACGAAGAAGCACAGGGGCACCTTTGGAAAGCAGCATTGTCAGTTGGGGGGGGGGGGGTGCACTAGCAGATTTTAGATACACTACAACATTTAAGCCAAACTCCAGCTTACACTTTATAAGGGGTTACAGCAACAGTTTTTTTTTTCCTTTTGGGATAAAGATTTTACATAAATAAATAAATAAAAGCTGATAATTATAAGCACCCCAGTCAGTGGTAAATGGTTTGTCTCATCCCTCTAACTGCTACATATGCAGGACAGCTGGTTCTTTTGAAAAAAAAAAATGACTGCCCAAATTGCCAGGTGAAATAAAAGAGGTTGTAAACATGTTTTTCCTTATATAGCTTCCTTTACCTTAGTGCAGTCCTCCTTTACTTACCTCATCCTTCCATTTTGCTTTTAAATGTCCTTATTTCTTCTGAGAAATCCTCACTTCCTGTTATTCTGTCTGTAACTCCACACAGTAATGCAAGGCTTTCTTCCTGGTGTGGAGAAAGCCTCTTGAGGGGGAGGGGGCGAGCAGGAGAGTTGGGACGCCCACTAACACACAGCTCCTTTCTTTTTCTGCAAAGTAGAGAGTATCCTGACCCTCCTGCTCGCCCCCTCCCCCCTCAAGACCAAATCTCTTCGTTCTCAAACACAGTGACTTCAACACGTATGACTGCAGGGGAAGTTCGATTCCACTGGCACAACCCTTGGGGCTGCTTTTGCTAATCTCATGTAACTGCGTAAAAGTTTGGTAAGAGACAATTTTCACTTTTCAGTCTGTTACAGTGTGACAAATGTGCTATTTCCATTACGAACACTACTTTTCCCGAAGGTGCGCGGGTTTCTAAGCATACACACCAACGAAAACCAGCCCAACGAGGAACATGACAAGGAAATTGAAACTCCCCTCAAGAAAAAATAGAACTTGTTCTCTTTTTTCCTCGTCGAGTTCCTCGACAGTTTTCTCGATCAAAAGCATACACACGAACGTTTTCCTCTGCAAAAAAGCTCTCCCACCAATCTTGATGGATTCTGTTGAGTTTCTCGGTCGTGTGTACGAGGCCTAAGGGTAAGCCAATGAGGAGGGAATTGCAGTAGTCAAGGTGAGAGATAACCAGGGAGTGAATTAGAAGCTTTGTGTTGCCATTGGTTTGGAAGGGGACTATCTTGGAGGTTGAGGCAGCAAGCTTTGGACAATGATTGGATGTGGGGTCCAAGTCAAGAATTACACCTAGAACCTTGGTGTGCAGGGACCATTGATTTTGACAGAGAATTCAGGGGAAGGGGCACGTGGGATAGAAAATATTATAAGCTTGGTTTTGGATAGATTGAGTTTGAGGAAGTGGTGTGACATCCGGACTGATATGTCTGTTAGTAAATTAGTGATGTGTGAGGAGACGAGCTGAGGGGTAGAGAATAGTTGGGTGTCATCGGCATTGAAATAGTATTGAAAGCCATGGGACAGGGGTGCCCAGACAGTGGCCCGCGGAGCCCTCTGTTGTGACCCGTGACCTCTTGCTTACCTTTCAAAACAGAATACTGTTATTAAAGGTAAGTTTATTACTAAAATCGCAGTGTGTATATATGGGCATATCTGTTCTGCAGTGGTTACTGAGCTGCTTTCAAACCAGTGCACCTGTGGGTTACCTGCACTGAGCCATAGACTTCTATTACCTGCGAGTTTGGTGTGCTGAGAGTAGAGTGGGCTCTATAGAGCCGAGTGGGCTGCCACCCACCCACTCTTCTCATTGTGGCCCACGACCGGTTACCAAGTCGCTTAAGTGGCCCTACCATGGGAGGCAATAAACTGATCCAGGGAGAAGGTGTAGATTGAGAATAGGAGAGGTCCAAGAACAGAACCTTGGGAAACCCAGACGAAGAAGCGAAGAAGAGAGGAGAGGAGTAGAATTGGGAGTAGAACTAGATAGTGTGCATGTAGGAGTGAGGGTGGTGCTTTTTAATCTTCCCATAGAAGTGTTGATGCATACACTGGCCCTATTATCAGGGCAGCCATCCCCTTACACAGCTTTAGGCAAGGCCCCTCTGAAGCAGAGAACGGGGGGGGGGGGGGGGGGTCCTGACAAGTGGGGGTTGGGAGAGGGCCTGTTAACCACGGGCCCCTTACAGGTGTAATGCAAAATATATATATATATATATATATATATATATATAAAAAAAATGGGAGGGGGACCGGCCGGACCTGTAAGGCGTCCTGGGGACCATTGGGCCCCTTATAGGTGTAAGGCAAAAAATCTTACCTTCTCACACATTGTGGTGGTTACCAATCCCTTGTTTCATTTCCTACTACAGGAATAAACACTGGCACAT
Organism: Rana kukunoris; assembly: GCA_029574335.1. Lineage (NCBI taxonomy): Eukaryota > Metazoa > Chordata > Amphibia > Anura > Ranidae > Rana > Rana kukunoris. The sequence continues at coordinate 60,817,781 of CM056050.1, read as the reverse complement.
CTGATGTTTCTGATTTATTGTATGTATAGGGATTAATCAGCAAAAACAATACCTAAGGAAATAAAGGGCCATACTGAAAGGTTTTGGAAAGCCTTATAAGGACACTCAAGACTTTGGGATGGGGACTGAAGCGGAACTACAAAAGAATTGGTGAGAGGTAACGGAAGCAACATGTAATAGACATCAGTGCAATCCATTGCATCAGTAAGTAGAGGCCATGTACAGCATGTTGTTTTATAGCTGCAGAATAGTTCCTACCTTGTCTTTGATGCAGACAACAAATTCCTGAGAAAACGGAAACAGGAAACCAAGCACAGACAAAGTACACATGAATACCCAAACAACAAGTCACTGGCTAAAGTCAGCTAAAAGTGAACATGCCTATTTCCATGTTATGCACTCAGCTCAGGGTAATGTTTTCCTAAATAATAACATCTTTTTTGGTCTTGTTTGAACAGGAAAAGGCACAAAAATAAATGGTCTGATATTCTAAACAAGCAAACTTCCTATAAAAAAAAAAAAGTTGTAAGAAGAGAACGGACACAAAGCGCAACATTTAGCCATAAATATGTAGTGTAGAATATGTTCTTTTGTGTTGGATGCACTTCAATACGTTTCTGAGAGTGGGTTTAGAAAGTAAAAATGAGCCCAGACATTATTCTTGCAGCTCACGGCACAAAGAAAGGAAAATATTTTAAATGTGTCTACTAAATCACTTTATAAAGATGTCTTTGTATATAGTGAGAGAGGGATGCATGTTTTTAGATGTGTATGATGTGGGTTTAATACCATTTTAATGCAATAGACAATTTACATGTTTTTGTTATATTTTTCATTAACCATTTGTCAACCAGCCGCCGCAGTTTTACTGCAGCAACATGGCTCGTCTGGGCGAAACGACGTTATGTTACGTCGATTCGCCCTGTGGCCACTAGGGGCACGCGTGCAAGTCCGCTGCTTGCCCCCCACGGAGCTGATGCGAGTGTCCGGCGGGTGCGGTGACTGCCGGGCACCCGCAATCGCTCGTGACAGAGCGAGAACCGGGAGCTGTGCTTCAAAAGTGTCTGATCTGTCCGCCATAATGTTACAGATCACCGCCATTACCAGTAAAACATATAATAATAATAAAAATGACATAAATCTATCCCCTATTTTGTAGATGCTACAACTTTTGCGCAAACCAATTAATATACGCGTATTGCAATTTTTTTTTACCAAAAATATGAAGAATATATATCGGCCTAAACTGAGGATTTTTTTTAATTATTTATTAGTAACCACTTAAGACCCGGACCAATACGCTGGTAAATGACCCAAGGTGTTTTTGCGATTCCGCACTGCGTAGCTTTAACAGACAATTGCGCGGTCGTGCGACGTGGCTCCCAAACAAAATTTGCGTCCTTTTCTTCCCACAAATAGAGCTTTCTTTTGGTGGTATTTGATTACCTCTGCGATTTTTATTTTTTGCGCTATATACAAAAATAGAGCGACATTTTTGAAAAAAACCCACTATTTTTTACTTTTTGTTAAAAAAAAAATCAAATAAACGAAATTTTAGTCAAACATTTAGGCCAAAATGTATTTAGCCACATGTCTTTAGTAAAAAAAAAAATCGCAATAAAAAAAAATAGCTACCTAGCGGGAACAGCGACACTAATACAGCGATCAGAAAAATGATCGCTTAGTGACGCTGGCAATAGGGAGTGAAAGGGTTAACTAGGGCGGTGATCAGGGGGTTAAAACTTTATTAGGGGGGGTGGGGGGGCTATCCTGAACCTAACACTAACTGTTTTTTACACTGCCTGTCACACTGACACTAAATGCAGTGATTAGATCACTGCATTCAGTGACACTGTGACAGGGGGGTGGGGGGGGGCGATCACAAGGGGTTAATATGCCTATGTGAGTGTGTGTCAGTGTTGTGTTGGTGCACACTTACTTGTGATGTCTTCTCTCATCAGCAGCGCTGGGAAACAGCGCTGCGATGAGAGAATACATCATTTCCTCCTTCCTGTGTAAACACAGGAGGAGGAAGTGACAGGTTGGGAGCGCGCTCCCATTGGCTGGGAGCGATCGCGGGGGGGCGGGTATTCGCCGACATCCGCCCCCAGATCCCGGATCGCTCCCGGAGCCAGGGGGACCCCCGCACTCCGCGGAGGGGGTCCCGATGGGACCCCCGAACCGCACTTAGGCGGGGACGTAAATTTACGCCCTTGTGCCTGTACGTGCCATTCTGTGGCCGTATATGTGCGTGCGGGGGTCCTTAAGTGGGTAAAATATATTGGGGGTTATTTACGAAAGGCAAATCCACTTTGCACTACAAGTGCAAACTACAAGTGCAAAGTGCACTTTGAAGTGCAGTCGCTGTAAATCTGAGGGTATGATATGAAATGAGCTCTGGTCAGGAAGGGGGTAAAATCTTCCGGGGCTGAAGCAGTTAATAAAATGTGAATTTATTCTAGTCCTGTGATTATTACTATATACACAGTACGATATATATACTCTATGGGCCAGATTCAGGTAGATTGGAGCATCTTTGCTCTGGAGTAACGCTTCTCATTTACGTTACTCTGCCGAAATTTTAGGAGCAAGTGCTGTTATTCATGAAGCACTTGCTCCTAAAGTTGCGGCAGCGCATCGCAAATGAGCCGGCGGAATTCAAATTGGGCGGGTACGGGGCGTGTAGTATTCAAACTAAGCGCGATCCCGCGGCGAACGTACTGCGCATGCGTCGAGTGTCAATGCATCCCAGTGCGCATGCTCCAAATTCTGTCAGTGAACGTCAATGACGTCACATCCCCATTCATGAATGTTTTACGCAAGCGACGCGATTTGTTTTTTTTCCGACGCGATGACGATGCCTATACTTAACATAGGATACTCCACTAGGGGGCTGCTTTATCTATACGCCGCGTATCGCTTCCGGAAACGTCGTAAAGTCACTGCGTCGCGCCCGAAAAAGATCGTGAATTGCCGATTCCCGCTCATTAACATATTTTTTGAGCGTAAATCGGCGGGAACGCCCCCGGCGCCATTTTTAAGTTGAAGTAACGATGCGATGGCGAAATTCAATTGCGCCGATCGCATCGGAACTCCAACCCGGCGTTTCTTGTTTTCTGGTTACAGAAAACAAAAACGCCGGCTTAAAGTGACAGTTAGGCTGGCGGATCCATTGATCCGCCAGCCTAACTCTACCTGAATCTGGCCCTATGTAGTTCTATGATGGTTGAGTTCAAATCAAGTCTTTTAACTCAGTTCTTCTAGTTGTATACTCACTAATATACTCCAACCATTTGGAGGCATTTTTTCTTGTTTTGTTTATTTTTCTACAATATAATATAATCTCTGTAGGTGATTCATGGAATAATCGTTGAGTGCCTACTTTAGTGTTTATTATAAAGAAAAAAACTGGAAGTGTACATATATTATTTTTAAAGTAAGTCTGTGAACATGGACAGACATTTTAGCTGCGCTTTACCATTATTTTAGAGGCACAACCAGGGTGCTTTTAACCCCTGTTAGCAGGTGAATAAAGGGTTTAAAGTGCAGAGGTGCTTTGCAGGTGCTTCAGCGGCCCTGCCTATGGATTACAATGGGCATGGGCGCTTTAGAAGCGTTGTATACACCGCTCCTAAAGTGCCTCAAAGAAGCTTCTTGCAGGACTTTTTTTGAAGTCCTGTCAGCACAACGCCCCAATGTAAAAGCACTCTGGCTTTCAAACTGGGATTGCAGATGAGGCATTTTTCAGGCGCTTTATATGCGCTATTTTCTCCTCTAAAGTGCCTGAAAAACACCTGTTTCAGCAGATATATTCGATCGTGTGTACGCGGCCTTAGAGACATGTTGACATGTTGTCACCCCAACATCACCACCATCCCCAATTCTAGGGTTGTCCAGTATCGGTATCGGGACCGATACCGAGTATTTGCGGGAGTACTTGTACTCCCGCAAATACCCCGATACCTAAATAGAATACTCCCCCCCCTCCCCCCGCCGCCGCGGCCGCCCCCCCCCCCCTGCCGCCGTCGCCGCCGTCGCATACCGCAAAGCCGCCGCATTAACCCCGTGCATTACAGCGCCGCACTATACAGGCATCTTCCGTTTGAATACTCCTAATCCCCGCCGCGCCATGCATAGACACTCCCCTTCTCCAGGATTGGACGGATCTGTCCAATCCCGAGCAAGGGGAAGTGTCTATGCACGGATCCGTCCAATCCCGAGAAGGGGAGTGTCTATGCATGGCGCGGATTAGGAGTATTCAAACGGAAGATGCCTGTATAGTGCGGCGCTTTAATGCACAGGGTTAACGCGGCAGCAGCAGCAGCGGTGGCATCGGCACTATCTGCCACTAGGTATGGGGGACATGACATGGCTGCATACGTGGGGGACATGACATGGCTGCATACGTGGGGGACATGACATGGCTGCATATGTGAGGGACATGTCATGGCTGCATACGTGGGGGACATGACATGGCTGCATACGTGGGGGACATGACATGGCTGGATATGTGGGGGACATGACATGGCTGCATATGTGAGGGACATGACATGGCTGCATATGTGAGGGACATGACATGGCTGCATATGTGAGGGACATGACATGGCTGGATATGTGAGGGACATGACATGGCTGCATATGCGAGGGACATGACATGGCTACATATGTGGGGGACATGACATGGCTGGATATGTGGGGGACATGACATGGCTGCATATGTGAGGGACATGACATGGCTGCATATGTGAGGGACATGACATGGCTGCATATGTGAGGGACATGACATGGCTGCATATGTGAGGGACATGACATGGCTGCATATGTGGGGGGACATGGCTGGATATATGTGGGGGATATGGCTGCATTTGGGGACACATTTAAAAAAAGTATCGGTATTCGGTATCGGCGACTACTTGAAAAAATGTATCTGTACTTGTACTCGGTCCTAAAAAAGTGGTATCGGGACAACCCTAAATCCGCATATAGACACTCCCCCTTGCGTGGGATTTGACGGATCCCTCCAATCCCGAGAAGGGGAGTGTCTATACATGGCAGCGCGGGCATTTACAAGTATTCAGAACGAAAGCTTGTAATGCGCACTGCGCTATAATGCAGGGAGATTAACGGCGGTATGCGGCAGCGGCGGCGGCATCATAGCTACAGGTATGAGGGACAGGACATGGTTGCAATATGGGGGACATGACATGGCTGCAATGTGGGGGACATACATGGCTGCATATGTGGGGGACATACATGGCTGCAATATGTGGGGGACATACATGGCTGCAATATGTGGGGGACATACATGGCTGCAATATGTGGGGGACATACATGGCTGCAATATGTGGGGGACATACATGGCTGCAATATGTGGGGGACATACATGGCTGGAATATGTGGGGGACATGCATGGCTGCAATATGTGGGGGACATACATGGCTGCAATATGTGGGGGACATGGCTGCATTCGGGAACACATTTAAAAAAAGTATCGGTATTCGGAATCGGCGACTACTTGAAAAAAAGTATCGGTACTTGTACTCGGTCCTAAAAAAGTGGTAATGGGACAACCCTACCCAATTCAATACATATATACATAGGATTCGCCCTGGGACTTTGAGTGAGGAGAGTATGGTTAGCCAAAAAATGATTGTATAAAAAAGCATAAATTACACTTTTACAGTATTGTATAAAAAGTAGATTTATTACAATATGTTGCGCATATAAAACACAATAGCAATAAATTATGCAAACAATTTGAAAAGAAGACAATCCACATACATGGTGAACAGTATCTATCCAATATACAAACATAAAAATGTGCAGCATCAATAGTCTAAGAACATAATGCTGTATGCTGTATGCGTGGTTTGATGAAGCTGCCAAAATTTGTTTTGAAATACGATAGAAAACATCAGTACAGGCTAAAAAAAAATTCAGTTGATGGCTGATAAAATCTGACTATTAAATATTTATATTATGTTATTATTATTTATTTATTATTATTTTATATCATTTTTTTATATTGTTTTATATTATTTTTGTATAGAGGCGGGCCCCTTCTGTCAGGGGGGCCCAGGGCAGTTTCCCCTTTTGCCACCTTATAAATTTGGCCCTGGATAGAAATACCATTTTGTGCACAAGGACCCCCTGGAACCTAAGGACCCATTAAACCATTCGTGGGCCTGTAGATCGCCGGGACCTCTCCTTCTGTGATACGGACATGGACAATGCTCAGTTTTGGTGAGAGTCAGGAGACACTGCCTTACTTTGCCCATTTGGTATTAAAGCGGAGTTCCACCCAAAAATGGAACTTCTGCTTTAAGGGAAGGTGACCCCCTGACATACCCCATTTGGCATGTAATTTTTTTTTTGAGTTAAAGGGGAGCAGAAACCCTCTTTTTAAAGGGTTTCAGCTTCCACTTCCTCTCTGGGCACTGCGGTGCCATAAGGAAGGTCACCTCCCCCCTCCCTCTCGGCAATCATCTGGGACACGTCACAGGTCCCCGATGATTGCTCGGCCTATCACGGCACACGCATGTGCAGTGCATGCCCATCTGTTAAGCCACAGCCAGGCGCCCACACTAGTGATGCCGGCGCAAAGGATAGGAGGGGGAGACGAGCGAGGCTTCGGGACAGGTGAGTGTCCGATTATCAGCTTCAGTATTTGTAGCTGCTGACTTTTTAATATTTTTATTTCAGTAGGAACTCCACTTTAAGAGGATTGTTGGAGCAGGTGACCATGTTCATCTTCTCCCCCATTTGTGGAGGAGGGCTAATTACCCATGTCCAACTTTGCCACAGACTAACACACAGCTTACACCCTCTACCCAGGGCTCCGGCAGGTGAACAGGGCACATGCAGAGTGCAAGGAATGTACCCCGCAGCCGTGTTAGTTACCAGTGACATTAATCAGCCCCATTCATTTACTGGCCAGGAATTCCCTGCTAAGTTAACAAAGGGGCGGAAATAGTTTGACATCACTGACCAACAATGTCCACAAAGTGCTTGTTTTTTTTTTATATATATATATATATATATATATATATAACAACGCAGTCTATATAAAGGTTTCACTCAAAAGCTTCGTACACACGCATGGTTTTCTCGGCAAGAAAGTTCTGCCAGCAGTTTTCTTGCTGAGAAAAACGTGCGTGTGTACGAAGATTTTAAGTGGAACCTTTATATAGACTGTGTTGTTATATATATAAAAAAAAGTATTTGGTCGTCAAGAAAACTGCCCAGAATCTCGAGAAAAATAGAGAACCTGCTCTTTATTTTCTCTTTGTGAGATTCTCTGCAGTGTTTTCCTGCCGAGAAAACCCGAGAGTGTGTATACTTACCTCTCCATGGTGCATGCTCTAAATGACTTTGACGCATGCGCAGTAGCTTCCAAGGCATAGGTAGGGTAAAGCAAGATGGCAGTGACGGCATCGAATGTGACGAGCGCATGCTCGTCATAGTCTGACGTCACCGCGTCCGTGCCATTCAAAAGAACAACGGTTCTTTTGAATGGAATGTGTGTACACTCGGCAGGCAAGAGATTCTTATTATTATTCTGGGCCGTGTGTACAGGGCTAAAGGCTTGGGCCCAGATTCACAGAGCGATTACGCCTGCGCAACTGGTGTTGCGCGTGCGTAAGTCTAAATGTTTGCGTGCGTTTAGATGCGCGCGATTCAGAAAACGATTTACGCCAGAAATCTACTTTTTTTTGTCCGGCGTAATTTCGTTAGACAGACGCATCCGTCCACGCAAAAATGCGCTAGACACACCATTGATTTGCTAGTCAAATATGCTAATGAGGGAGTTGCGGGGATCCACAAAAAAACGCAGTTGCTGCGCAGGCTACGCGATGTGCGCAACAGCAAAATGTCCTGTCTAAAGTTAGAGCACATAAAAGCTGGTCTAAATTTTGAAAAAACGTCTACATCTCACAGAAAGCAACACCGTTACTGAGGAGCAGACCACACACACGTGTTGCACTACAATTTGACTGCCAACATGCCAGGGGCATCGTCGCTCATAGCTGCACTAGTGAATTTAGATGACCAAAGAAGGAGAACGTAATGGCGGTGCGCTACGCCGGACCGATAATGCGCCGATGTACGTGAATCTGGGCCTTGTGTTTTTTTTTGCCCTACACCAAAAGTATGATGAAATGTGTCCACCTTTGGTAGCACAGCTAAATTTACACCATCATTATTTCTTTGTGCATTAGTTGTTTAGGTATAATTCCTTTTTTTTTTATTTTGCTGAGACCAATAAGATGTAAACACATGAAAACCTGTTTTTGATGGTTTATATTAATGTGAATTAGGCCCAGAGGTGTGCTGGCGCATACAATTATTTATGCTTAAAGGTGTCCTTTTAGTTTGTAATGGGACAGAGATTTGGGAGACATGCTTCAGGTCATAGAACGAAATGACAGATAATATTCTAGCATCCTACCGTGGAGCACTATGATTAGCTCTCAAGTCACAGTCAAGCCTTAAATGTGCGTGATTTAGACTTATGTAATGTACCATATGAAGATGTGCGGCATATGTCTGCCAGATGGGAAACTATCACTAGACATTTGTAGGATAGCAATTCATCTCAACCATAAATACACGTGTTTGAAAGATCATAAAAGAATATCTAAAATAAAAACAGAAAGTATAATTTTATATTTATGAAAATATGTTGTCAGCACAACAATAACATCATTTTTTTTTCCTTGTAAAATATATGTTCCCAATACACACATATATACAGTAGGTGACCGCCATATTGTGTCGATCTCGCTGCTTTTCTCGGCGAGATTGACCACCCACTGCGCTAGACCTGTCTAAAATTAGACCATATAAAAGGTGGTATAAAATTAGACAATTCGTCTACATGTCAGATAAAGCAACACTGTTAGTGAGGAGCTGAGCAGTCACACATGTTGCACAACAATCTGTATGCCAACATGCCAGTGGCATCCATGCTCATAGCTATACTACTGACTTTAGATGAGCAAAGAAGGAGGAGGGCACGGGAGAGGAATTTTTTTTTTTTTTACAAAATTTTTTTCTTTGCTTTAAGAAACATTTTTACAAAAAATATACATACATATATACATCAATACATAACATACATACAAATTACAAACACGGTCTCACTATCTTTCAATAGCCCTTTAAAACCTTGATGGATATATTTTAATCTGATACAAGCCTGATACAAGCCCCTCACTCTTCACTTGATATATCACACACGCATAGACATCTTTGGCATGAGTGATTCTGAGGTGTCTCGCATCTTCAGATTCACCCCTCATGCCATCATGGAATTAACCACAACCCTGCAGGAGCCCAACACATGACACCTCCCATGACACCCATGACAGCTACATATATAATCAGAGCCCCATCCCCACAGATTTCGAACAGAACATGTATGGGGACAGCTGGCTGCTTGGTGAGTGACATGGGTGGCAGTCATGACTGTCCCCCTCATGATGCTGAAATCACAAGGGGCACATGCACTACTAACATCCTCCTGTCTTATCCCTTCAGGGTGACTCTGCATATGCACTGGGACCCCATCTCATGACTCCTATACGGAACCCCCCTAACCAAGGCTACCCCGTCTTCTGAGGGAAGAGCAGCCAGGAGCCAGCTCACATTAGGCATCTTTGCACGTTAAACACACACATTAATCATGGCACAATGAGAATGCATGCATGCACACCACTGTGGTCCCTAGCACAGACACATCACATCCTCATCACATTGGATTGGCACAAGCCCACCATGCAGGACTTGTGAGCAGCAACGCCACGGCTCCAATTATGTCACTGTACATTCATACACCATTCACACGGACCTGGGGATCACTTCTCCACCACAAATGTGGGTGACACCCCTATTCCGGCAGGAATGTCACCCCCACATTCCAAAATCATACACAAACAGAACCAAAAATAAATAAAAAATTGACCAGCAAAAATATAATTTAAACAAAGTAACAACAAAGAAAACACATAAAAGACAAAAATCACTCTGCAAAACAGTCCCCAAATATCTCAAAGACACGTCACAAACAAACAAACGCTAATAAACAACAGAACAAAAGCACCTACAAAGGGATGTACTTTTGCAAAGGAAGGGCGTTTGTGTCTGTCTATTTATGCTGTTTGCGTAGTTCACTAAGTTGCCCTGGTCCACTTCCAATTTCACTGATTGCGCTGTTCCCAAGTTGTGAGCATGCGCACAGAGGTGCTGACATGGTCTGCTTCATGTGCGCATGCGCAAGCCGGCCGGCCCTTCATTTGCGTGGGGTCACGGCTCATTTCAATGTAACACGCCCACGTCCTTCCCAATTTGAATTACTCCGCCTTACGCCTCTGAAATTATGTTCCACCGGCGCTAATTTCTGCGCAAATCAAACAAGAATACGGTGATTGCGCCACTACATTGCGGCAGTCTAACGTAAAGGAGGTGCGCTACGCCAGTCAAAAAATGTGCCAATGTACGTGAATCTGGCCCATTGTACCTTTTGTTCTTAGATCAAATTGACAAACTTGTGTGTGTGTAGATGTGGAAAGTGTAACCACTTAAATACTGATTGTATATATATATATACAGCCCTCTTGCCTACTCGCATTTTGCAAGTGGAATTAAGAGGGGTGCGAGTATGTACAGGGCTGCACTGTGTCAGGAATGTAAAGTCAATGCGTTCTGCCGTGCACCGGCTCGCAGCAAGGGCATTGCAAAAGTAATAGTGAAGTGCCTTGGAACGGCCCTCTCCCTCCCTCCGTGTAGCACATCCTGCCCCCCGCACTCGCAGGGCGGGCATTACAATAACAGAAGCCACCTGGGACTGCCCCTCTCTCTCCTACCTTGCCGCACATCCTGCCCCCCCCCCCACTCGCAGTGCGGGCATTACAATAGTATTAGTCAGCTGCCTGGGACTGCCCCTCTCCCTTCCTCCTTGCCGCACATACCGCCCCCAGTCATAGCGCAGGCATTACCAATGAAAATTGTAAGCCGCCGGGGACCACCCCAATCCTTCCCTCTTTGCCGCACATCCCGCCCCCCCACTCACAGCGTGGGCATTGCAATAATATTTGTCGGCCGCCCCTCTCTCTCCTTACTTGCCGCACATCCACCCACCCCCCCTTCAGCGCGGGCATTTCAACAGGAATAGTCAGCCATCTGCTGCTGCATGTCTAAGGAGTGGGGAGGTGCATATGTTTCAAGTCAGTTCTAAGTGGGTGGGCTCAAACCCTCTTGGTCCACGATGCCTGACCCCCCTGGCTGCAGGAGAAAGGTAACCAAGACAGTGTGCTGTGATTGAGGGGGTTGGAGCTGGAGGCATTGAACCAAATGTGTGCTGGAAGAAAAGGGCTGCGGATTGAGAGCATAGATGTGCTAAATTGAGAGGGGGGGACTTAATTGGAGGCATAGGTATGGATTGGGTGGGAATAGAATTAGAGTCGTAGATCTAAATCATACTTATGCCTTCAATTCCACCCCCCCCCCCCAACCTATCATACCTATACCTCCAATTTCACTGCATTACATTGAGGCTGCATTGATTGACAGGGCACTGGTGAGGTTGCACTGACGGGCACTGGTGAGGTTGCACTGACGGGCACTGGTGAGGCTGCACTGATGGGCACTGGTGAGGCTGCACTGACGGGCACTGGTGAGGCTGCACTGACTGGCAATGGTGAAGCTGCATTGATGAGCAATGGTCAGGCTTCACTGATGGGCAATGGTCAGGCTGCACTGATGGGCACTGATCAGGCTGCGCTGATGGGCACTAGTGAGACTGCATTAATGGGCACTGGTGAGACTGCATTGATGGGCACTGGTAAAGCTGCATTGATGGGCACTGATCAGGCTGCACTGGTGAGGCTTTGTTAATGGGCACTGGTGAGGCTGCATTGATGGGCACTGGTGAGGCTGCAATAATGGTCACTGGTAAAGCTGCATTGATGGGAACTGATGAGGCTGCATTGATGGGTCTGGTAAAGCTGCATTGATGGGCACTGATCAGGCTGCATTGATGGGCACTGGTGAGGCTGCATTGATGGGCACTGGTGAGGCTTCATTGATGGGCACTGGTGAGGCTGCATTGATGGGCTCTAGTAAAGCTGCATTGATGGGCACTGATGAGGCTGCATTGATGGGCACTGATCAGGCTGCATTGATGGGCACTGATCAGGCTGCATTGATGGGCACTGGCGAGGCTGCATTGATGGGCACTGGTGAGGCTGCATTGCTGGGCACTGGTGAGGCTTCATTGAGGGGTACTGGTAAGACTGCATTGATGGGCACTGATGAGGCTGCACTGATAAAGTTGTTAATTGAAATTTTTGTAACTTGTTTCTGCATAAAACATTAAACAGTGTCATTTCATGAGATTATTTATGAGGGTGTGTTTAGAGGTGGAGTTATGGGCAGGGCGGGGCTGGGGTTTGGGTGGGGCAACTGGTGGCGAGTAACTCTTAAGGCTTGGCTAGTAGCTCAGGACTTAAAAATGTTGAGCCCTGTATATATATACCGTATTTATCGTTGTATACCGTGCACTCTTTTTCCCTGAAAATCAGGGCAAAATCGTGGGTGCGCGATATACGCCGATACCCGCTTTCCCGCACCGAGTTTGAATACTGCGCCAACATATACCGAGCGCAGTACACTCGTGTATAGTCGGGCAGGCTCGGCTATACACGAGTGTACTGAGCTCGGTATATGTCGGCGCAGTATTCAAACCCGGCGGGGATCGAGCGGGGAGGACGCTGCAGAAGGACGCCGGACCCGACGAAGAGGACACCCGAAGCCACAGACGGACGCCGCGCAAGACACCAAAACTGTAAGTACAAAAATCTTTTTTTCCACAGGAATAGGGTCTACTTTAGGGGTGCGCGCTATACGCCGGAGCGCTCAATACCCCGATAAATATGGTATATATATATGTGTATATACATATACATTATTTATATATTTTTAGCAGAGACCCTAGAGAATAAAATGGCGATTGTTACAATATTTTATGTCACACTGTATTTGCGTATCAGTCTTTCAAACTATTTTTTTGGGGGAAAAATACACTTAAAAAATAAAAAAATAAACAGTAAAGTTAGCCCAATTTTTTGGTTTAATGTGAAAGATAATGTTACGCCACGAGAATCGTGATCCTTATTTGAAGCTAAAAAATCGTTCTACTAATTTTAGCCAGAATCGTGCAGCTCTACAATGTATCTTTGTATGAAATATCTATACCTGGAATTCATTTTCAACTATATTCTTTTAAAGGAAAATTGTCACCAAATGGCACATCAGTTGATATTTTGCACCATATGTGTATAATCACTAATGTAAATCTCAAGGTCTGATTGTTGTATTGTGACAATTGAAGTTCAGCTCACTACAGGATGCTGTATTTTCATTCATTTTTTTCAACACTGTGTGCTATTTCTATGGTTTACAAATATTTCTTCTTCCATTCCCTTTTTTGGCACAAATCCGATGAATGTATTATATGTACAGTATTTAGGATTTTTAGAATACTTTGCTTTAAAAAAATCAGTGTGCAGAAGCTATTACACACGTTCTCACTCATTTAAATACTGGCAGCTTCTAAGTGCAGTTTTTTTAGACATTCTATTGAGGAAAATGACTAAAAACTGCCAGTTTGGATAAAGGCGGATGAAAGTGGAGAATTTTTTTTCATATGTCTAAAAGAACCTCTGTCGCCCCCCCCCCCCCCTTTTTTTTTTTGCATTACATTTTTTTTTATAGAAGAAATAGAAAAGTTTTCAAATGTTACAAACATTACAAGATGCTGCCAGCTATAAAAAGAACATAACCGTTATCAGACTGTAAGGCAATCTTCTTCTAACTGACACAAGTTCCTCCAATGCCTGGGGTCGGTTGTGTTATTGTATTATTCTCACTGACACCAATGTACCGTGTTTCCCCGAAAATAAGACGTACTCCGAAAATAAGCCGTAGCGGGATTTCGGCACAAGATCGAAATATAAGACACCCCCCCGAAAATAAGACGTAGCGATGTAGTGTTGAATCTCCGAAAATAAGACGTGGTGAATCTCCGATAATGAGACGTAGTGTCGTATGCGTAACGGCGCGGCGCGGAGCGGGAAACAACACGTGATAGGCGTACAGTACTGTAACTGAAGTGAGGAGAAGAACGCTGTGTAAAGCTGTAAAGCTTCTCCCAGCACCGACCAGCAAACCCCTCTCTCACCCCACACAAACACCAGGGGATAGGGGGAAAAGCTGCTACTGAGCCCAAAGAGATCACCCCAGCTCCACTTTGCTCCACATCAGCTTTGCTGGCCTATCTTTCTGTACAGCCAGACAAGATGAGTGCAAAGAGAAGAAGTTGGATATCCGAATGGTCCAAAAATGGCGTGCAGAATACGATAATCTCAGTCTACGGGTGGACAGAGGAAATGCTAAGAAGCGAAAGTGTGGTTCAGGTAGGCAACCTTTATTTTCTGTAATAAAAATAAGACACCCCCCGAAAATAAGCCATAGTGTGATTTCTTGAGGAAAAAAAAATATAAGACGGTGTCTTATTTTCAGGGAAACACGGTAGGGGTAGGGTTTTTTTTTTTTTTTTTAAAACACTGGCACAAGGGTATTTTTTTTTTACTTCCACTGATCATTGAGAAAGTGGAATTTGTTTTACTTTCACTGATCATTAGAGCAGGGCATTTTTTTTTTTTTTACTCCTGCTGTTGCTGGGGCGTTTATTTTTCATGCCACTGACCACCAATGCAAGGACATTTTTACCCCCAATGGCCACTAACAAGGGACATTTGTTACCCCACTGACCACCAAGACATGGGCATTTATTACTCCTACTGAACACTGATGTTCATTTTTATTTCCAGTGATCTCTGATACCAGGGTAATCCTTTACTTCTGTAGATCACAATTTAACCCTCAAACAGTGTGGGGGATCATGAGCTAGCTCTTTGTTTACATAGTATGGGGATCCCTGCTTAAGGCACAGTTTCTGGAATGAGAGTTCAAAGCAGATGGCAAAGTAGTGGCCAGCCTGGAGTGTGGAGTCCTAGATATAGTTTTATGAGGGTCGGGTTTTCATTGTCCCTTTTAGTAACACAACGTGATAGAAAATCTCTTCAATGGTGCCCCCTAATGGGTTCCCCATAACAAACAGGAAACTCTTATACCCTCTTAGGGCGCGTACAGACGAGGAGACATGTCCGCTGAAACATGTCAGACGGACCGATTCCAGCGGACATATCTCCTCGGATTTTGGTCCAATGGCGTGTACACACCATCGGACGAAAATCCCCTCGGACTGAGGACGCGGTGACGTGGTGGTGACGTTGGCGCCGCCACGTCACCACTCCAGGAAGTAAAATACTTCCACGCATGCGTCGAATCTATTCGACGCATGCAGGAGATTTATGTCCGCTGGTTAGGCGTATTAACCAGCGGACATGTCAGACGGACAGGTTTGCAGCGGACAAATTTCAAAGCATGCTTTGAAATTTGTCCGCTGGAAAAACCTGTCCGCTAGGTCGTACACACAATCGGCTATGTCCGCTGAAACTGGTCGGCAGACCAGTTTCAGCGGACATATCCGATCGTGTGTACACGGCCTTAGTGTTCTGTCAGCAGTCAGTCTTTTCACCCAGCTGCATATTCCCATATATAAAAAGAAAAAAGAAACCTAGGACTGGAGGCTTCATCCCATCCAAAGCTCTACAAAACCCTGTTTTCCACAAAACCAAAGTTTGTTTTCTTCACAGCAGACACAGACCTGTGGAGATGCTTACCATGTGTAGATGAGAAACCTAGGTGACATACATATATATTTATATATATATATATATATATATATATATATATATATATATATATATATATATATATATATATATATATATATATATATATATACTCCTGTCCACAAGCCAGCCAGCCAGTGCATCAATAATACATTTATAAGCGTCTAGAAGGGTATGGATTTTTTTTAGTTGTAAGTAGTCACTACTTACAACTAAAAAACCTATGCCACAGGTTGTAAATAGGTTGTAAATACTGAATTGGGTCCGTATTGTTAGTAGTCAAAAGGTGGGTTACTGCTAAGAAAAATATTTATTAGTAATTGACACAGGCTGGGTTTTGAAAGGATGTATTTTTCACGCCAACAAAAAAAAATCCTCACTCCCTTGTGCGATATAATACTTCCCCCACTGGGCAAGTAGTAATAATAACATAGTTGTTAGTAGGAGCAACCAGGGTTGTCAGTAAATATATGCATGTTAAGTGCCACATCCAGTATTTAAGTCGAACAAGAAATAAACCCCCTATGGTAGACTTTTAAAGCACAATTTGTATAATATAAGTATAAAGAGTATTATGAGTACAAAAAAGTTTATTTAACCTCCCTGGCGGTATGATTCTGTCTGGAATTACGTACCAAAAGCGGTACAATTATTTTGCATGGAAATTCTGCGTTTTATACTGTAGGCCTGCAATTTTTAGGAATAACTCACTTAAATTTGTCCAAACCAGAGTCTAGTAGACATCCCGGGTATGATAAAGTTTGAAACACAAAATCATAAAATTATAATATAATAAATAACTATAAATAATTATAACAAGTAATAATGTAATTATAATAACAATTATTCACTAATGTAATCAAATCAAAATCACTGAAATTTGCTCAGTTGCAGAATTGTCGCTGTCATTACTTTTATTTTTTTATGACGAATTTTCCCACAAATCGCTATCACTCAATTCTGCGAGTGATTATAATTTATTATCGCTGTTTTCTAGCTGCTCTAAAATCACTTTTGACATAAAGGGACACTTTTGGTTGCTATGGACAATCTACAGTTTGCAGGCACAAAAAAAATGTTTTTATTATGTAAAAGAACATGCAGGGCACTGGGCAGACCACTAGGGACAGGGGGGGTGTGTACTTTTTACATACAGTACTGTAATCTATAAGATTACAGTATTCTGTATGTAATGTGTTTGTTTACATTTTTGAATTTGCCGCCGGTCTCCGCCCCCGTGCGCCGTTACGTCGCAGGAAACGGAGATCGGCGGCGCGCGGGCACTGTGTGAGACGAATGGAGGACGCCACTCGCTCACACAGCGTGGATGCATCGCTGGATCCAGGGACAAGGTAAGTACAGTATACCCAGCCTGGATCCAAGGTAAGCCAGCGCGCGCTGCAGGCTCTGCATTCACCCCGAGCGCGATTCGGGGATATCGATATTTGCCTGAAAAATCCAACCCGAATCGCGCTCGGGGATACCGGCAGGGGGGTTAAAGTATTATTACATAAAAATCAACATATAACATACGGAATGTACTACATGTGTACAACATAATTGTCATGTATTCACATAGCCAAGTGTGGTCCTCTTGCATCCTATGCGTTTTGGAGTATATCTCCTTCAGGGGTGTAAATTATTAGAGAAGATTTTGTTTTGCAAATCTATAATTTGAGACAGAGGTATATTAGTAAGCATCTATTTTTGCATAGAACTTTTACAAAAAAACAGGTCCATAAATATACACTTACACAATAGCGATAGTGTTGAATTTTACATTCCATTCATTAAAAACAGAGAAAGATTCTCGAGAGGCTGCGTTCTGACTCCCCACTCTGATTGAACGATCATCAATGGATTTATTTATAAAGAATTTGTCATGTATCAATATCTGTCCTACCAAAAATCTCCCTGCACTGCAGATGTGTTTGCCACCAGACTCACTGGGGTCAGAACAAAAGGAGAGTTCCTGCAAAGGATTAGGAGGAACCACACGGCCTAGCAGGGGGCTCGTAAGTGTCAGATAGCATCGGTACCTGTAGTTGTTTAAGGCCTCGTACACACGAGGGGATATGTCCGCTGAAAACGGTCCGATGGACCGTTTCAGCAGACATCTCCGCTCGTGTGTATGGGCTAGCGGACAGATTTCTCCACCCGACAGATTTCAAAGCATGCTTTGAAATCCATCCGGTGGAATCTGTCCGCCCGACATGTCTGCTGGTTAGTACACTTACCAGCAGACATGTCGTCCCCCACCGCCGCCGCGCCGCCGCCGAATGGATTCGGCGCATGCGCGGAAGTGTTTAACTTCCTGGTGCGGTGACGTGGCGGCGTCAACGTCACCGCCGCGTCACCGCGCCGTCCGGCGGCGGGGAATTTGATCCGATGGTGTGTACACGCCATCGGATCAAACTCCCGATCGGACATATCCGATGGAAATGGTCCGCGGACCGTTTTCATCGGATATGTCCGATCGTGTGTACGAGGCCTAAGAGAGCTGACAATAAATTGATCTTATTAAAGCTGATGTTCAGCAGAAAAATAACTTTAGTTACATTTACCTTCCTGTAATGTCCCACTTTGTGCAGGCAGATGGGTGCTGAGTAACTCTTCATTGCAGGGGTGGCCTGTCCTCTTCTTATTTCTTAACTTCAAGCATGCAGGGGGTTAATGGCTTCGAGCTCTAAACTGAGCTGCTTTGAGAAAGTTCCCACCTGGACCTGCCACATCCTACAATTGCCTTCATTAAAAAAAGTTATTTCATACTACCTTTAACGTATTTTGCGAATGGGGGAGAGAATCCTGTGACTCATCCTGTGAGCTCCGGACACTTCCATCTTTGCCTGGTCTTCCTTCTGGGTTTTCTACTCTCTGGCTACTTGAATGGCTGAGCTGCAATGACATCATACCTGCAGATGCGCATGGGAGTAACCATCCCGGCACGGCACTCTCTGCAATCATGGTACAAGCAGTGTGCCCTGAATGCAGGGTGAACTGCGAGAGCCAACATGGAAATTTTGAGTTTTGAAGGTACTTACAAGGTTTACATTTTACAAGCTTTAATATAAGGCAAAGTTCTGAAGCTGCATTTAATACCGCTTTAAACTCCAGGACTGAGTGCTGTTACATCCAGATGGAGAGCGATTGGGGAATGCATAGCTCTGAGAAAGTAGATGCAGGGGCACATTGAGGAAGAAGGAAAGTTTTTGTATATGTTTTTTTTTTTTAACATTTGCCTGGAGTTCAGTTTTTAAAATTCGCAAACCAGCTTATATCCTTTTTGTTAATAAACTTTCCATAAGATATTGCTCTGCTAATCAAGGTAAGAAGTGGTTGAGACATGACTCAGAATGTGGCACCACATCCAAAATGAAAGCGAAAAAAGAAAAATCAAGGATGAACGTGGACTGAATTATTGCCACTGGTAGACCCAAAATCAAAAAGACAGCACTCAATTGAATAAAAATCCAAGTTTTTTAGCATCATAGTAAAAACATATTAAAACCAAAAATGAAATACATGTCAATTGATACCATAAACATATGGGGCCAGATTCAGGCGTCTGAGCCCTCCTATCAATGCGACTAATTCATCAGAATCAGTAACGCATAGATTTCCATTAGCTCCAAATTCCGTAAGTCTCTTACACCGCTGTATCTTATTTTCATATTTAGGCTGGACGCTAGGTGGCGTTCCCGTCTAAAATATGCAAATGAGCCTATACGCCGATTCCCGAACGTACGCCCGGCCGGCGCTATTTTTTTACGTCGTTTGCATTAGGGTAGGTCCGTCGTAATGGTAACCCTGCTGTATAAGGCGCAGCCAATGTTAAGTATGGACGGCGTGCCTGCGTTTTTTTCACGTCGTTTAAGTAAATGTTCACGAATAGGGCTTTGCGTAAGTGACGTTCACGTCGTTTACACGTCGTATTGACATTGTGATTTCAAGCATGCGCACTGGGATCAATTCACGGCTGGCGCATGCGCAATACGTTCGGGGCGGGATCGCGCGTTATTTAAATAATACACTCCCCCTACCCGCCCAATTTGACTTAAGATGGGCCATTTACACTACGCCGCCTCAACTTTACAGGCAAGTGCTTTGAGAATAAAGCACTTGTCTGAAAAAGTTGCGGAGGCGTAGTGTAAATACCATACACTAGGCAGGTTTAGAATTAAGCCACTCCTACCTGAATCTAGCCCATGGTGTTGTCCCACCTAGGGGAAACCTATGTGAACACTTAAGAAACCCTGTAGGTGTGCCCATAGATATGATGGACTTATTAAAACCAAAAGTGAAATACACATGTGGTCTTACATATCTGGGATCCCTCGGCACATTGATTTCCTGTGGGGCCCCCCCGATATGTAAGACCTTCTGCATATACCAGCTACAATTGTATTTCACTTTTGTTTTTAATATGTTTTTACTATGATGTTAAAAAAAACTTGGATTTTTATTCAATTGCGTGCTCACCATTTCATTTTCGGTCTACCAGTGGCTACCAACATAAAGTCCACGTTCATCCTTGATTTTTCTTTTTTTCTCTGCTAATAAAGCAAATGGAAACAATAGCCTCATGCAAGACAAGCAGGAGGAAGTAAGGATGGCATCGCAGGAAGACTGACTAGGACACATTTGCATAGTAAATAATTAACAATAATGGGAAAGGAAATGCTAGAAATGTGCAGCTGACAATTAATAACCATGCAGGATATCACTGAAGAGATGATGTAATAATCTGTAAAAGTTTGGTTTCAGTGCAGTATAATAAATAGGAAGTGTACTTAAATTACATCATGTTCTAGACGTCTGGAACCTTTGGACAGAAGCCAGTATTAAACGCTTTATTAACGGGGATTTCCATGTAAACTGAAAACCTTTGTTTTTTATGATCATGTATTGACACAAAGGGGTTTTATTCTGGTAGAACTTGGCATTTCTTAACAGCCATGGAAATGGTTCCTTTGTTTTCAGTATTGACAAATCATTGCTGTAATGATATCATGTACTGGACACACGAAAAGCTGTAGCTAGTGGCCCTGTTGTTCAGGAATCATAGATCAGCCATGACAGTCTTGCAGAACAGTTACTCTTTGCAGCAGTAATCCCACCCCCTTCCCTCCTTTAATTCATGGAATTCATAGGCTTAACTTTCGCACACTTCAAAAGAGCCTGTATCGCAACTTAAGCCTCATACACACGATCGGATTTTCTGCGGACAAAGCGTAGGACTTTTGTTCAAAGGGTGAACTTGTATTAGATACAAACGGCAAAGAATGTTGTCCAACAAACACAAAACGATGTGGTTTTTCAGCTCTTTAGCGCCACCCTTTGGGCAACTTTTGCTTATGGTGAGCATTGCTTCCGAGCATGCGTGTTTGTACTTTGGAGTTTTGTCTGATGGACAGTTGTTGGCAGACAATTTTAAAGCATGCTATCCCACATTTGTCCACAGAAAATCTGACAACAATTGTCCAATGGAGCGTACAAACGGTCGGATTTTCAGACAACAGGCTATCATCACACAATTCCAGTCGGATAATCTGATCATGTGTATGAGGCTTAAGAGACATCAGAAACCAGTGTTTAGGCCTGTGCAGAGCTGTAAACATCGAGTTGAGTCCTGGAAGGATGTCGGTTTTCTGCTATCCAGGCCTATCGTAAAACTCTGACCAAATCCACTAAGAATGCATAGCATGCAATAAAAGGATACCCAGAACTAATAGGGATCGTAAAAGGCATTCAGAGTCAGAAGTCACTTTTCAGAGATTTCTGCCCAATTCAAAACCTAACAAATCACCACACAATTCATAAACTTAATAATAAGTATACCTTTGAATGTGAAATGTCACACTGAACGAATCAAGGTCATACAGGACTACACTAGCACATGTAGAAGTGCTGTCAGGTATCCCCTGGGTGACACGTTTATTTAAGCTACCCTGTGTTTCGTATCCCTGGATGTGAAATTCAATGCTGAACAATAATCTATCAGTTTAAAGAATGCAACCGGTACATATTGGAAGATATGAATAGTGGTATAAAACTGCGTGTAAGGCCGCGTACACACGATCAAATCTATCTGCTGGAAACGGTCGGCCCGACCGTCCCAGCAGACAGATTCGATCGTGTGTACGGGCGAGCAGACGGATTTGGCCAGCCGACAGATTTTAAAGCATGCTTTAAAATCTGTCGGCTGGGAATCTGTCCACCCGATATGTCTGCTGGTTAGTACGCTAACCAGCAGACATATCTTCTCGCACATGCGTCGAATGGATTCGACGCATGCGCGGAAGTAATTTACTTTCTGGTGCGGTGACGTGGAGGCGTCAACGTCACCGCCTCGTCACAACGCTGTCTGCCGGCGGGGATTTTGGTTTGATCGTGTGTACAGCGATCAAACCAAAACAGCCAGCAGACAGATTTGTTCAAATCGGTCAGTCCGACCGATTTGAACAAATCTATTTGCTCGTGTGTACGGGGCCTAAGGGAGGTCAATTAAACTGTCATCAACCCCGGACAGCCCATGGACATTACCTTAGATGTTTTATTAGTTAGGGGCATCTGACAACACCCCTTTGATCCCAGAGAAAAAGAGAGATGCCAAGACAGTTGACAGTTCTCCTTTACCATCAAATCAGGAACTTCTGCCAAGTTTGAGAACCGATAACACCTGGCTCATCAACCAAACTCTGGTCAACCCAAGGACATTATGAAATTATTCTACTTCTCACTCTGTTTTATTTCTCTGTTGCTGAATTATGTCTTTATTTCTTTAAAACACCCTTTTCTGTAAATATTTTATTTGCACCAATTTCAACCTTTTTGTTATTAAAAACAGTGTTATTTCATTATCTTATTTTGAACAGTGTTAACCTTGTCCCTAAGCTCTTAATGCAAGCTAAAAAAAGAACCTGTCTCTTGAAGAGTGCTACTGTATAGGATAAATCCTATGAACCTGTCTGTGGTGACCGTGTGGGTTACAGACGATTATTCTAAAATCATAATTGTAATGCTAAATTGGTGGAAGTTCTGACTCCTGAGTTAAAGTCAGTGGTGCAGGATTAATTGGTTAATAATCCCAGTGACAATCGCTCTTAGGCTGCTGGCACCTAGATTGGGTCCCACAAGCTGGAAAATCTAAACACTTCCTGTTTACTTGGCAGACAACTGTGCCAGTTTAAAAAAAAGGTTTCTACTTCGGAGACTAATCAAAGCCGAATCTGGCTTTGTTTGGGTCTCTGGCCAGCCGGCAGATGTGCCTGCTGGTGGCTTGGGTCTCCTGGTGGGATGGGAGACCCAAGCGGAACGGCAAAAGGTGGCGGGAGGGGCAAGTCTCCTCCCACTGCTTGTAATAACAGCTGAGCGTTGGCTCTAGAAAATGGTACCGGGGTAATGTCTGTGCCTGCTTGGTTCCTATTAAATGACCTACAGGCACAGTAGACTCTTTTTGCTATAAGGCAGAGGATTCCAACTCATTTGGTGAGTGTTGATCTTTACTCTACCTCTAGGAGGTTGATGCATTGACACAGAGGGGACACAGAGCACTACAGCACTTTCTGCACTAAGAAAAGACCCTGTTTTGCACCAAATATCACTATATGCACATTAAACTATTGTCACTTTATGATATTGATGTACCATTAACCTCCCTGGCGGTATGATTCTTTCAGATTTTAGGTGCTGAAAGCGGTACCATTATTTGCAAGGGAATTTGGCGTTTTATACTGTAGGCTTGTAATTCTTAGGAATAACTCACTGAAATCTATCCAAACAAGAGTCTAATAGGCATCCCGGGTATGATTTTTTTTTTATTAAAAATTATAATATAATAAATAATTATAAAAAATTATAACAAATAATAATATAATTATAGTAAAAATTATTCAATAATGTAATCAAATCAAAATCACTGAAATTTGCTCAGTTGCAGAATTTTTGCTGTCATTATTTTTTTTTTTTATGACGAATTTCCCCATAAATCGCTATCGCTAAATTCTGCAAGTGATTCTGATTTATTATCGCTGTTTTTTAGCTGCTCTAAAACAATTTTTGCCATAAAGGGACACTTTTGGTTGCTATGGGCAATCTACAGTTTGCAGGGAGAAAGAACAGTTTTTATTATATAAAAGGACATGTAGTGTACAGGGCAGACCACTAGGGACATGGGGGGTGTGTATTTTTTACATACAGCACTGTAATCTATAAGATTACAGTGTACTGTATGTATAGTGTTTGTTTACTTTTTTGAATTTGGCGCCGTTCCCCCCCCCTACGTCGCGACGCTCGCAGGGAAGGGAATCGGCGGTACACACAGCATCAGGCGGACATCCGGCCGCCGTGTACTGCGGAGATTCATCGCTGGATCGCAGAGAAAAGGTAAGTAAACTTTTTTCTGCATCCAGCGAGGCAAGTCCGTGTGTGGCACGGGGTTACCGATCGTAGCTTAAAAATCTCACCCCGTGCCACACACGGGAAGACCGCCAGGGAGGTTAAAGGATCACTAAAGGATTTTTTTTTTTTTTTTAGCT
This sequence comes from Rana kukunoris, assembly GCA_029574335.1. Taxonomy (NCBI): domain Eukaryota; kingdom Metazoa; phylum Chordata; class Amphibia; order Anura; family Ranidae; genus Rana; species Rana kukunoris. The sequence continues at coordinate 60,793,426 of CM056050.1, read as the reverse complement.
GAATAGCTTCCTTTACCTTACTGCAGTCCTGGTTTCATGTTCTCATTGTTCGTTTTTTGGTTTGAAGTTGCTGTAATTCTGCTCTGATCTCCACACTTCCTGCTTATCTGGCTCCTTATGAAAAATCTCATGGCAGATTTTCACTGTGGTCCAAGCTGTGTGTCTAAAACTCATCAGAAACAATCAGATTCATTTTAAACAAAACACTGCCTTGGATTTGTTTGTTTTTGTTCTATGTGTCTCTCTAATTCACAGAAACATGAAACCAGTTTAAAAACGAAAGTGAAACTAGAGGCACATTATATGATTGATTTTTAATCATTTTTAAAAGGAATCAGTTAACTTTTATGTCTCTATACCCTGTAAACAGTCATTTCAGCAAAAACATTTTTTTCCCTTAGTGACCCTTTAATTTAACTCATATTGTATTTGGTTTACTTAGCATAAGCATACAATGCATTAATGTTATATAGTCACATGTTACATTCATCATCCAAGGTTTAAAATTCACAAGAGTATAGCCAGAGCTTTTTTTCTCAGAAAATAGGTACAGGAACTCAACCACAACCCGTTCAGATTTCACAAACAGTAGAAGGGTCTTAAAGGGGCATTAAATACCAGAATTGCATCACATACAGAGTGCACAGTTCAGGGGGTTACAAAGCTGTCACTTGTAAACACAGAAACCAGACTTCTGTGTTTACAAGTGATTGTGGTGAGCAGGCACCAAAGGGTCTAAGCCAAAGGTGGTGGAACTGAGTTCCCCCAAGTTCCCCCAGAAAAAAAGCCCTGAGTATAGCCATAGAACATATTAGCATCTAAGAGGAGCAGGCACTAACTATACCCTTAAAGTGGTTGTAAAACCTTACAGGCCACTTTAACCTACAGATAAGCCTAGATTAAGGCTTACCTGTAGGTGCAACAATTATCTCCTAAACTCACACGGTTTAGGAGATATTTGCAGAAAAGACTGCAACGAATTCTATGGTGCATTCACGCCATATACAACAGCGCAAGCGCATTGAGCATGCCGTTAGTGAAGGCGATCATGCCGTCACCGACGGCTCCTGCCCGCATGGTAATTTATTTATTATAACAATAGAAATTCAAATGCCCAGTGCTCCCATGCACAAAATACAGAGCTTCCTCCCAAGTAAATAAATAAAAATAAATAAATGGCTGCTTAGGTTACTGCAGTTAGGGGGGGTTTCTCAGCTAAGCACAACCCTTCTGCTTGCATGCCTGATGTAAGGGCAGATAGATTTCAGGAGGTAAATGCTACATTAATTATCTGCCCATACACAAGATGGTCTTTGCCAGAAATGCTAGGGGGGTGTTTTTCATAGTGATTTCTCAGCAAAATAAAGCATGGAGACATGGATGGATGGGTGATTTTGCTTTGAATATTAAAATTGAATTAAATTGTGTTTTTGGTTTGTGGTGCTCAAATGCAGTGTAGTTTCCCGCTTTAAGTTTCATTTCAACAGTTGATGCATTGTGGCTACCTAAATATAAACTTTAAACATGTATTGAAATTGTTTTTACCATTGTGTCTATTTAAATGACAATACTTTTATATTTTTGAATAATCAGTTCCTTTTTATTAAATACCTATTTGACATTCCCATTTATGGTATGAGTATAAACTTTTTTATGCTATTTGAAGGTTTTGAAACTATTTACTGGGCTCTATCCCACTAACTAATGTTTTTGGCTTTAATGTCTCCTAATAATCCTCCCATCCATGGAGAAGGTCCTCTGTTTTCTCAAGAATCAATGGCTAGCCTCTGAAGACATATGACCTATTTTCAGATGTCATATCTTCAACGTTCTCCTAGATCGGGTCCTAAGCACAACTCATCTAAACAGCTAACAGAAAATAAAGTGATAGCCAGACAGAAAATGTTTTCACCCATCTGCCAGGGAAGATTTTGATCTCTTGTCTCCCGAAGATCTAGCTTTGAATTAGTCCAATAAACGGTGTCACAATATACTGCAACACTTTCCTATATTGAATTACTGTGGGTCTCCAGGTCAAAACATTTTCTTTGCAGCTGAGTTCTTTCACATTCCATTGTTGAATACAGCAAAATAATGAAAGACTTGATAAAGTTAAATCTCTCTAAAGAACATAAAACTTCAGTTACTCCGAGGAAGAAAAAATAATAAGAGGAAAATAGTTTTTGCAGAGATTTCCCTGATGGCCAATTAAACCCCACTGCAGATGCCTGTAAACCCCCACAGTAAATGCAGCGTTACATAATGTGCGTCTTTTCTTCTCTACCGATCTTTTCAAATAAATCAGTGTATTTTATCATATGGAATTGAAGGGGTAATTACAAAAATATGTAGTTGTACTGCTTTTTTTTGAGGGACAAAAAAAGAAAATAGTAATTTAAACAAACATTTAACCACTTAAGCCCCGGACCATATTGCTGGTCAATGACCGGGCCACTTTTTGCGATTCGGCACTGCGTCGCTTTAACTGACAATTGCGCGGTCGTGCTACGTGGCTCCCGAACATAAATAGAGCTTTCTTTTGGTGGTTCTTTTTGATCACCTCTGCGGCTTTTAGTTTTTGCGCTATAAACAAAAATAGAGCGACAATTTTGAAAAAAAATTATATTTTTTACTTTTTGCTATAATAAATATCCCCCAAAAATATATATAAAAAAAACATTTTTTTTCCTCAATTTAAGCCGATACGTATTCTTCTACATATTTTTCGTAAAAAAAAAAACGCAATAAGCGTTCATTGATTGGTTTGCGCAAAAGTTATAGGGCCAGATTCAGGTAGATCAGAGCATCTTTGCTCTAGGTAACGCATCTCATTTACGTTACGCTGCAGAAATTTTAGGAGCAAGTGCTGTTATTCATGAAGCACTTGCTCCTAAAGTTGCGGCAGCGTATCGCAAATGAGCCGGCGGAATTCAAATTGGGCGGGTACGGGGCGCGTATTATTTAAAATAAGCGTGATCCCGCGGCGAACGTACTGCGCATGCGTCGAGTGTCAATGCATCCCAGTGCGCATGCTCCAAGTTCTGTCAGTGAACGTCAATGACGTCACGTCCCCATTCATGAATGTTTTACGCAAACGACGCGATTTGTTTTTTTTCCGACGCGATGACGACGGCTATACCTAACATAGGATATTCCACTAGGGGGCTTCTTTATCTATACGCCGCGTATCGCTTCCGGAAACGTCGTAAAGTCACTGCGTCGCGCCCGAAAAAGATCGTGAATTGCCGATTTCCGCTCATTAACATATTTTTTGAGCGTAAATCGGCGGGAACGCCCCCGGCGCCATTTTTAAGTTGAAGTAACGATGCGATTCAATTACGCCGATCGCATCGGAACTCCAACCCGGCGTTTCTTGTTTTCTGGTTACAGAAAACAAAAACGCCGGCTTAAAGTGACAGTTAGGCTGGCGGATCCATTGATCCGCCAGCCTAACTCTACCTGAATCTGGCCCATACCGTTTACAAAATAGGGGATAGTTTTATGGCATTTTTGTTAATATTTTTTTTACTAGTAATGTCGATGATCAGCGATTTTTATCGGTACTGCGACATTATGGCGGACACATTGGACAATTTTGACACATTTGTGGGACCATTGCCATTTTTATAGCGATCAGTGCTATAAAAATGCATTGATTACTACAAAAATGCCACTGGCAGGGAAGGGGTTAACACTAGGGGGCGAGGAAGAGGTTAATTATGTTCCCTGGGTGTGTTCTAACTGAAGGGGGGGTGGGACTGACATGGGGAAATGACAGATCGCTGTTCATACATTGTATGAACAGACGATAGGTAATTTCTCCCCCTGACAGGTTCTCGCTCTGTAACGAGCAATCGCGGGTGCCTGGCGGCGATCGTGCCAGCCGGGCACGCGCGTCGTCATCAGGGGAGAGGGGGTGCATGCGCGTGCCCTTATTGGCTTAAACGGCGAGATGATGTATAGCTATGTGATCTCGCCCAGTAGAGCCGACCTGCGGTGGCTGCGGTGGCTGGTCGGCAAGTAGTTAAAGGACCTATCTGGTGAACATGGAATTCTCCTATATGGTGGGGACCCCTATGTTCCGTAAATGAAAACCTGCTTAGCTTCAATTTGGGGTGGCTTACGTTTTAATATACAGCACAGTGGTTAGCACGTCCACCTAGTAGCACTAGGGTCATTGGTTTGCATCCCAACCACAGCATTACCTGCCTGAAAGTTCTCCCTGCTTCTGCGTGGGCATGCTCCATTCCAATTGACCCTGTTGCTGATTCTCCCTTGAAGACATTATTTGAGACAACTGTCTCATCTTTTTCTTTTTTACATGCTATTCAGTGTCTATTGGGAGGTATCCCGTCTTGTATAGACGTATCAGTGGTTTGGAATATTTATAATACACCCCAGGTTGGATTCCATTATTTTTTACTTTTTTATGCTCCAAAGATATTCTGGTCGGTTAATTAGTTCCTGTCTAAATTGGCCATGATAATTGAATGAACACAAGTTAGGGACTTTAGCTCCTTAAGGGTAGGGACTGATATGAGTGTACAGCACTGAGTAAATTGATATAGATTAACTAGTGCAGAATTTAGCAGCTTCATTGTGAGAGAAGATCCTGCTGAGATCGTGACCACTGCTAGAGACAAGGTCTGGAAATATAGAAGATTACAGTTGTCCGATGCATGAGCAGTGGGGAAATCTTTATGTTAGGGCGCTGGTTGTGGTGACTATTGTCAAAGAATCCCTAGAGAGATTGTCAGCATAAACATCGAGTATATTTGAAAGATTTACTGAGTCTAGCAATCTGCTTACCAGGAAGGAGTACTCTGACAGGAGCCCGAGGAGTGGAATATCCCTTGCTGGCTGATCATTGTGTGAGCGAATAAGCAGGGCCGGCCCTATGATGGGACCGGGTGGTACCATGGGTACCAGGCGGCACTTTTAGGGAGGCAGCATACTGACGCCCGCCAGCCCGTTCCGTGGGCTGTGAGGAGCGTGGTGCCGGGCTGCCTGAGTGGACACTAGGGGGGGAGCAGATAGCGAGTGAGCGGCGCCGCTGCCTGTGAGGAGCCCGGCGCCGCTGCTCGCTGTTATTGGTGACAGGTGCGGGCAGAGAGGACATTGAGAATGGTGGGGGAGCAGTCAGCGAGAGAGCGGCGCTGCTGCCTGTGAGGAGCCCGGCGCCGCTCCTCGCTATTGGTGGTGACAGAAACGGGCGGAGAGGACACTGCCGGGCTGCCTGAGTGGACACTAGCGGGGAAGACTAGGGGGGAGCAGTCAGCGAGTGAGCGGCACCGCTGCCTGTGAGGAGCCTGGCGCCGCTGCTCGCTGTTAGTGCCACTGGTGACAGGAGCGAACAAAGAGTGCACTGGGGGGGGTGTCAATCAGCGAGTGAGAGGCAGGGGAGCAGAGAGATGATGTCATCTCTCACTGCCCGCCCTGCATCACGACAGTTCTGCCCTCACTTTGCACTGCAGCTGCAGGCTGCATGTGGCAGGTGGCAATCCACAACGTGTGGCAGGTGGCAATCCACAACGTGTGGCAGGTGGCAATGTGCAACGTGTGGCAGGTGGCAATCCGCAACGTGTGGCAGATGGCAATCCGCAACTTGTGACAGGTGGCAATCCGCAGCGCGTGGCAGGTGGCAATCCGCAACGTGTGACAGATGGCAATCCGCAATTTGTGACAGGTGGCAATCCGTAACGTGTGGCAGGTGGCAATCCGCAACGTGTGGCAGATGGCAATCCGCAATGTGTGGCAGATGGCAATCCGCAACGTGTGGCAGATGACGTTGTGGCAAGTGGCAAAACGCAGCATGTGGCGAGTGGCAATCCCCAGCGCGTGGCAAGTGGCTTTCCGCAGCATGTGCCAGGTGACGTGGCAAGTGACAATCCGCACCGTGTGACATGTGATGTGGCAAATGACAACCCGCAACATGTGGCAGGTGACATAAGTGACCACCTGCAACATGTGGCAAGTGACAATCCGCAACATGTGACAATCCGCAACGTGTGGCAGGTGACAACCCACATCTGGTGGTGGAGTCTGAAGCAAAACTGTAAGTACAAACACACATCACAAGTTGTATGAGACATGAGAGCCTGAGAGGGACTTTCCTTTATACATGTATAGAGCCATGACGGGTCCCCTTCAGTTATCATATAAAATAATGAATGTAGGGGCCTTTTGGTAGGCGTGATTTTTTTTTTGGGGGGGGCAGCATTTAATTCTTGGTCCCAGGCGGCACAATGTCTTGGGCCGGCACTGCAAATAAGATCTCTATAATTTGAGATCAGGGATGGACTGGCCATTGGGACTACAGGGAGTTTTCCGGTGGGCCGATGGCTCAGTGGGCCAGCTTCAGTGACAGCGGACTGCTGCCCCCCTCTGCTCCTCTGTCTCTCCCTTCCCACAGTGCTCATCTCCTCTCCCTCCCCGCACCGCTCACCTGGGGGGGAAAAGAGAAGCAGGGGGCTGACAGAGGAGCATGGGGGATTGGACAGACAGCTGACTTAAAGTGGATGTAAACCCAAAACATTTTTTTGTTTTTGATGTCACAATGTAGGGTATAATATTTCCTATCATCTGTGCCCAGTCTTGCCACACAGAGTTAATCCAGCTCTAAGCAATCCTCTTTTATGTTCAGTGAAAATGAACAGCCTTCCAGATAAAACCCTGCCTAGATAAAAAGTCAGTTTTTCTCTTCTTGCTTTGAGTGAGAGGTTATTTACATATCTAGCTAGGACATGTTTATCATATGTTATGTTTTGTTTATCATAACATGAGGTGATATAACATCATAACACATCCTGGTAATATACAATGAACTTTGGATCACCTCTTGTTATGATAAACATGTCCAAGCTAGATTTGTAAATAACAGAGAAAGCAATAACAGAGAAACAGACTTTATAATTTGGCAAGTTTTTATCTGGAATTCTGTAAATTTGCACTGAACTTTAAAAGAGGATTACTCAGCGCTGGATTAACTCTGTGTGGCAAGACTGGGCACAGATGATAGGAAATTTTATACTCTACACTGTGACATCAAAAATAAATATTTTTTTTGGGGGGTTTACATCCACTTTAACAGCTATGGCCTGGGAGTTTCTCACTTCTGCCTAATCTTGTCCCCTAAGGCCGCGTACACATGATCAAATCTGTCTGCTGGAAACGGTCTGCTAGACCGTCCCAGCAGACAGATTTGATCGTGTGTACGGGCGAGACGACGGATTTGGCCACCCGACAGATTTCAAAGCATGCTTTGAAATCTATCGGGTGGGAACCCGTCCGCCCGACATGTCTGCTGGTTAGTACACTTACCAGCAGACATGTCGTCTCGCACCGGCGCCGAATGGATTCGGCGCATGCGCGGAAGTGTTTTACTTCCTGGTGCGGTGATGTTGGGGCGTCAACGTCACCGACACGTCAGCGCGCCATCTGCTGGCGGGGATTTTGGTTTGCTCGTGTGTACACGCGAGCAAACCAAAATCCAAACAGACAGATTTGTTCAAATCGGTCGGACAGACCGTTTTGAACAAATCTATTGCCTCGTGTGTACGAGGCCTAAGGGGGAGCACCAAACTGACTCCTTGACCCGGGTGAAATAATGTCTAGCTTCCCCACTGGTACTGCCTATAAGAATACCAGTACCAGCCGTTCTACTCTGATAAAGTAGAACGGCTAGTGGCTAGTGAAGGGGGAGAGGGGGCTTGGGTGGCCGGGGGGGGGGGTGTGGGCCGCTATGGGAGAGACCTGTCCAAGTGGGCCAGTCTGGATGAAGTCCAGGGCCAAATTTTTGTCCCAGTCCAGCCCTGTTTGAAATCCACGCCTTCTGGTAAGAGGCGTATATTGTATGTGGAAAAGAGCACCCTTGTAAAGCACTGTGTCTTGTGAATCACTTTTCAATTTCAAGAGCACTTCTGTTTGGACCTTTTTATGGACCCTTTTTTTCACTATATATTTTTTATCACAATTATTCAGACTTATGGTTGATTTAACCACTTAACCCCCGGACCATATTGCTGCCCAATGACCAGAGCACTTTTTGTGATTCGGCACTGCGTCGCTTTAACTGACAATTGCACGGTCGTGTGATGTGGCTCCCAAACAAAATTGGCGTCCTTTTTTTCCCACAAATAGAGCTTTCTTTTGGTGGTATTTGATCATCTCTGTGGTTTTTATTTTTTGCGCTATAAACAAAAATAGAGCGACTATTTTGAAAAAAATGCAATGTTTTTTACATTTTGCTATAATAAATATCCCCAAAAAATTTACAAAAAAGGGGGTAGTTTTATGGCATTAATTATTAATATTTTTTTTTTACTAGTAATGGCGGCGATCAGCGTTTTTTTTCAGTACCGAGACATTATGGCGGACACATCGGACAATTTTGACAAATTTTTGGGACCATTGGCATTTTTATAGCGATCAATGCTATAAAAATGCATTGGATTACTATAAAAATGCCATTGGCAGTGAAGGGGTTAACACTAGGGGGCAGGGAAGGGGTTAAGTGTGTTCCTGGGTGTGTTCTAACTGTATGGGGGGGGGGGTGGACTCACTAGGGGAAATCACTGATCTTCTGTTCATACATTGTATGAACAGAAGATCAGCATTTCCCCGCTGACAGGAAAGAGAGCTTTGTGTTTACACACATAGCTCCCGTTCCCCGCTCTGTAACGAACGAGTGTGCGTGCCCGGCGGCGATTGCGCCCGCCGGGCACGTGTGCGGGACTCGGGGGACGAGCGGCGGCGCGCGTGGGTCGTGGCAGCGTGCGCGCGCCCCCTAGCGGCCGCAAAAATGTGGACGTATAGCTACGGGCTCTCGCCCAGGAGAGCCACCGTCCCGCCGTATAATGACGGTGGGCGGTCGGCATGTGGTTAAACATGTTTTGAGATTTATATATTTTGTCATATAAGTTTCTTAGGTTGCGCACTTATTTATTTTTATAAATAAATATATAGTCCAGGTGTCAGAGAGACACCACTGTCAATTTTTTTTTCCGGATGTACTTAATATTCAATGGAGCATGGCTGGCTTCTGCCTTTAATAAACCCATGTTTACACACATAGCTCCCGGTCCCCGCTCTGTAACGAATGAGTGTGCGTGCCCGGCGGCGATCGTGCCCGCCGGGCACGTGTGCGGGACTTGGGGGACGAGCGGGGGTGCGCGTGTGGGTCGCCGGCGGCACGCGCGCGCCCCCTAGCGGCCGCAAAAATGTGGACGTATAGCTACGGGCTCTCGCCCAGGAGAGCCACCGTCCCGCCGTATAATGACGGTGGGCGGTCGGCATGTGGTTAAAAATGTTTTGAGATTTATATATTTTGTGTCATATAAGTTTCTTAGGTTGCGCACTTATTTATTTTTATAAATAAATATATAGTCCATATACACTGTCAATTTTTTTTTTCTGGATGTACTTAATATTCAATGGAGCATGGCTGGCTTTTGCCTTTAATAAACCCATGTATGGTCATAAACATACAACCCCAATTACGAAAAAGTTGTGATGCTGTGTAAAATCTACATAATAAACACATCTAACCCAAATTTTTCACAAGCCATAGCGCTGAATAGGGTTGAGCTTCGTGTTTGACTCAAACCGATGTTCGAATCGAACATTGGCTGTTCGATTGTTCGTCGAAATTTGAACAAAACAGGTCGTTCGCGCCAAATTCGAGTGACGCGTCACGGCCCATAATTCACTGCGGCATTGCGCGCTGATGATTGGCCAAGCATGCACTATGACCCGCATGCTTTGCTAATCACAGCGCGCAAAAAACAGAGAGCAATAATTGGCCAAAGTCAGGGTGGCTTTGGCCAATTATGGCTCAGGGCTTTAGCACATGCCCCACACTATAAAAGGCCGCCTGCTGGACGGCCTTGTGTAGTGTGTTGCGGCGGTGTTAATGAAAAGATCAGTCCTAGAGAGAGAGAGAGACAGTGTATTTTTTACTAGATAGATAGATAGATAGAGAAGGCAGGCTAGTCAGTTTAGTTAAATTTACAGTGTGTAGAGGATATATATACATCCCAGGAGTTGTACATATATTTATACACTGTATAGTTTAGCTAGATAAGCTATTCCTATTTGTCAGGCAGTTGATTGTGCTAGCTGCAGTGTTCTAACGGGTTGTATTGCCCGTGTGCTGTATAGTTTGCACTTAAACCTACTTGTAGTTGACTGCACTTGTGCTGTATAGTTTGCACCTAAACGTACTTGGTGTTTACTGCACTTGTGCTGTATAGTTTGCACTTAAACATACCAGGTGTTTACTGCACTTGTGCTGTATAGTTTGCACTTAAAACTACTTGGTGTTTACTGCACTTGTGCTGTATAGTTTGCACCTAAACGTACTTGGTGTTTACTGCACTTGTGCTGTATAGTTTGCACTTAAACCTACTTGTATGTTACTGCACTTGTGCTGTATACTGTAGTTTGCACTTAAACCTACTTGTAGTTTACTGCACTTGTGCTGTATAGTTTGCACCTAAACATACTTGGTGTATACTGCACTTGTGCTGTATAGTTTGCACCTAAACGTACTTGGTGTTTACTGCACTTGTGCTGTATAGTTTGCACTTAAACCTACTTGTAGTTTACTGCACTTGTGCTGTATAGTTTTCACCTAAACGTACCAGGTGTTTACTGCACTTGTGCTGTATAGTTTGCACTTAAACCTACTTGTAGTTTACTGCACTTGTGCTGTATAGTTTGCACCTAAACGAACTTGGAGGTTACTGCACTTGTGCTGTATTGTTTGCACCTAAACGTACTTGGTGTATACTGCACCTGTGCTGTATAGTTTGCACCTAAACCTACTTGGTGTATACTGCAAGTGTGCTCATTAGTTTGCACATAAAGCTACTTGGTGTGTTCTCCACGTGTCCTCTGCAGTTTGCACCTAAAGCTACGAGGTGTGTGTACTGATTTTGTCCTCTGCAGGCCATTATAATGTCTGAAAGGACAACAAAGAGAGGCAGGGAGTCACAAGGGCAAGCAGGCTCTGCATCTAGAGGCAACAGTGCTGGTGGTGGACATGGTGCATCCTCTTTAGCACGTGGCCATTGCACACGCTCGTCCTTCTTTTTGGGAGCTGGCCTTGTTGAGCCTTAACATGCAGACAAATTGGTAGAGTAGATGACCAAGCCATCCTCATCCTCTCTCACCCAGGCTTAGGGTACTTTGTCTAGCAAATTAGCTGCCAAGGCATCCTCTTCCCTCTGCTCAATGGCATCACTTACTCCTTCCCTAGTCCCACCATGTCCTCCTGAGAAGTCCCCCGAACTGTTTCAACACATCCTGCCTGAAGATGCGCAGCGTTTTGAAGGCTCCGATGATGGAACACAGATAGAGGAAGGCAGTAATATGAGCCCAGAGAGAGGGAGTGCCCGAGAGGGACAGCAATCTGGCAGTCATGTTCCCCCAGCTGCAGCATACTGCCAGGTTTTCGACAGTGATGAGGAGGGAGGGGATGATGAGGTCACTGACTCTACATAGGTGCCTGATAGGAGAGAGTAGGAGGAGGCACAGGCACATCTCCAAAGAGGCAGGATGCCCTCCAGGGCACAGCTTAAGGGCAGCACACCAACTGCATTACATCGCAGAGCTATGCCTGTGCAGGGCGCTGCTGTGTCTTAGCGTTACTGCAAAAGTTCTTTGGTGTGGGCTTTTTTTGAGACGTGCATCAGATCGCACCATTGCTATTTGCAACATATGTCTCAAGCGTATCTTGCGTGGCCAAAACTTCACCCGCTTGGGCACCACATGCTTGACCAGACATATGTCGACCTGCCATGCAGTTCGTTGGCAAGCATACCTGAAAGACCCACACCAAAGAACAAAGCGGACCTCCCCTTGCCCCTCATCAGCTGGGATCTCCAACCCCACTATACACTCAGTCCTCTCTGAAGCCTGCACTGATAGGACTGAAGGTGTAGAATTAGGTGTGTCACAACCTAGTAGTACATGCGAGCAATCTACTATCGGTACACTAATGTCAGATTATACCAGCCAAATTTCCCTGCCCCAGCTTCTGCAGCGCCAAAAGAAGTACTCTCCCAGCCATCCACATGCCCAGCGGTTGAATGCTAGCTTAGCAAAATTGCTAGCACTTCAACTGCTGCCTTTTTAGTTTGTAGATTCTGCCCCTTCCGTGAGTTTGTGGAATGTGCGGTACCTCAGTGGCAATTTCCCAAACGCCACTTTTTCCCTTGCGGGACATTACTGTGTGGACTTACAGACAGAAGAACAGGAAGTGAGGATTTCTCAGAAGAAATGAGGACAATTTAAAGCAAAATGGGAAGGATGAGGTAAGTGAAGGAGGACTGCACTAAGGTAAAGGAAGCTATTTAGCGATTTTTTTTTTTTTACCTTTACAACACCTTTAAAATTTGTGGTATTCCAGAGATGTTCCCCCCATCAGGATTAAAACAATATCTACATAATTACTATCCTAATTACTTCATGCTTAGCACATTAGGTGACTGTCAACAGAAGACATAGGTTTTCTAAGGAAAACATCTCATATAGGGTCAGTATCGAGATGCTTTGGGCTGCAAATGTAGCATACATTTGACACCAGTGTAAGATGCTTCTCAGGTCTTTCAGAATTTATTGACAGATACATTTGACCTGCTTCACTCTGATTTTGTATCATGTTAAACTGGCCATACACTAGAAGAATCTTTTTAGAAATTTTTCATTTCAAGAACATTGGTTCAATTTTCCTGTCGTTAGTGGAGTCAAATTGACATTCGTTTTCAACCAAAGTGATGAGAGATTTTAGAGAAGGATTTTTTTAACGAACACATTTCTAACAGTATATGTGTTTTTGTTCATTCTGGCCAAAATTGAATGTTAAAGCATATTACATTTTTGAAGTACAGTATCTTCTTTTGAGATTCATCAAGTCATCAAATGTACTGACAATTTCCCTACAAATGTTCGTTTGAAAATATCTAGTGTATGGCGTGCTTTAAGCTGGCTGCACATTTTACAACTTTGTTCAATTTCCTCCATATTTACCTTTAACTATGTAGTGCAAGGGCCTGTCTGATTGCATACAATTTAAAAGTGTTTAGGTTTGAGCTCATATTATATGGTTTTGATAAATCTAAAGGAAAATTGCACAAGACAATGGTATGAGTAGCCAGCCTTACCTAAACAATACTCTAGAATCACCTTTGTTGCTGATCTTTCTTAACTTACTTTGCTATTGAGAAAAAACTCCAGCACATCACCTAATGACTGTGTAAGTATGTACTGCCAGTACCTGCCAGATGGGGGGGGGCAACTTTCCTAAATGGCTAATAACAAAATAATTCACTATATATAGCACTTTGAGGTTGCCCAGATTTGTATCCAATATACACCACTATAATAATTGAATTTATTAATTTTTTTAAGACATTAAAAAGACACCACATTCCAGCCAAATATGGCTTGTTTGTGACAGATATATTCCACATTGCAGATTCACTAACTATACTGATATTTTGGCAACAACATAAAATAGTCCTTTACTGTGACAACAACTTGTAGGTTGCAAACCATTAAACCATAAAATGGATATCTGGAAAATATAAGAGGACTACTAGTGGCCTGAACCCTCATATATAGGAATTAATCCCCCGACAAAGGGTTTAGCAGCCAGTTTTAAGATGGTTATATAAATGAATAAAAAAAAAAAAACATGCAAAAGCAAGATTATACTAAATTAATGATTAATTTCTCCATTAATTGTTAATTTCTTTGATCGATAAAAATAATTTTGATCGGTACGATCCGCGGATTGAACTCCGCTGTCTCGCCCAAAGCCCAAAGGGAAGGCTGCGGCTTCATCCTAGCTCCGGAGCAGCAGCCATCTTGGTACACCCGGCGGCAATCTAGTGACGGCGCACTGACGTCATCATCACCCACCTGCTTGTGTCTTCTGGGGAAGGGTCTGCCTGGTGTCCTTTCTATTCTGGTAAGACCAGACAATCTTCCCATATATACAGTGGGCGAGATGTGGGGAGATGTGGACATTACAGTATGGGGGGGATATGTGGACATTACAGTATGGGGGGGATATGTGCACATTACAGTATGGGGGGGATATGTGGACATTACAGTATGGAGGGAGATGTGGACATTACAGTATGGGGGGAGATGTGGATATTACAGTATGGGGGAGATGTGGACATTAAAGTGGGGGAGATGTGGATATTTCAGTGGGGGGAGATGTGGACGTTACAGTATGGGGGAGATGTCTGCTATAAAGTGACTGCCAGTCAATATATTAGATACGTTTTATAATTAAAGTTAAACTAACTTTCTACGTTTTTCTTAAAGTTTAATAAAAAAAAAAGTAAAAACTGTATGTGCATTATAATTAATCGAAATTAGTCGATTAAAAAAAAAATTAAGATTAAGATTAATCGAACACGAAAATTTTAATCAGTAACAGCCCTATACTAAATGCATGGTTTCCAGTCTCTTGATATGCATCTTATAGTCTGTAGTAATCCTTAATTCAAGGAGTGGGAATTGCTGTTAAGTCCCCTTGTGCATACATACTGGGGAATTCAAGGCTACAAGCTTTGAAGCCAGCGTTTAAAGCAGTGGCGTCTCCAGCTTTAATATTTAGGGGGGGCACATAGGGGGACAGGGACAAAAGTAGGGGGCCCAACTATAAAATGCAATTATATATATATATATATATATATATATCTCCTGGGGCCCTTTACTACGATCCCACAACGGGCCCTTTTACATGTTCTGCAGTGAGCTCCCTTTCTACTATAAGACAAATTTCTCACCGCTCCAGGTGAGCCCCGTGTGCAATCAAGGGTTGTTGAACCACCAAGGTGCTGGCAATGCTAATGATAGCAAATTGAAGGACGAAAACTGGACAGCCGCACTCTGAAATCACTTAAAATAAGTTGTCTTTTATTTTTCAACTGTACACACAGTCACTGCAACCAACAAAATACAGTATGGCCTAGCACTGATTGTAAGTGCGAAACGCGTCGGCCATACTGTATATTGTTGGTTGCAGTGACTGTGCGTACAGTTGAAAAATAAAAGACAACTTATTTTAAGTGATTTCGGGGTGCGGCTGTCCAGTTTTCGTCCTTCAATTTTAAGTGATTTCGGAGTGCGGCTGTCCAGTTTTCGTCCTTCAATTTGCTCCCTTTCTACTATACTGGAGCCCCCCAGGGTGGCAGAAAACAAGAGCTATGTGTCACCAGCACACCAAGAAAATATAAGGGTCCAAAGCAGTGGGAGAACTTTCAGGGTTGCAAAGGTTGTTTTGCCACCGAGCCCTGGTGTTCTGCCACTGTGGGGTTCCCCAGCTGTCCTGTCCCTGCTATTGACAGCGATGGTCTGGCATCTGTCTCCTTGGCAGCGGCGGCAGTCCATTAGGACCTAGTGCTCGTGACATTACGGGTGCATGCAGGGGAAGGCTGGCACTATTAGTTATAGAGAGCTGAGCCCCTAGCTGGTCACGTAGCAGCAGTAATGCTGTATAACCTTCTCTGTTGACATGCTGATCGGGATGTGATCCAGGTAATGCTCCCAGTCAGATCTAATAAATACAGTATTTATTAGCATCAAGAGTACAACCACATATATATATATATATATATATATATTATATAATCAAACGTATGTTCCGCAGCCGTGTGGGCTCTATGCCTGTAAAGTGTGGGCTCTATGCCTGTAAAGTGTGGGCTCTATGCCTGTAAAGTGTGGGCTTTGATCAATAAAATCTCTGATATTTAACACTAGGATTTGACTGGGAGCATCACCTGGATTGCATCCCGATCAGCATGTCAAAGTAGGCTCCACTGCTGCTAAGCAACCTGCAGGGAGCTCAACTGTCTACAACCAATAGAGATGGGCTTGGGTGTGTTTGAAATCCCACATGCCCAATCCCGCCAGGAAGCCGACACTCCACAGTGCTAATCACAGGCAGTGAGACATTTCCTGATCTGTGCAGAGCTGCGGACCGGGAAATCTCTCACTGCCTGTGATTAGCACTGTGCAGTGTGGGCTTCCTGGCAGGCTCTGGCATGTGGATTTTTGAACATGCCCAGCCCATCTCTAACAACAAATTGTGCTGGCCCTCCTGTACATCAGCCCCATAAAGTAACCAGCACTGGGTTCCAATGTGCTGCCGCCACTGTCAAGGAGACAGAGACCAGCGCTGTGAATAGCCGGGACAGGACAGCAACTCTGGTTATTCCAGCACTGGTCCACACTGGGAGGATTCCCCCATCCACCTATAATGTGTAGATGGGGGAATTGGATCATTTTTTTTTTCATTCAACCTAATAGTTGAATGAAAAAAAGTGATCAATGTGTGGGCTGCCTAAGAGCTAAGACCAGCCATAGACAGTTTAAATCTCAGCTGGTTCAGCAGGAACTGGCTGAGATTTGAACCATTAATGAGCAGATTCTCTTATGATTATCACTAGTGGTTGCTGTATAGCCACTAGTGAGAATCACTGTTTGTTGGGAGAATACAATTGCTGGGCAGGAGGGATATTCCTGTCAGCGCTGTCTGTTGATGGGGGAATCGTGCAAGTTTCTTTCCTGCAATCTGTGGATGTAGGAAAGAAATTTGCACTGTATATTACCTGCCTAACAGAAAGTGAAAGTGTAACAGAATGGCCCGTGACACCCAGAGACTTTTGAAGGATGGGGGGTACTCGAGTGCCAGCATCACTAATGACTCTTGGGTCTAGGGTCATCCTGTGCCCCTTTTGGGCATAGGGTGACTGAGAAATGATAAATTACATGGGATGGGACATTACTGATAATTCATGTTTTGCAGGATATCTTACAAGTACTTACATATTACAAGTTGGTAAAGTCTGACTCCGACAGGTCAATAGAGTGTTTTCATTCAATGTGGGGGACACATGCTTTTGAGGTGTTAATTGAGTCTGCTCCTAGACATTCCATTGTGTGATGCTAATACTGTTTTGTGTCCATTGTGCTAATTAGGTCTGCTCCTAAGACCTGTTTATTGTATATGCTAATGACACTGTTAAGATGTGGAATGTGACTTGTCAAGCTGTAGTAATTAACACCTCTAAATGCGGAGCCAGACCATCTGGGTAATGAGTAGTAATTAACTCATCGGAATGTCATTACCTAAAAGAATGTGTATGAAGTCATCCATTGTGTGATGTGTGGGTGGAGTGTGTCTTTGTCCCTGTGATTAACTGTAACATGCTTGTACTGTATATAAGAAAGCTAAGTTACCATTAAAGGATTCATTCATTCATTTTGGAACCAGTACCAGAGCTTGTGTTGTCTCGGTTATTCTGGGAAATGAAATGGGTCATGTCTGATGTCTGTCGGACTGTCGGATAAGCTGTCGTGGGGCGATGGAATGGAGTATCGTAAACGGTGGTGACCGTTACAGAAAGTAAATTGTGAATGTCTTGAAAGAACAGGAGAGGGGAGGGAGACAGATGGGGGGGAGAAGGGATGGAGATAATGCAGTTCAGTGATTACAGTGTACTGCAGTCTGCAGTGCACACACTTACCCACGGTCCAGGCTAGAATCTCAGGCATCATTTACACACATGCTGCTGATTTTTATATTTTCTGATCACACATCCCCTCTCTTCATATACAGCACACCAAGATAGTGTGGGCGGGACTGAAAGGAGGAGGAGGAGGAGCTGTATTCCTCCCTGCTCGTATGTGAGGAGAGTGGGAGGGAGGTGGCTGGACTCGCTGGGCTGTAAAAGAGTGTCATAGACTGACACTCGGCTCAGTTTGCAGTCACCACTCTCGGAATTTACAGGCTGGTTCTCCTGTCCTAAGGACGGGAGAAATCAGTCTGTTTTTTCAGTAACTGAGATGAAGGCTTGGGCCCCCCCTCCCCCACAGTGCTCATGGAGTCCTTTCTGCAACTCACTCTTCTCCGTGCCAATGAGGATGCAGGGGAAGGAGCAGATCGGGCGGCTGTGGTTGTGTGAACGCTTGCAATATGCAGTGTCAGCGAGCAGAGGGAGGGGGAGGAATGCCCTGTAGAGCTGACTGGGGACGCTCTTCCTCTCAGGAGAGACTGTTACTCCAGGGGCGGCCCGAGAAAAAAAAAAAAAGCAAAAAAAAAAAAAATTTGGGGGGGGCACATGGTGGGGCACAGCATAATGTTGGGGGGGTCAGGGCCCCCTCTGGCCCCCCCTAGAGACGCCTCTGGTTTAAAGTGAAGTGTTTAATACTCCTATCGGGTATCTTAACTGAAAGCTATCCATGTCTCTGATGATTGCAGTGTATGATGGCACATCAATAAAAAATACTTTCAATCTTCCATAGCTGCCTTTGAGAGGTGGCTACGCTCACTGTACATGGACCCCACTGTATGTGGCAACGTAGCCACCATTTTCCTCCTGGCATAAACTACAGTATCCATCTGATGCATCAAGTGTTGGCACTTAAATACAGAAAGAGAAAGCCCTCTAAAAAAAAATACCTGCTCATCGCTACCTGCAGGCTCTAGAGATAGACAGAGGATAGAGATATGCAACAAAGGTGATGCATGCACACTAAATGCACTAGGTACATAAATGGATGGCAAATGTAGTTTTGCAAAGCAATGAGATTGACCGTAGACATACACTGTTTGCAACCGCTGAGCGGGATTTGCAGGGTAAAAGGCTCTGTCAGGGACACGTGTAGCTGTTGTTTAGTGTAAAATCAAAATGGTATGTTTTAATAAAATATGTGTTATAGGTTCTCTATGTTGGATGTGATTATTGGTTGGATAATTTAGTAACACTTTAATTGGTTTAGAGATGGAACATTAACTGTACAGAGGCAGCATGAATTGTTTCGCAGTGATTTTGGTAAAAAAAAAAAAAAAAAAAAAAGTTTTTCTTTAAAACTGAAACTTTATTACAGAAAAAATAAGCAATATGTCATTCTCCGCCTTTAATAAAGTCAGACAGGAGCTCAGTGCCATCAAAAGTAAGAACTTGCTTAAATAGAGATTGTTGCAATATATGGATGGGATAACCTCTCATCAGTGAAGGTGACAGAGGTTAATGGAGAAGGGGAATTCAGACATGTATGCAATTGATGTGAAGTCATTTTAGATGCCAGGGAAACCTGTCTGGCCAAATGGGTGTAACTAGAATATAAAAAGCGTGTAAACCCTTCTGACAGTACAGGTCGGGTGAGTCACCATCCTCATCACATACAGAATGTCTGGATTCAAAATAGAAACAATACAATTCTTGCAGAAGCTTTTACAATTTTTGTGCAGAAACAATGTACTTATTTTGTAACACAGAGCTGGGAAATCACAGAGCCGGACATAGGCTGGGAGTGTGGCAAGAATGGAACTTCCATGGCCCACATTGTGTATTCAAAGCAATCTACTATTCATGGTGTGCATATGGCTTTACCACACACTAAATCCTCATGGCTGTGGGTATCCTTATTTCCTGAATATTTCTGAATCCTGAAGATGTAAAATTCAGGCTATATATTCTACTGACTGAAATGGTACCAGCAGTTTGGAGAAAAGCCAATATAGAATCAATATTGAAAAAGGGCCCAAAATACATCCCTGGGAATTACAGACCAGTTAGCCTAACATCAATAGTATGCAAGCTCTTGGAGGGGATGATAAGGGACCATATACAGGATTTTAGTAATGAAAATTGTATCATTACCATTAATTAGCATGGATTCATGAAGAATCGTTCTTGCCAAAGCAATATATTGGCCTTCTATGAGGAGTTGAGTTGCCATCTAGATAAAGGAAGGCCCGTAGACGGGGTGTATCTGGATTTTGCAAAAGCATTTGATACAGTTCCCCATGAACGTTTATTGTATAGAATAAGGTTCGTTGGCATGAACCATAGGGTGAGTACATGGTTTGAAAACTGCCTAGAAGGGCAAGTTCAGAGGGTGGTAATAAATGGGGAATACTTGGAATGGTCAGGGGTGGGTAGTGGGGCCCCCATGGTTCTGTGCTGGGACTAATCCTATTTAATTTGTTCATAAACGACCAGGAGGATGGGGTAAACTGTTCAATTTGCAGACGATACTAAGCTAAGCGGGACAATAACTTCTCCGCAGGATGTGGAAACCTTGCAAGAAGATTTGAACAAATTAATGGGTGGACAATTAGATGGAAAATTAGGTTTAATGTAGAAAAATGTAAAATAATGCATTTGGGTGGCAAAGATATGAATGCAATTTATACACTAGGGGGAGAACCTCTGGCCAAATCTAGGATGGAAAAGGACCTGGGGGTCCTAGTAGATGATGCAACACCAAGCTGCTGCTAACAAAGCAAACATAATATTGGCATGCAATAAAAAAGGGATTAACTCCAGGAATAAAGCGATAATTCTCCCACTCTACAAGACTCCTGGAGTATGCTGTCCAGTTCTGGGCACCACTCCTCAGGAAGGATGTACTGGAAGTGGAGCGAGTACAAAAAAGGGCAACATAGTTAATAAAGGGGTTGGAGGATATTAGTTATGAGGAAAGGTTGCGAGCACTGAACTTATTCTCTCTGGAGAAGAGACGTTTGAGAGGGGATATGATTTCAATTTACAAATACCATACTGGTGACCCAACAATAGGGATGAAAGGGAGTTTATTAAGACATGTGGCCACTCATTAAAATGGGAAGAAAAGAGGTTTACCCTTAAACTACGTAGAGGGTTCTTTAGTGTAAGAGCGGCAAAGATGTGGAATTCCCTCCCACAGGTGGTGGTCTCAGTGGGGTTATCGATAGATTAAAAAAAACTATTAGATAAGCACCTGAACGACCACAACATACAGGGGTATACAAGGTAATACTGACATCTAATCACACACATAATTCAGCACTGTGCTACTTTAACCGCTTGCCGACCAGCTGCCATCATTATACTGCGGCAGGTTGGCAAATCGCCATAGCTGTACGCTGACCACTTTAAGAGCAATAGCAGGCACGATGCTGGAGCTGATGCGTGTGGAAATTCCTGCTGGCGACCCGAAATCGCTCCAAAGAGAGCCAGTGGGGGGTGTACTGACTGGGAGTAGAGAGAGATCGCTGTTCTTGATCACTAGGAACAGAAAATCTCGCTTTCCTCCCCTGTCAGAACAACGATCTGTTTGTTTACATTAGCAGATCCCCGCTCTGACAGGGGATCTCTCTCTACTCCCAGTCAGTACACTTCCCCTACAGTTCTAAACACCTCCCAGGGAACACTTAACCCCTTGATCGCCCCTAGTGTTAACCCCTTCTCTGTCAGTTTCATATATACAGTAATCAATAGCACCAAAATAAAGCTCTATTTGTGATGCAGTGCTGTATCACAAAAATGGGCTGGTCATTAAGGTGGTAAATCCTTCCGGGGCTGAAGTAGTTAACTGGCAACTGTACAGTCATGCAACATTGTGCGCAAATGGAATTTTTATGATTTTTTCACACAGATAGAACATTCTTTTGGTGGTGTTTGAAGACCACTGTTTTTTTTATATGAATTAAAAAAGACTGAAAATCAATCAAATTGCTGACAAATATCCGCTGTGTCCACCCACAGCGCAGTTGAGCAGGGTGGTATCCCGGTAGGCCAGTCTGTCTCTGGATACGTTCATGTGCGCCCCAAACCCGGAAGCAAGTCAATAACGTTTAATTACGTTGCTGAGCCTGCAGCTTCCACTCGGTTACAGTCATAGGCGTGCCCACGGGGTGTGCCCAGGCACACCTTAATCATCCCTGTGCTGTGTCTTTTGTTTGACACCTTTTGTCTTGCGCTGACGGAAAAAAAAAATAGCCAACCAATTGATGAACTTTACACTGGCTTGTCACTATAAACATATTACATGCATACATATATAGTGACAAGTCAGTTTAAAGTTCATCAATTGGTTGGCTATTTTTTGGCTATTTTTTTTTGTAAAAAAAATATATATATATATATATATTACATATTCAAGTCAAAACGATATGAATCCTGGTTTGTCAGCAAAAAAGTATGTAATTACATATTTTTTGCTGACAAGCCAGGGTTCATATAGTTTTAATATTCAGTATTATAGTGTAAAAAAATATATATATCTATAGATATATATATATATATATATATATATATATATATATATATATAT
Organism: Rana kukunoris; assembly: GCA_029574335.1. Classification (NCBI taxonomy): domain Eukaryota; kingdom Metazoa; phylum Chordata; class Amphibia; order Anura; family Ranidae; genus Rana; species Rana kukunoris. Next base: position 60,771,304 of record CM056050.1, on the reverse strand, counting down.
ATCTATATATATATATATATAGATATATATACATATATATATATAGATATCTATATATATATATATATATATATATATATATATATATATTTAAACTATATGAACCCTGGCAAAAAAGTGTATGTATGTGTGTGTGTGTATACATGTCTTTGGTGCATCAAATGTAGCCACTGTGCCCATCAAACGCAGCCACTGTACCCATAAATTGCCACCACTGTGCCATCAAACGCAGCTACTGTACCCATCAATTGCTGCCAGTGTGCCCATCAATTTCTGACACTGAGCCCATCAATTTCTGACACTGACCACACCAATTTCATAATCACCACACCAGCACCCTGATCACTGTCATACCAGCATCTTGATCACCGTTATACACCGTACCAACATCCTGATCACCGTTATGCCCCATACCAACATCCTGATCACCACTACACCCCATATCTATACCCCACACCAGTGCCATGATCAATGCCATATCATCATCCTGATCAATGCCATACCCCATACCAGCGTCCTGATCAATTGAAATTCTTAACGTATATATACACACACACACACAGAAGCATGTGTGTTTGACCCTTGGTTTGAGGTGCACACCCTAATGTGATAGGCTGCGCACACCTATGGTCACAGTAAATCTTCTATGACCGAGTGGCATATAGTTTAAGTATATCTCAAGCCAAAACATATATTTTTCTATTCTTGGAGAGGGTGTGGATGTGTTAGAACTTCTTGCAGGATTTTATTGCCATTTGTTTCCTCCAATCCTCTTTATTTGTCTGGGCAACCACTGTCAACATTACAGAAAGTGATGGGATAGACACAATTTTACAGTCATCACTGGAACAGGAGGTGAGGAGAAATCTTGCAAAGGTACTTGTTTGGATGACATCTCACTATGACGAGATTTCCTTTCACTTCCTCTTGTATCTCTGGATGAGTAGCTGATGGACACAGTGCAACCCTTGGTTTCACATTTTTGGGTGGTACAACCTGCACCCTCAAATTTGTATTGTTATATGCTTGCACACTCTTATGCCTCATATACACAACCGTTTTTCCGGCAGGAACACTGCCATTAGAGCTTTTGGCTGGGAACCTCGGCCGTGTGTATCCTCCAGCGCAGACAGGAAAACTGCAGGGAAAAAAAAGAAAACATGTTTTCATTTTTGCCGCCAGAATTCCCAGCGGATTTTTTCCCGTCGGGAAAACCGGTCTTGTGTATGTGTTCCGAGGGGAAAAAAACGTTCATGCTCAGAATCAAGTATGAGACAGGAGCGCTCGTTCTAGTAAAACTAGCGTTTGGAATGGAGACAAAGACTTAAAAGCGCGAATCGTCTCTCTCCAACTTTTGCTAACACGAGGATCAGCAAAAACAGCCCAAAGGTGGCTCTGTTTGAACCGAATTTCCCCTTTATAGTCCCGTTGTACGTGATGTACGTCACTGTGCTTTGGACGGCCGGTATTGGGCCTGAACATGTGTAATGTGTGCAAGGCAGGCTTGAGAGGAATCCCATCGGGAAAAACTTGTGTGTACGAGGCATTATTGTGGTGCCAGTCCAAGAAAAATAAAGCACTGCTCCAGGTTGCTCCACAAATCCTATTAATAAGAGCTTCTTAGTGTGAAACGTGTCAACAGGTCTCCCTTGAATTCTGATGCTATTGTGTTTTTACTCTGATTTTGCTACAAGATTTTTTTTTTTAAGTGTCCTGACTATTGTCTCATTATTGTGGTGCAGGAAGTTGCAAAGATAAGGCTTGTTTGTACTGATTTAGAGCTGCTGGGAACACCACTAAAGTGTTGGCTGATATAAAAAGAAGGCTAAGAAAATAAAAAAATAGCAATTCACCAGTGCATGTAAATTCATTCTTTATGAATAGGGTAAAAAATATATTATTGGGCTATTTTATACGCTGGTTGAATGTTTTTCCTTGCTTTAAAACAGACAATATTGTATTTGGCCATAAGGTACCGCCATGTTTCATAGGAAGTTTCATTCTGTACTTAGTACTTAGTAGAGCTGCACAATTAATCGTTAAAAAATCGTGATCTCGATTCAACCCCCTGACTATCTCCAATGCAGAGTTTGCGGATCCTTTTTATATAACAAGTGGAGAGACTTTATCTGTTCACTCAGCTGTCAGGGCAGTCTGCCAAGTTCTTAACAGGAAACATTGTAACTAATGTTTCCTTTTAGATCAAAGGGATAAGCGTCTTTGTGTAAAAAAAAAATCAGCAGTCTGCCAAGTTTGTAACAACATGAAACATTGTAACTTCTTATAGCAAACTTCTGTGTGTAAATGCAGGAAGTTTAACCACTTAAAGTCCAAATCTTTTTTTAAGTTAAAATCAATGGCCCAGATTCATAAAGCAATTACGCCTGTCTAACTGGTGTTAGACAGGAGTAATTTCAAATTTTGCGCGCCGTATCACTAGTTTGAATCCTCAAACCATGATACGGCGGCTTCGGGCTTCGATCCGAGAGGCTTACGTCTTCGTAAGCCTTCGGATCTACGCTGCGATATTTTTGCGGCCGCTGGGAGGAGTTTGCGTCGTTTTCATGCGTCGGGATATGCAAATGTGTTTTTACGGCGATCCACGAAGATACGAGCGGTCTTCGCAATCGCTTACGTCTGTTTTTTTTTTACGTACTGTTAGACCAGCTTTTTTTATGTAAAGTATGGCCGTCGTTCCCGCGTCAAATTTAATTTTTTTTTTTTTGCGTAACTCGTTCGGGAATAGAAATGTCCGTAAACGACGCTACTCAAACAACGAATGACGTAACGACGTGATTTCGCGCAATTCACAGCGGGAAATTTGCGAACGGAGCATGCGCAGTTCGATCGCCGCGGGAACACGCCTATTTTAAATCCTTCACGCCCCCTACTCGTCTAGATGGATTGCGACGGGAGAAATACACTACGCCGCTGTCGTTTACTGGACAAAATCTACCTGGATTCCACGTAGAGCCAGGTAAAAAACGGCGGCGTAGTGTATTTCTGATACGCTACGAGAATCCAATTCTCTCTGAATCTGGGCCAATATTTTTTGCTAGAAATTTACTTGGAAGCCCCAAACATTAATATAGATTTTAGCAGAGAGCCAGGGAATAAAATGGCAATTGCTGCAATATTTTATGTCACACTGTATTTGCCCAGTGGTCTTTCAAATGCAATTTTTTTGGGGGAAAAATACACTTCAATGAATAAAAAAAAAACAGTAAAGTTAGCCCATTTTTTTGTTTTAATGTGAAAGATGATGTTACGCTGCGAGAATCGTGATCTATCGTCTAAGCAAAAAAATGTTTGATTCTCATTTTAGCCAGAATCGTGCAGCTCTAATACTTAAAACCATCTAGTGACCGAATGCAGTATTCACCATCTTAAAGAGGAACTGCAGTCTACTCATATACTTTGTAATGAAAATATCTTTGCCCTCCTACCACTTTGCATATTTTTTCATATACACTGGGATTCTGTACTTGCCAAATATGCTGTAGAAATCTCCCTCCACTAAGTCTGGCTGCATCAATTTTAACTGTGGGCAGCTGAAACTGCTGCCAGTTCACTTCCTGGATTTACAGAGACACACAGACACACACCTTCAGCTCTGCAGCCCTGCAGCTCTCATTGTCCTTCTTATGACACACCCCTTCCTGAGAGATAGAGCTGTACATGATGTCATAAGCCTACTCTTTTTACTAGACAAGAACAAGAAGTGGGCTATATAAGGTATTTACTGGCAGAAAAAAAAATGTTTTACTTTTTACTATCCAAAGTTAAAACAATAAGAGCAGAAGATTTTATAGATGGAAAGTTGAAAAAAGGACGGAAGGTCCACTTTAAAATGTTACTAAACCCACAAAAGTAAAACCAGTGTGTAGATGCAGTAAAGCATGCTTGTTTTAAATTTTTTACCCTTTTTTGCCCACTATGTGGAGCATTTGATGTTTTTGCATGGTGGGCATCCAAACTGCTGCAACGTTTTTTTGGCCACAAGCTCTCACCGGGAGTGACGATCCGATACCACGTGATTGAGACTCTGTATATGCTGTATCCGATCCTCTGTCATTGGGGATCATGATTTTCCGGTAAGAGACCATTTCATAAGCTTGGTGGAGGATACACCTGTTTGCCTTTGATTACTTTCATCAACTTGTTACGACTCAGGAGCACCGGTGTTTACTTTTTCACTGACTTTTTTTCTTTATAATGCTTTGGATTCTACATTAACCGAGAGTTCAAGTCTAAACTTAGTAGAGGATTATACATCATATTTATTCACTATATGGTTTTTGGTATACATGTCACCCTTCTTATTTATGAAATATTAACTTGTTTTCATTTGTAGTTGTCATTATATTTGAGGTAGCGCGATTTACATTTTTTCTTACAACATTTTAAGCGTTTACAAAATAGGGGACAGTTTTATGGCATTTTTATTAATATTTTTTTTTTACTACTAATGGCTGGACGTGTGACATCATTGATCATCTTTCCCTACAGTATATCAGGGAACAAACGATCAATGACACTGCCACTGTGAAGAACGGGAAGGTGTGTTTACACACACCTCTCCCAGTTCTTCAGCTCCTGTGACCATTCGCGGGACACCGGTGGCGATCGGGTCCGCGGGGCCCGCGACTGCGGTCACGGAGTTTCTGACGAGTCACGGGCACGCGCGCGTGACCCACGGCTAGGCTTAAAGAAGCACATACAGGTATGTGATTGTGCCCAGCCGTGCTATTTTGCCGACATATATCAACGTGAGGCGGTCCTTAAGTGGATAAATATGCTCCTTAGGGTGCACAAAAGCTGAACAAAAGAAAATGAGTCTAAAGCCAAAGTTATTTCAGTGATGGATTAGATTCCTTGTGCCATCCTCTTAGAAAATAAAGATTAAGGCTGGATTCACACTGTAATGTGTAGTAACGCATGGTATATGTGTTGTGGTTCATACTTGTTCCATAGCACACTCTGTTGCATATACAGTTGAGTTCATAAGTTTACATACCCTGGCAGAATTTATGATTCCTTGGCCATTTTTCTGGGAATATGAATAACACAAAACACATTTCTTTCCCTCGTGGTTAGTGTTTGGCTGAAGCCATTTATTATCAATCAACTGTGTTTACTCTTTGTAAATCATAATGGCAACAGAAACTACCCAAATGACCCTCATCAAAAGTTTACATACCCTGGTGATTTTGGCCTGATAACATGCACACAAGTTGACACAAATGGCAATTAAAGGTAACCATCCTCATCTGTTTTCTTGTAATTAGTGTGTGTGTATGAAAGGTCAATGAGTTTCTGGACTCCTGACAGACCCTTGCATCTTTCATCCAGTGCTGCACTGATGTTTCTGGATTCTGAGTCATATGGAAAGCAAAATAATTGTCAAAGGATGTGCAGGAAAAGGTAGTTGAACTGTATAAAACAGGAAAGGGATGTAAAAAGATATCCAAGGAATTGAGAATGCCAATCAGCAGTGTTCAAACTCTATTCAAGAAGTGGAAAATTAGGTGTTCTGTTGAAACCAAACCACGGTCAGGTAGACCAACTAAAATTTCAGCCACAACTACCAGGAAAATTGTTCGGGATGCAAAGAAAAACCCACAAATAACTTCAGGTGAAATACAGGAAAACATGTGGTGTGGTTGTTTTAAGATGCACAATAAGGAGGCACTTGAAGAAAGATGGGCTTCATGGTCGAGTCTCCAGAAGAAAACCATTACTACACAAATGTCACAAAGTATCCCGCTTACAATACGCCAAACAGCACAGAGACAAGCCTCAAACCTTCTGGCACAAAGTCATTTGGAGTGATGAGACAAAAAATTTAATTTTTTGGCCACAACCATAAACGCTACATTTGGAGAGTTAACAAGGCATATGATGAAAGGTCCACCATTCCTACTGTAAAACACGGAGGTGGATTGCTGATGTTTTAAGAATATGTGAGCTACAAAGGCACAGGAAATGTGGTCAAAATTTATGGCAAGATGAATGCAGTATGTTATCAAGAAATACTGGAGGAACATTTGCATTCATCAACCAGGAAGCTGTGCATGAAACGTACTTGGACAGTCCAACATGACAATGATCCAAAATACAAGGCCAAGTCGACCTGTCATTGGCTACAGCAGAATAAAGTGAAGGTTCTGGAGTGGCCACCTCAGTCTCCTGACCTCAATATCATTAAGCTACTCTGGGGAAATCTCAAACGTGCAGTTCATGCAAGACAGCCCAAGAATTTACAGGAATTGGAGGCTTTTTGCCAATTGGAGTGGGCAGCTTTACCATCTGAGAAGATAAAGAGAATCATCCAGAAATACCACAAAAAACTCTAAGCTGTCATTGATCTTAAAGGGGCAATACAGGGTATTAAGAACTGGGGTATGTAAACCTCTTGATCAGGGTCATTTGGGTTGTTTCTTGCCATTATGATTTAAAGAGTCAAACACTAACCATGAGTGAGAGAAACGTTTTTGCGTTATCATTTATATTCTCTGAAAAATTGCCAAGAAATCATGATTTCTACTAGGGTATGTAAACTTATGAGCACAACTGTACATAAACACTCCGTGTAATCCTCTACTCTCTGTAATAAATAGTACAGGTGTATTTTGTATTTGGGACTCGAACGTTCGAATTCAAAAGTCATCATTTTAAAGCCCAATATACAAGTTATTGTGGGAAAACGGGTTTGGGGACCCTGGTCTTGCCCCAGGGAACATGTATCAATGGAAAAAAAAGTAAAAAAAAGGTCGTTTTTTTTCTTGAGCAGCGATTTTAATTAAGCTTAAAGTGAAAAAAAAAAGAAAAATTCCTTAAAATATCATACCTGCTGGGTGTCTATAGTAGTGGCACATGTTTAGAACTGTCCCTGCAGAAAATGAGATTACTATAAGAAAAAAGTAATTTAAGACTGCTTGCGGCTTTAATGTAATGTTTGGTCCCTGCAATATGGATAAAAATCACTGAAAAAATTAGCATGGGTTTCCCCGCCACCACTCCCCCCCATGTCATTACAAGCCCCTTTGGCCCTATATACTTTGAACAGCAGTATACAGGCGGTGCAAACAAGACAAAATAATTTTCAACTGGTACTTCTTTAAAGTGTAGCTTCAGCCATAAATCTTTTTTTAGGCTTTTCTGAAAACATAGAGAAGGGTTATTATCACCCCTGTAACATTTGTTTTGCTGTCTGTGTGCATCTGTTCAGAAGATTGCACCTCACTTTCAGTCCCAATAAAACAAAAATTGCGATAAAGCATCAGTGGACAGGAGGCACCTTTTACAGCAGAGAATTTCCCTTCCTAGGGGTAGATTTCCTCTTACTTCCTGTTGTCTCCTTCCGTTTGCAAGTAGGAGTCATTTGTAAGTTGGATGTTTGAAAGTAGGGGCCTGACGTATATACTCTGCAGAAATTTGGGCCCTAGGTGTTGGTGTTGCCACAACACTGTAAGCTCTCACAGTTAGTCTTGGTGGGCGCTGGAACGCCCTGCTGTGAAATATTAGATCAAGAATTGTAATTACACGCCCCTGTTGAACAGAGGCAATAAAATTGGGCCTTAGGCACTGGTGCTGGTGCCACAACACTGCAACCCCTCACAGATACTGTAATTGGAGTGCAGCAAAGAGCCACATGCAAAGTATTGCATCAAAAATTGTTATTACATGCCCCTGTTAAACAAGGGCAGAAAAATTGGGCCTTAGGCACTGGTGGCGATGCCCAGAACCAACAATGTTTATACTAGCTATCAAGAAGATCATTGAGAATGAAATGGATATTTAGTCAGCATTAGCATAAGCAGTCTCCAAGGGATCTGACACTTCCAAAAAATTATTCAGTTACATCAGCATCAGGTGCTTGGTAGCTGGTGTTGATCCAAGCCTGATTCATTTTTATGAAGGTCAGTCGATCGATGGAGTCAGTGGAGAGGCGCACCCTGTGATCGGTCACAAAGCCTCCAGCAGCACTGAATGTGCGTTCTGAAAGAACGCTGGATGCAGGACAAGCCAGTAGCTCAATTGCGTACTGTGCAAGGTCTGGCCAGTGATCCATCCTCAAGACCCAGTAAGCCAGAGGATTTTCAGTGGGGAAGGTGTCCAAGTCTGATCTTGCCCCTTGGTATTCCCACACCATGTAAACCAGACGCTGGGGATGGTTGCTGGAACCGGTCATACCTTGGGGCTGCGGACTAAAAAATTGTCTGAACGCATCGGTCAGACAGCCACCTTCTCCACCACTCCTTCTGTGACTCACCGAAGCCTCAGCAACACGTTGTCCAGGACCAGGATTTGGTAATTCCCAATCCCCACAGACCTTTCTGCAAGGCCTCCCGAAGATTTTTCAGCTTCTGCTTCCTATGCGATGGCAAGATAAGGTCTGAAACCTTACTCTTGTAACATGGATCAAGGAGAGTTGCCAGCCAGTAATGATCCCTCTCCTTGATACCACAAATACGAGGATCCTTACGCAGGCTTTGCAGGATCAGGGAGGCCATGCAGCGTAGGTTTGCTGAAGCATTCGGGGGGACAGTCCTCTGGGTCACGGAGGATGACAGGATCCGCAGACACCTCATCCCAGCCATGTAAAAGTCCATGGGTTCCTTGGGACTGTAAATTATCCCTTGAAGACTGCTGATGCTGAGTGCTAGGCTCCACCTCCATGCTGATGATACAATCATTCTCCTCCTCCTCGTCCTCTTCCTGTGCTAGGCGGGCAAGCAGGACCACTGTCTGGATAAAGGGGGCCTTGAGAGGTAAGGAAGTCCTCCTCTTCCTCCCTCTGTCCTGCCTCAAGGGCCCTGTCCATTATTCCACGTAGCGTGTGCTCCAACATGTGAATAAGAGAAACAGTCTCACTGATGCATGGACTGTCACTGCTCACCATCCTCGTGGCCTCCTCAAATGGTGACAGGACAGTGCATGCATCCCTGATCAAGGCCCACTGGCGTGGGGAAATAAACCCAAGCTCCCCTGACCCAGTTCTGCTGCCATATTGGCACAAGTACTCATTGATGGCCCTCTGCTGCGTGTGCAGCAGCTGCAGCATGGCCAATGTAGAGTTCCATCTGGTGGGCATGTCACAGATTAGGCGGTTCTTGGGCAGGTTGTATTCCATTTGGAGGTCTGTCAGCCGAGCACTGGCATTATATGACCTTCGGAAATGCACACAGACTTTCCTGGCCTGCTTAAGGACATCCTGTAAGCCCGGGTACCTGCCTGTCACGTACCTGGGTGAAGTCTGAAATGACGAGGTTAGCCTCTCTTGAATCTCCGGCCCTGGTCCCGCTGAGAGTGGAGACAGGGGGAACCAAGGGCCAGGGGAGACACGAGTGCCTGTAGATGTGACTGGGGAAGCCCACAACCGGTGATGCAAGTCCAGCAAGGCAGGAAGTCGCGGCAGGTTGCAGCAGCGAAGTCGCAGCAGGTTGCAGGGACGAAGTCGCAGCAGGTTGCAGCAGCGAAGTCGCAGCAGGTTGCAGGGATGAAGTCGCAGCAGGTTGCAGTGACAAAGTCACAGCAGGTTGCAGCAGCGAAGTCGCAGCAGGTTGCAGTAGCGAAGTCGCAGGTACCCGGGAGGTAAAGCGGAGCCAAACAGGGAGCAGGATCGTGGTCACATGGGAAGCCGGGTTCAGCAACGAGCGGGCAGCGAGGTGTCAAGTCATCAGGCAGGAAGCAGGGTCACGTGGAAAGCCGAGATCAGGAACCAAAAGTCAGAGGTAAAGTGAGTCCAAAACAAGGTCAAGAAAGCCAAGGATCGGTAACCGGGATCAAGAGCACAGGACAGACACAGGAACCGGAACCGCTGAGATCCGTCAGCACTTGGCTAGGGTCAGAGCATTCTTTAAATAGGCTGTTTGGCGCCAACAGACGCGCGCGCACCCGCGAATTCGCGCACGCGCGCGCTCCCGCGCACTCCCGCAAATTCGCGCTGCCCCTGCAGAGCTGACAGAACCTCGCCTCCAGTGTGGCTCCTGTCTCCCAAGCACACCAGCTCTAGCACCGCATGGCATCTCTTTGCCTGCATTGCTGCGTAGCCCCTCGTACGCCTACGGAGCACGGCTGGTTCCGAGAAAACATCAGCACAGGAAGAGGCCACAGAGGAAGAAGAAGAGGAGGGGTGGAGGAGAGAGGTGTGTCACAACCAGTAGTGGTGTTTTAGAGGCGTGGTGGCGGAACAACCTCCAACACTACTGTACCTTGCCCTGCGTCCTTCCCAGCTGCCAGCCGAGTCACCCAATGTGCCGTGAAAGAGAGGTAACGTCCCTGTCCATGCCTGCTGGACCATGAGTCAGCGGTAATATGCACCTTACCACTGACCGTCCTGTCCAGTGAGGCATGGACATTGCCTTCCACATGGCGGTAGAGAGCCGGAATCGCCTTCCGTGAGAAAAAGTGGCGTTTGGGAACTTGCCACTGAGGTACCGCACATTCCACAAACTCACGGAAGGGGGCAGAATCTACCAACTGAAAAGAAGGCAGTTGAAGTGCTAGCAATTTTGCTAAGCTAGCATTCAACCGCTGGGCATGTGGATGGCTGGGAGAGTACTTCTTTCGGTGCTGTAGCAGCTGGGGCAGGGAAATTTGGCTGGTACAATCTGCCCGCATGTACTACTAGGTTGTGACACACCTAATTCTACACCTTCAGTGCTATCAGTTCAGGCTTCAGAGAGGACTGAGAGTATAGTGGGGTTGGAGATCCCAGCTGATGAGGGGCAAGGGGAGGTCCGCTTTGTTCTTTGGTGTGGGTCTTTCAGGTATGCTTGCCAACGAACTGCTTGGCAGGTCGACATATGTCTAGTCAAGCATGTGGTGCCCAAGCGGGTGATGTTTTGGCCACGCGAGATACTCTTGAGACATATGTTGCAAATAGCAACGGTGCGATCTGATGCACATGTCTCAAAAAAGGCCCACACCAAAGAACTTTTGCAGTAATGCTGAGACACAGCAGTGCCCTGCACAGGCGTAGCTCTGCGATGTAATGCAGTTGGTGTGCTGCCCTTAAGCTGTGCCCTGGATGGCATCCTGCCTCTTTGGAGATGTGCCTGTGCCTCCTCCTACTCCCCCTCCTCCCCTTCCTCCTCCTTCTCCTCCTCCTCCTCTCTCTTATCAGGCACCTACGTAGAGTCAGGGACCTCATCATCCTCTCCCTCCTCATCACTGTTCAAAAACCTGGCAGTATGCTGCAGCTGGGTGAACATGACTGCCAAATTGCTGTCCCTCTCGGCCACTCCCTCTCTCTGGGCTCACATTACTGTCTTCCTCTATCTGTGTTCCATCATCGGAGCCTTCAAAGCGCTGCGCATTTCAGGTAGGATGTACCCAACGCTGTGTTGAAACAGTTCGGGGGACTTCTCAGGAGGACACGGAGGGACTAGGGAAGGAGTAAGTGATTTAATTGAGCAGAGGGAAGAGGACACCTTGGCAGCTAATTTGCCAGACAAAGTACCCTGCACCTGGGTGAGAGAGGATGAGGAGGATGAAGATGGCTTGGTCATCCACTCTACCAATTTGTCTGCATGTTGAGGCTCAACATGGCCAGCTCCCAAAAAAAAGGACGAGCGCGTGCAACGGCCACGTGCTGAAGAGGATGCACCGTGTCCACCACCAGCACTGTTACCTCTAGATGCAGAGCCTACTTGCCCTTGTGACTCTCTGCCTCTCTTTGTTGTCCTTCCAGACATTATAATGGCCTGAAGAGGACAAAATCAGTACACACACCTCGTAGCTTTAGGTGCAAACTGCAGAGGGCACATGGAGTACACACCAAGTAGATTTATGTGCAAACTAATGAGCACACTTACAGTATACGCCAAGTAGGTTTAAGTGCAAACTATACCGCACAAGTGCAGTAAACTACAAGTAGGTTTAAGTGCAAACTATACAGCAAAAGTTCAGTAAACACCTGGCACGTTTAGGTGCAAACTATACAGCACAAGTGCAGTAAACTACAAGTACTGTAGGTTTAAGTGCAAACCTTTACAGCACAAGTGCAGTAAACACCAAGTACATTTCGGTGCAAACTATACAGCACAAGTGCAGTATACACCAAGTAGGTTTAGGGGCAAACTACACAGCACAAGTGCAATAAACACCAAGTATGTTTAAGTGCAAACTATACAGCACAAGTGCAGTAAACTACAAGTAAGTTTAGGTGCAAACTATACAGCACAAGTGCAGTAAACACCAAGTACGTTTAGGTTCAAACTATACAGCACAAGTGCAGTCAACTACAAGTAGGTTTAAGTGCAAACTATACAGCACACGGTCAATACAACACTTTAGAAGACTGCAGCTTGCACAATCAACTGCCTGACACATAGGAATAGCTGATCTAGCTAAACTATACAGTGTATAAATTAGGGTTGCAACTAACAAATGTTTTCATAATAGATTCGTTGGCCGATTATTGTTTTGATTAATCGATTAATCAGATAATAGCCTTAAAAAAAAAATGTGCATTTTTTTGGGGCCAATTTGTTGTTGCGTCACTCGAATTTGGCACGAATGACCCGTTTTGTTCGAATTTCGACAAACAATCGAACAGGTAATGTTCGATTCGAACATGGGTTTGAGTCGAACGCGAAGCTCATCCCTATTCAACACATGCAAAGGTATAATTGGACCCCAAAACCCTACTGTTCTCTAAGGAGGGCAGCAGCACTGCTTTTGTTTATGTTTTCTCTAGATTTTTATAAAGATCCTCCTGAAGCTTAAAGACAGGTTCACTTGACTGTGAAGTTCCCCCTTCATGATTCATGTTGTATATTTAAAAAAAAAATTAGCAAAAATCAGATTGGTTGCTACAGGTAATGGCCTTAGATTTCCTTTGTTCTAGTCTTTGTAAACTGGACCCATCGGCTTAAAATAAGTATCATCAATTTATCAAGTGTTGCTGTGTAGCACAGTGTACAAGTGGGTTTGATAAATCACCTTCATTCCTTCTGTAGGAAGAAATATGAGTCTGCGGAAAGTTTATTTTTTCAAGGCACAAGTGGTTTCTATTTCAGGTTTACTACTGTTTACCAGCAAAAACTATTATAGGAGTCTTATAAACATTTTGATTTCTACATGTCATAGTGATGGAGGCTTCGATAGTAGCTGATACATGTTCAGCATCAAGATAAAGAAACATAAAATACTAGCAAAACTTTTATAGCTGCAAGCTCAGTGTTGGCTGGTTCAAAAGGGCAAAAATAGATGTCAGCATGGTATACTAAGTATTACACAGTGTATATAGTGGATGATTGTGGAATGTTTAATGTACAGCACAGTGTATACAATGCATTATTATAGACTATGGGGTTGATTTACTAAAGGTAAATCCACTGTGCACTGCAAGTACACTTGAAAGTGGAGTCTCTGTAGATCTGAGGGGAACAGCTGAAAAGAGGGGAAGCTCTGCTGATTTTATCATCCAATCATGTGCTAAATGCTGTTTTTTATTTCCCTTTAATGTCCCCCCTCGGATCTACAGCGACTGCACTACCAAGTTCACTTTCAGTGCATTATCAAGTGCACTAGTAGTGCAAAGTGGATTTACCTTTCGTAAATAACCCCCACATAACACACATCACAAGGTATACAGTGGGGGTTTTTTACGAAAGGCAACTTCACTTTGCACTGCAGTCACTGTGCCCATCAAATGCATCAATTGTGCCGATCAAATTCAGCCACTGTCCTATCAATTGCAGACACTGTGTCCATCAAATGCAGTCAATGTGCCCATCAAATGTAGCCACTGTCCTATCAATTGCAGACACTGTGCCCATCAAATGCAGCAATTGTGCCTATCAAATGTAGCCACTGTCCCATCAAATGCAGCCACTGTCCCATCAAATGCAGCCACTGTCCCATCAAATGCAGCCACTGTGCCTATCAGAAATACAAAAATTATAGGTACAGTGCTAGATACATGATAATAAAAAATATATAGTGATACATAAATGAATAAAGTGACAAGAAAAAAACAATAATGTGATTATGAAAATCAGGAAAGATCCAGTGAAATAAAGTCCATAATCAGTGCAAATCAACACACCAAAATCTTCTTCCACCAAAGAGCCACCCAGTGAATGGTTGTCTCCTTACCACATAGATTGACCGTATGAGTAGCGGTCAGATAAGCCTAGGGATGTTTATAGTCGTCCCAGTCAGACTTCTCCAAAGTAAAGCATGTAATGACTCCAAAACAACAGGCAAAGCATATGATGGCTCCACAGCTTGTATAGGATGGATGTAGAAATGCTTCAAAGACTCATGGGAGAGGGAATAAAAACAAAAAAACAACCCATGGTGTAGTATGTATGAAAAGGGTTTAATATATAAATGGGTGAAATAGCACTCACAATTTAGTTGATAGTGCAGCGCATGAAAATGAATGAAGGATGCGGCGTCTCCTCTCCTCCACTCAGGTGCATTAGGGCTCCGTGCTGTATGGAACACACAGCACGGAGCCCTAATGCACCCGAGTGGAGGAGAGGAGACGCCGCATCCTTCATTCATTTTCATGCGCTGCACTATCAACTAAATTGTGAGTGCTATTTCACCCATTTATATATTAACCACTTCAGGCCCGCGCTACCGTCGGATGACGGCAACAGCGCGGGCCTGAATATCCAACATGCAGTCATTTGACGGCATGTCATTCTGGCGTTCCCAGCGCGCGCTGTAGAGCGCGCTGCGGGGAAGCCCTGTGTTGTCCGTGTCCCTTGGACACGGCCAATCACAGATCGCGGCGAACGGCCAATCAGAGTGGCCGTTTGCGATGCGATCTGTGGGCCAATGAGAGATGATCTCTCATAGATCATCTCTCATTGCCGTGTTACACAGAGACAGCGTCCTGTCTCTGGAGAGGAGGAGCCCGATCTGTGTTCCTTCTTACATAGGGACACAGATCGGTCACCCCCCCAGTCACCATCCCCTCCCCCCACAGTTAGAACACACCTAGCATACACATTTAACCCCTTCCTCACCCCCTAGTGTTAACCCCTTCAATGCCAGTCACATTTATACTGTGATTAGTGCATATTTATAGCACTGATCGCAGTATAAATGTGAATGGCGCCAAAAATGTGTCAAAAGTGTCCGATGTGTCCGTCATAACGTCGCAGTACCAATAAAAATCGCAGATCCCCGCAGATTTCTAGTAAAAAAAAAATAATAAAAAATATTGTATTTTTCTTCAAAATTGTCGCTCTTTTTTGTTTATAGCGCAAAAAATAAAAATCGCACAGGCGATCAAATACCACCAAAAGAAAGCTCTACTTGTGGGGAAAAAAGGACGTAAATTTTGTTTGGGAGCCACGTCGCACGACCGCGCAATTGTCAGTTAAAGCGACGCAGTGCCGCAAGCTGAAATTTTACCTGGGCAGGAGGGGGGTGTAAGTGCCCAGTATGCAAGTGGTTAAACCCTTTTCATACATACTACACCATGGGTTGTTTTTTTGTTTTTATTCCCTCTCCCATGAGTCTTTGAAGCATTTCTACATCCATCCTATACAAGCTGTGGAGCCATCATATGCTTTGCCTGTTGTTTTGGAGTCATTACACGCTTTACTTTGGAGAAGTCTGACTGGGACGACTATAAACATCCCTAGGCTTATCTGACCGCTACTCATACGGTCAATCTATGTGGTAAGGAGACAACCTATTCACTGGGTGGCTCTTTGGTGGAAGAAGATTTTGGTGTGTTGATTTGCACTGATTATGGACTTTATTTCACTGGATCTTTCCTGATTTTCATAATCACATTATTGTTTTTTTCTTGTCACTTTATTCATTTATGTATCACTATATATTTTTTATTATCATGTATCTAGCGCTGTACCTATAATTTTTGTATTTCTGTAGGTTACTTTGGTTGAAGTAATTGGTACTGGCAGTTTTTTTTATTGAGATTTAATCACACATTCATTCATTTATATCACGTTAGCGCAGTGTTTTTCCCCCCCTAGGGGGAGATATATATACTTTTACTGTGCCTATCATATGTAGCCGCTGTGTCCATAAAATGCAGCCACTGTGCCCATAAAATGCAGCCACTGTGCCCATCATATGCAGCCACTCTGCCCATCAAATGCAGCCATTGTGCCCCATCAAATGCTGCCACTGTGTCCATAAAATGTAGCCACTGTGCCCTTCATATGCAGCCACTGTGCCTATCATATGCAGCCACTGTGCCTATCATATGCAGCCACTGTGCCTATCATATGCAGCCACTGTGCCCATCAAATGCAACCACTGTGCTCCATCAAATGCAGCCACTGTGCCCCATTAAATACAACCACTGTGCCCCCATCAAATGCAGCCTCACTGTGACCCCCCCCCTTGCACTCACCCGCTCACTGTTTGGTCAGCAATTACCCCATCTTGTTGGCGGGTCAGCCAGTGGGTGATGACAGCGATCTGTGAAACAGGCAGCGGGTCTATGCTTCCTGTGCATCACTTCTTTCCTTCTGCTAGGTGTCCAATAGGATCGCCTGTGCTCTCAGCCAATCAGGTGACGGGTATTAAACCCCTGCTTTCTGATTGGCAAAGAGGCGGTTCAGTGTTAAAAAAAAACAAATATTCATTCGCTTTTCTAACACACTTGGGTGGACTCCGAGCGCAATGCTCTGCGCTCCGATTCCACCTTTTTTGAAGCCTATTAGAGACTGTGGCTCTAATCAGGTGCTTAAAAAAAAACACCCTGCCGATTTAATTCAGGTGCCCAGCGTCGAAAAGGGTCCGAACGCCTGATATAGGATATTCATGCAATGCTTGAATCTATCCATTATACATACAGTATAGGGGTTGGCGTGATAGAGGGGGCGGCACCCATGCACCCTTAAGGGACTGACCGCCCCTGCCTACAACCTTCTTAAAAGTTACTTTCAGACATAGGAAAGGGAATGAGCAGCACTGAATAAACCTAACCATGTTTACTAGCAAAACGGGTCTAATGAATATTTTTCCTTTGTTATCCTTGAGCGAGCACATAGACATGCAAAAACTGACTACTGGTTTCTGGAGCCCAAATGCTACACAATAGACACCAAATGTGGCCTTTGGTCTAAAGGCCTCATGTACACTGCTGCTGATAAACAGACTTTCATAGGCAGTTGGACGCTTTTTTCAGCTGCCCCTGAACTCATCCAATGTTAGCTTATGTGTACACAGGGTCGTTTAATGTCATTTTTAGGCAGTTGCGTTTAGAGGCTTTTTTTTAAGGCAAAAAAAATTTGTTCAGACGTTGATTTTTCAGACGTTTCAGACGCCAGACATGCCTAAAAGCAGTACCGGTGTTTAGGCACGCTTTCGTTAAGAAGCATTTTTAAAGGTGCCTTATTTTATTTGAGGGTCTAATGATGTTATCTTAAATAAATGCTTCTAGACGAGAAGAGGTTGCCTGAGCATCCCGTGTACATTAGGCCTAAAGGTTAGGCACCAGAGCTCTAGATTTACGACAATCTATGGCACCTTTAGCTTGTGATTTCTTTGGTTCTCTCCCCACCTCCTGAGACGTTGTTGTACAGTCTGTTTTGTTTGAGGTTGTTGTAATGCAGGGGTGGCCAACCAGTGGCCCGGGGGCCATATGTGGCCCGCGGAGCCCTCTGATGTGGCCCGCGACCTCCTTCTCTGGAATGGAGGGTTGGCAAGCCCAGATAGGAGGGCCTATAGAGTAGCCGTGATCTCTCATCTGCCCGCTCCACTCATTGTGGCCCTCGACTGGTTACCAAGTTGCTTAACCACTTCAGCACCAGACCATTTTGCTGGTCAATGACCAGGCCACTTTTTGCGATTCGGCACTGGGTCAATTTAACTGACAATTGCGCGGTCGTGCAAAGTGGCTCCCAAACAAAATTGGCGTCCTTTTTTTCCCACAAATAGAGCTTTCCTTTGGTGGTACAGTATTTGATCACCTCTGCGGTTTTTATTTTTTGCGCTATAAACAAAAATAGAGTGGCAATTTTGAAAAAAAATGAATATTTTTTACTTTTTGCTGTAATAAATATCCCCCAAAAATATATAAAAAAAAGTTTTTTTTTTTTCCTCAGTTTAGGCCGATACGTATTCTTCTACATATTTTCCGTAAAAAATATCGAAATAAGCGTTTATTGATTGGTTTGCGCAAAAGTTATAGCGTCTATAAAATAGGGGATAGTTTTATGGCATTTTTATTATTATTTTTTTTTCTACTAGTAATGGCGGCGATCAGCGATTTTTATCGATACTGCAACCTTATGGCGGACACTTTTGATACATTTTTGGGACCATTGTCATTTTTATAGCGATCAGTGCTATAAAAATGCATTGATTACTGTAAAAATGTCACTGGCAGGAAAGGGGTTAACACTAGGGGGCGAGGAAGGGGTTAATTATGTTCCCTAGGTGTGTTCTAACTGAAGGGGGTGGGACTGGCTAGGGGAAATGACAGATTGCTATTCATACATTGTATGAACAGACGATCAGGCATTTCTCTCCCTGACAGGAACGAGAGCTGTGTGTTTACACACACAGCTCCCAGTTCTCGTTTTGTAATAAGGGCACGCGCAGCGGCACCAATGGCTAAAATGCAAAATTAGGTAACATTACGTTGTTTCGCGCAGCCGAACAGACCTGCCGCTGTAAAACTGCGGCGGCTGGTCGGCTAGTGGTTAAGTGGCCCTCGCTCTTCACAAGGTTGGGCACCCCTGTTGTAATGAGTGCCCTTTGTTTACAATTTTGCATAAAATGCGGGCACTTTACCTAGCATGGATAATACTCATGTAATCATGGCATTTACCAAGAAGCCCTTTGTCCTTTTGGAAAAGATTACTGTATTTGCATACAAATCCAAGGATTGGCCAAAGACTTCTTATTGTTGTGATGCCCTTCAAAGCTCAGACATCCCACACATTTGCTTTTAAAAAATGCAATATCAGTTCTGAACGGTGTTGAGTTGAGAAAAAGTCAAAACCTCTGCTATACATGAAAAGCTTAGTGGCCATTATGTTATTTATCAGTACTGTAACACTTGTGACTTATTGTTATTGTTATTTTTTTTTTAAATCTCCTCAGGAAAATTAATGACCTCCTCCTGAACCTGCATACAGTACTTATCTGTGTATCATCTCCAGAAATCAGATCTTCCTTCCCTGACAGGAAAACGAAATGTACGAATATTGCTACAGACTGTCTATTGTGTTCTTTTCCTGAGGTATCATCTGTGGAATCTTGCTACAAAGACTATTTCTGAATAAAAAAAAAAAAGAAAAATGTTGAAGGTCACTTATAGAGCACCGGCACCATGCGGCATCCTGCCTGAAAGCTTGCCTGCCAATGCCGGTATGTCAATATCTATAAGGTTATTGTCAGAAAAAGTGTCCATTAACAATGAAAACAATGGCAAATTTAGGCATACAAACCAGATAATTGAAGGTGTATAGCAGTCTGACATGAACATATACTGTACGTTCAATTGATTAGCAGATACAGCTTCCCTCTGTAACTGATCTGATTTTCATTCTGTGAACTTGGTTGAACAGCTAGCTAAACCAGCTAGGCTCCAGTATTTTCCTGCATCGTATAGTGAGGTTATTTTTTTTATAGGTTTGAATAGAGAATATAAGGGGAAGCAAACCTGCCAAATTGTATTGCTGCCCCCACTGGTGAGATTTACCTTCTCTAATTGTTCTTCTGACCGTTGGCACCAGATTAGGAATAGAGGGGAAGTCTTCTAATGGGGGCATTTATTGTGGTGAGGAGAGAGAGAGGATTAAAGCGGAGTGCCAGCCTGTACAACAAAAAAATCCATCAAATGTCAACAAACACTGAGGGCGCTTTGCAGGCGCTACAGCGTTAAAAATAGCGCCTGCAATCTGCCCTTAAACTGCTGCTCTGTTCACCCCAGTGGGAAAGCCCAAGGGCTTTCACGCAGGAGCGGTGCGCTGGAAGGGCGTCAGAAAAAGTCCTGCCAGCAGCTTCTTTGGAGAGCATTAGGAGCGGTGAACTCACCGCTCCTAATGCGCTCCTGCCCATTGAAATTAATGGGCAGTGCCACTGTACCACCGGCAATACGCCTCTGTAGCGGCACATAGCAGGTGGTTTTAACCCTTTTTACCACTATTTTACCCCCGACGCTATGGGCGGCACATTGTGAAAGGGGTCTTAATATAAGGAAACTTACCTGTCCAGGGTACCCACAATGTCGGCACCCCAAGCTGATTTGTCCACCGGCTTCGGGTGCAGGCCCTGGCATTGCAACTAAGGGAAACCGGTGTTCTGTCGAGAAGTGCCCCTCATCGAATAGTGCCCGCACATGCGCAGGGCAGGGCCAATCAGCTTGAGTGACGTACCATTTCACCGGCACAATTGGAACCTATATAAACAGTGGGGGGAGAACATAGTTCTCACATTGTGCCTCACTTTTGTGCCTTGCTCGCGGGGCGGCTTTACAGTGTGCTGATGGTCCGGTTTCCCCGCTGTTTGTATAGGTTTAAATTGTGGCTGTGAAATGGCCGTTTGTCCCGGGCACTATTCAATGGGGGGGGGCACTTCTCGACAGAACACCGGGAGTGAAGCTTTCCCTCTGGTAAATGACCTACCCTGCCATGGCTGGGTATATTGGAAGTGAGGAGAATAACAATAGAAACAAAGTAGAACAAACACAGAAAAAAAAAGGATAGCCAATACTTTTTTAAGATGCATTCATTTAATAAATGGCGCAAAGTCTTATATGTGGGTGGAACTCCACTTTAAAAAAACAAACATGTTATACTTACCTGCTCTGTGTAATGGTTTTGCACCGAGCAGCCCCCATCCTCCTCTTCTCGGGTCCCTCGCCGGCGCATCTGGCCCCTCCCTCCTGCCCCCAGAGCAAGCAGCTTCTTATGGGGGCAACCAAACTTTGACTATACAGTACAACCTTGGTTTGAGAGTAAAGACAAGAGAAGCGCCTCTAGGTGTAGCAATATGGTTACATTTAATGAAGGTGCAACATTTAGCAACTCACATGGTTTATGATTAAAACAGGCACATCTAAGTATGCAGGGATCTGGGGTAAAGCTGTCCACATAGATTGTCCTCCACACCAGCTATCTGCATCGTCCCTTCCACACTGCGCTCCACAATCGCTTCAAGCCTCGATTTCAAATCGCTCTACTGCAGGGTAGTCTTTCTGATCACGATTGCAGACTGACAGCAGTGAGAGCCGGTGGTGAGGAGGACAGTCTATGTGGATCGCTTTTCCCCGGATCCCTGCATACTTAGATTTGCCTCTTTTAATCATCGACCATGTGAGTTGCTAAATGTTGTACCTTCATTGAATGTAACCCATATTGCTACATATAGAGGCTCCTCTCTTCTGTTTCATACTCTGTAGCTCCTGCTGGATTTTGTTTTTAAACCCCTTGTGGAGGCTTCCATTTGTGGATGGACATTTTATGGTTACACAACCAAATCACATTGTTATAATGTTTTTATAGCGACTAGAAACTGAAAGACCCATGAATAAAGGGTTGTGGAACAAATCATTTGAGTTTCCATTATTTCTTATGAGGAAATTTGCTTTGATATACAAGTGCTTTGGATTACATGCATGTTTCTGGAATGAATTATGCTTGCAATCCAAAGTTTTACTGTACTTTAATCCTTTAATAGGCCCGGGCTTGGCACAAAAATAATTGGTACAAGACATTTCAACACCAGTATATATGCACAAGTAAAATGTTGTCACCAGTATGTGTTGGGCATTTAGTACATATGATGACAATAATAATACCAAAAATCCCCAAGTCATTTTTATGTCATCACTTCCATCATAAATCTAAACAATCTTGCTAGTCATTCCCTCGTTCTCAGGTGGCCAGCTGTGCATTCACAATCACAGGTTTATAACCTCAATACAGTAAAAAATGACATGAGTCATTTATCCAAACCGTGTCTTGCTGTTAACTCTCATCAGTGCAATATTTATATACTATGGGGCTCATGAATTACAATTCAAAGACCATTTTTATTAAATTTGCACTGTTACTGATGGCAACCAATCAAGTTTCACCTTTCATTGTATTGAAACATGAAAAAATAATTATGTTTGTTTGCTGCAGTCAACAAAATCATTTTTTTTTTCAGCTCGTAGTAGTTACCGTATATACTTGAGTATAAGCCAACCCGAATATAAGCCGAGGCACCTAATTTTAGCACAGAAAACTGGGAAAAGTTATTGACTCGAGTATAAGCCTAGGGTGTCCATCTGCATGCCTCACTGTGCCTCACTTTACCTCACTGTGTCCATGTGCATGCCTCACTGTGTCCATGCCTCACTGCACCCATGCCTCACTGTGCCCATGCCTCACTGTCCCCATACCTCACTGTGCCCATGCCTCACTGTCCCCATACCTCACTGTGCCCATGCCTCACTGTGTCCATGCCTCACTGTGCCCATGCCTCACTTTATCTCACTGTGTCCATGTGCATTCCTCACTGTGTCCATGCCTCACTGTGCCTCACTTTACCTCACTGTCCCCCATGTGCATGCCTCACTGTGTCCATGCCTCACTGTGTCCATGCCTCACTGTGCCCATGCCTCACTGTGCCCATGCCTCACTGTCCCCATGCCTCACTATCCCCATGCCTCACTGTGCCCATGCCTCACTGTCCCCATGCCTCACTGTGCCCATGCCTCACTGTGTCCATACCTCACTGTGTCCATGCCTCACTGTGCCCATGTGCATTCCTCACTGTTCATGCCTCACTGTGTCCATGCCTCACTGTGTCCATGACTTACTGTGTCCATGCCTCACTGTGTCCATGCCTCACTATGCCCATGCCTCACTGTGTCCATGCCTCACTGTGTCCATGCCTCACTGTGCTGATGCCTCACTGTGTCCACGCCTCACTGTGTCCATGCCTCACTGTGCCTATGCATCACTGTGTCCCTGACTAGACTTATGTTTAACATGGGAGAATATAGAAAGGGTGCCAGGCTTTGAAAAATCAGTGCTTCCCGGCCGTAGACAGCAAACTTCGCACACTGGGGCTACATGTGTGCCAAGTTTCGGGTCCAGGAGAAATACGGCTGGCCAGTACTGGGTCCCCAAAGTTACCGGAGAAATGACCGTTTAATATGGGAGTCTATAGAAGGGGTTCCCGACTTTGAAAAGTCGGTCCCTGGCCATAGGTCCCCCGGACAACAAACTTGTAGAGCATGTAATTAGCGGACCTCCAGCTGTTGTAGAACTACAAGTCCCATGAGGCATAGCAAGACTCTGACAGCCACAAGCATGGCACCCAGAGGCAGAGACATGATGGGATTTGTAGTTTTGCAACAGCTGGAGGTCAGCTAATTGCATATTTTTGTTGTAGAGGAAGAGTGGGGCTATGTGTGTGCCAAGTTTGGGGTCCAAGGGACCTACGGCCGGCACCGGGTCCCCAACGTTTGGTAGATCAGGCGCAAAAAGGTGACTCAAGTATAAGCCGAGGGGGGCATTTTCAGCACCATAAAATGTGCTGAAAAACTTGGCTTATACTCGAGTATATACGGTAATCACTTTCAACTGGACTGTAATATTGAAGGCACTGGCAAAACTGGTGCACACAGAATCTAGTGCAGCTGTGCATAGTAACCAATCAGCTTCTAGTTTTTATTGTCAAAGCTTTATTGAACAAGCTGAAGTTAGAAGCTGATTGGTTACTATGCACAACTGCAACAGTTTTAGTAAACCCCCTCTTTGTAGCTTATCCTAGACACTTTGATTAGCTACAGTTCTAATGAGCGATGAGAATATTATAGAACAAGTCCAGTAGAATGTGAATAACTACCCTAGTTCAATGCTTTAGCGCATGCGTGTTTCTTTCTCCGTCGGAATTCAACACAGACGATCGGAACTTCGAAAAAAAAAAAACATGTTCTATTTTTAAACTTCAACGGAAAAAAGTCATATGGGGCCCACACACGGTCCGAATAAATTCCATCTGACTTTTTTCATCGGAAATTCCAATCGTGTGTACAAGGCATAAGTAACTCCTTGGAATCAGTTTTCACTGATTTATGCATTCCCTCCAGTTCAGCTGTTTCTGTGTCTTCTACGCAGGATCAAGGGGGAACAGAGACCGGTAATTCTAGTTGCTCCGGCATGGCCCAGGAGATCCTGGCATGCAGAGATCATGAGAATGGCAGTAGGGTATTCGTGGACTCTTCCATCTCGTCCAGACCTGCTGTCGCAAGGACTGGTATTCCATCCTGCCTTACAGTCGCTAAATTTGAAGGTGTGGGTGTTGAAGCTTTCAGGTTCAGTGATTACCACCCTGATTAATGCTAGAAAGCCGGCCCGCTGATGGCTCAAAACAGGTCACAGGAGTGCAAAACGAACTGCACTCCTTTGATCCACAGGAGAAGAACAGCCAAACAAGCTTTGGCTGTACTTCTCCTTTAACCGCTTCAGCCCTGGACCCTTTTGGTGGTCAAAGACCAGACCACTTTTTGCGATTCGGCACTGCGTCGATTTAACTGACAATTGCGCGGTCGTGCGACGTGACTCCCAAACAAAATTGACGTCCTTTTTTTCCCCACAAATAAAGCTTTCTTTTGGTGGTATTTGATCATCTCTGCGATATTTCTTTTTTTGCGCTATAAACAAAAATAGAGCAACAATTTTGAAAAAAATAAATATTTGTTACTTTTTGCTATAATAAATATCCTCCAAAAATATATAAAAAATTTATTTTTTCAACAGTTTAGGCCGATACGTATTCTTCTACACATTTTTCAAAAAAAAACCGCTATAAGCGTTTATCGATTGGTTTGCGCAAAAGTTATAGCGTTTACAAAATAGGGCTTAGTTTTATGGCATTTTTATAATTTTTTTTTTTTACTAGTAATGGCGGCGATCAGTGATTTTTACCAGTACTGCGACATTATGGTGGAAACTTCGGACACTTTTGACATATTTTTGGCACCATTGGCATTTTTATAGCGATCGGTGCTATAAAAATGCATTGATTACTATAAAAATGACACTGGCAGTCAAGGGGTTA
Source organism: Rana kukunoris (assembly GCA_029574335.1). Lineage (NCBI taxonomy): Eukaryota > Metazoa > Chordata > Amphibia > Anura > Ranidae > Rana > Rana kukunoris. Next base: position 60,746,287 of record CM056050.1, on the reverse strand, counting down.
ACACTAGGGGCAGGGAAGGAGTTAAGTATGTTCCCTGGGTGTGTTCTAACTGAAGGGGGGGTGGACTGACATGGGGAAATAACAAATTGCTGTTCATACATTGTATGAACAGGCGATAGGTCATTTCCCTCCCTGACAGGACCGGGAGCTGTGTGTTTACACACACAGCTCCCAGTTCTCGCTCTGTACCGAGCGATTACGGGTGCCCGGCGGCGATCGCGGGTGTCCGGCGGCGATCGTGCCCGGGAACGGGCGGTGGGCGTGCGCGCACGCGTGCCCCCCTATTGGCTGCTCGGCGAGATGACGTAATATTACGTGATCTCGCCCAGCAGAGCCGACCTGGCAGAGCCGGCGGCTGGTCGGCAAGAGGTTAAAGATTAATTATTGCATGTTTAAATATGCAAATATGTTCATAGTGTGATCTGAGCTCTATTTTAAGCGCTATTTAGCACACTGCAAGTGTCGTTCCTGCTTGATGAATGCGGCTTTATTTGCATTTTTGAAAAAATGGTTTTGGTAATTTGAGGAAGAGGGGGATCTGTGACTGTCAGGATTTTACTGATGTGTGTGTCCAAACAGGGGTGATTTGCCCTCTATATTGCTTCTTGTTACTGTCAATTGTCCAAAATTGTAAAGTTCTCATCAAAACAAGTAAATAAAATCCTCCAAATGGGACACCTGTTCCTATCACATGCCTGTAAGCCTTGGTTCACACTTATGCGTGCACATGTTTGCGCACGCAGGTCTTATGGTAGGGCAGTCCATTCATTTCAGTGGGATGTCCTACTCAGGAGAAACAAGGTGAAAAAATTCCTGACCCATATTTAAGATTGAGCCACACCGAACCACGCGGTGATGGTTTCCCATGTGTAAGTGTGCCATTAAGAATTATTGGCACCCCTATACATCAGAAAGAGCAGTGTATTTCTCTATGTGACGGAAACACACACGATTTTGCGTAGGTTACTAGCACATAGTAAAAGTTTTTCCGAAAAACATTTCAGTCTACAGAACTGACAGCGAAGGGAAATCTCCGTAGACACAATGGGCCAGATTCAGGTAGAGTTATGCCGGCGTATCAGTGATACACCAGCATAACTCACGCTTTGAGCCGGCTTATCTGTTTTCTGTATGCAGAAAACAAGATACGCCGGTTTGTTGCAAAGATCCGACAGGCGTAATTGTATTACACCGTCGGATCTTAAAGGCAGTTTTAAAATGGCCGCCGGGGGCGTTCCCGCTGATTTACGCCGAGAATATGTAAATCAGCGAGATACGACAATTCACAAACGTACGCGGGCCCGACGCAGTCACTTTACGACGTTTCCGTAAGGGGTTTCCCGGCGTAAAGATAAAGCAACAAAAAGCAGGCACATCCTATGTTAAGTATGGCCGTCGTGACCGCGTCGAATTGAAAAACTTTTTCGTTTGCGTCCGTGAATGGGGATTGACGTTATTGACGTTCACTTAGAAAACACCGTCATAATTTGGAGCATGCGCACTGGGATACATTGACAGCCGGCGCATGCGCAGTACGTTCGCCGCGGGATCGCGCCTATTTTAAATACTACACGCCCCCTACCCGCCCAATTTGAATTCCGCCGGCCCATTTTCGCTACGCCGCCGCAACTTTAGGAGCAAGTGCTTTGTGAATACAGTACTTTCTCCTAAAGTTTTGGCGGAGTAACGTAAATGAGCAACGTTACGCTAGAATAAAGATTCGCCCATCTACCTGAATCTGGCCCATACAGTGCATACACCTTAAGACAACTTTTTTTTGTTTGTTATACTTATTTCCCCTTAACTGAACTCGCATTAAAGACATGAGTTCCAATCATTATTAAAATATGGGAAATGCGTTTATTCCTTGTATGATAGCCTGAATTTTTTTCCACGTGGACGACCACACAGTATTAGTGTAAAAGTTTATTGCATGAAGCCAAGACAAGATCGTGACCTTCTCCAGCCATTTCATACTTTATAATTAAGGTCCAGACGTGCAGACACATGTTTATTATAAAGCCAGTATGTCAGAATGTTTTCTGTCTTACTATAAAAGAGCGATAAGAAAATATTTTATTTTTAAACAATTTTATATAAACAATTTGTAGTGGGAACGTTTTGCATTTTTTTTTACTATGAGCTATTTTTTGCAGGCAGAAGTCACCCTAAATTTTAGTTTTCTATATTTTGATTATCAGTGTACCTATGTTCAGTGGCTTCTGTTGCTCTCTCTAAACCTGTGAGGAGAGAGAGAGCAGTGCTGCTTCTCTCAAACACCGTGCTGGACTGATCGGGTTCAAGTAAATATTTGGATAAAAAGGGGGGGAGGGTTGGGACTTTAAATGAGATGCGTTTTTAGCAGTGTGCGATTAAATATATATATGGAAGGTAAAAAATGTTTCCATAATGGCCAGGCTCAAAGATACCGACCAAAAAAGCACTAAACCAAATTAATCTGTCTAACTGTATGTAATTAAAAACAGGGGTTTAGTTGCATGTATTTGCAAATACCTGTATAAGCTGCAGGCCAACGACAAGGCACTTTGTGTACTGCAGGTCCTAACTGTGAATTTTGAAGTCTCCTATAAAGGAGCACAGGCGTGCTAATCAATAGATAGGGGGCAGGTGATAACCTAAGCCCGTCCCTACCTATAGTTGGTCTGGCAAAAGAGAGCACTGAAAAAACAAAAGAAATGCAGGAGTGGACCCAAAACATGCCTACCAAACCAGAATACCACCAAACTAAAGGCTGGCCACATCATGGAGGCCTGTGGTAGTTTCTATCATATGCCTCATCTAAAGTCCCAACCCATTCCCCCCTTTTTTTTTTAACACTATCCAGGAATGGAGATGCGATTCATTGTTTTATATCCACCCTGGTTGTTAGATTTCCTTCTGCTTAGTATTGGGGAGGGTTGCAGATAATGCATTAAGGTAAAAACCCTTTAGCACCACTTTA
>CM056050.1:58793325-58938325 GCA_029574335.1 Rana kukunoris | reverse complement strand
AAGCTGGCGATAATATCAGACGCGCTGCTCTTCTATCCCATGCAGCTAAAACGCGTCGAATACCCTCATGTTTTCTTTCTCTCGACATAAAAAAAGCATTCGATACAGTTTCATGGTCGTATATGCATTTCAGTCTTGAGAAGTGGGGCTTTGGCCAACATTTTATGGGTAGGATTGCAGCACTGTACCACAATCCCAAGGCCTATATCAAATATGCCGGTTACAAATCGGAAGAGTTTAATATACCGAGAGGGACCCGCCAAGGGTGTCCTCTATCACCGCTATAATTTGCTTTAATTATCGAACCTCTAGCACAAAGGATAAGGATGGAACCAACGATCACGGGTATAGAGTTAGGCGGATGTCATCACAAAATACGTTTATTTGCCGATGATATACTCCTATTTTATTCTCACCACAGGTATCGGCCCCAAATCTAATACGGGTACTTCACAAATTCTCCCACATTTCCGGCCTCACGGTAAATAGCCAAAAATCCTTAGCACTAAATATTTCACTCAGTGACACGGTGAAACAAAATTTACAGTCCTCACTGCCCTTTAAATGGGCAGACAGTAGTATACCATATCTGGGTATACACCTTACGGCTAATGCCTCCGAATTATTTGCTGCCAACTACCCTCCCTTACTTACTGAAAAGTGTCACTAGATTGTTATCCGACTGGTCTTATTTACCGATTTCCTGTTTTGGGAAAATCAACATAATAAAAATGGCTATACTCCCCAAGTTTTTATATCTATTTCGAACCCTTCCAATTCACATTCCTGCTTATTTTCTTGGATTGATTCAGCATAGAGTAACATAGTACATAAGAAAAAACATTAATTCTACCCAAGTTAATGGGTGGGCTGGGATTTCCAGATTTTGCAACATACTACAGAGTAGTGTTGCTCACGAATATTCGCAGTGGCGAAACTTCGCAATTTTTTTTTTTTAAATAAAATATAGCGAATATTCGTAAATATCGAATATTCGTGATATTTTATCCAAAAAAAAAAATAGCAAAATTTCGCAATTTTTTTTTTTTTATAAAATATAGCGAATATTCGTAAATATCGAATATTCGTGATATTTTATCCAAAAAAAAAATAGCGAAATTTCACATTAGCGAAATTTCGCATTGGCGAAATTTCGCAATTTTTTTTAATAAAATGTCACGAATATTCGATATTAACGAATATTTGCGAATATTGTTCGAAATATTCGCGAATTATCGCGAAATCGAATATGGCGTATTCCGCTCATCACTACTACAGAGCAGCACAATTGGCGCAACTATCAAAGTATCACTCAACCACAGAAATACCATGTGGGTACTTATTGAGGCAATGGACTATGACCCTCTTCCCACTAACAATATCCTTTGGCTGAGCCCTTAAGACTGTAGAAAATTGAAAAATCCAATCTCATTGTCATTATGGAATAGGTACAAAACCTCTCATGGATTGCAATCCCCACACATTCCGCTTCTTTCCTTTTATAAAAATCTGATCTATTATCTAGCATGGGTATTTCCAAGAACTTTTAAGGCTTGAATCAGGGCTGGAATTACGTGTCTATATCACATAGCATCAACAACTACAATTCAACCTTTCCCAGACCTATGTGAGATATCCGGCCTCCTCACTACAGAAATTTTCAGATACCTTCAAATCAAGAACTTCTATGGACATTCCCTTAACCTTAGTGATAATCTAAATAATATCACCCAATTTGAAAGGATATGTCTCAAAGATCCACATGCTAAAGGTCGTATTTCAATAATTTATTCCCAATTGATCACCAAATCAAATACTATATTACCCTCTTATACTGCTAAATAGGAATTAGACTTAGAATGTAAAATTAATGACGAAACCTGGGCAAGCATTTGGTCTAATACTAGCTCTGCATCTATAAGGCCGCGTACACACGATCGAATTTGTCCGCTGAAAACGGTCCGATGGACCGTTTCAGCAGACATCTCCGATCGTGTGTATGGGCTAGCGGACAGATTTGTCCACCCGACAGATTTCAAAGCATGCTTTGAAATCTATCGGGTGGGAATCTGTCCGCCCGACATGTCTGCTGGTAAGTACACTTACCAGCAGACATGTTGTCCCGCACCGCCGCCGCACCGCCGCCGAATGGATTCGGCGCATGCGCGGAAGTGTTTTACTTCCAGGTGCGGTGACGTGGCGGCGTCAACGTCACCGCCACGTCACCGACACGTCAGCGCGCCGTCTGCTGGCGTGTGTACACGCGAGCAAACCAAAATCCCAGCAGACAGATTTGTTCAAATCTGTCGGACGGACAGATTTGAACAAATCTGTCCGCTCGTGTGTATGGGGCCTAAATTTATCCGCAAAGGAAACATCATATAAAGTGCTTTCCCGTTGGTACCTGGTACCCAATAGAGTAGCCAAATTTTCAGTGAACTGCTCAGATCTCTGTTTCCGTGGTTGCCCAGACAAAGGAACATATATCCACATCTGGTGGCAGTGTCCACTTGCAAGGAAATTCTGGGAGGGGATTTTCAGGATCGCTTCTAAAATATTTGACTGTATTATACTACCGGATCCAATGGCGGCCTTACTTAACATTAAACCAGAAACCCTTTCTCGGAATCAACATAAGTTATTTATTTTATTTATGATAGCCGCTAAACCACCTGCATTACTGTTGTCGGAAGCCGAAAAGAGAATGAATCTTTCATTCGTACATGCTAAACTGGAAGCGCTAGACAAAAATGGGTTGGAAAAATTTGATAGCATATGGAAGCCCTAGGCCATATACTATACTCCAGACACTTTTGACTCAAGAGTTCTCATGTCATGGTATTGATAAGCTTTCATGGATAATAGCGAAATAAAAAAAGTGAAATCCACCTTCAGAACACCACTACCCTCTTCCTTCCCTCCATTAGTTCTCATTTCCATTTATTAGTAATTGTAAATGTTTAGTTATATCTGTATAATACTTCAACTCCTACAACAGTACAATTATTTTTGCATTAATCTGTATTTCAATGCGGTATCTCATTCTTAGTTGTTGTCATCTGACATACTGTAACTGTTGTAATCTATTACTTTAAAATAAAAAACATTATACGAAAATAAAATATATTTACTATGAAAAAGCTAAATGAAAACTGATTTTTAATTAAATTGTAAACAAATTCTGCATGCTACTAAATGAAAATAATAACCAAAAGGTGAGCAGACTAAGCCGCTGGTACTGTACACACTCTCATAAATGGGCCACATGTACTTCAAATTAAAATAGTACTGCGCTACAGTAGCCAAAAAGTAGCCGCTACAGAAGCAACTTTAGTGTTTTAATTTGTAATGCCATATGTCTCGTGGCTAAATGTATTTGTCCTCTTATCTTTCTGTATGACATGGCAGATTTAGCATACTTGAATTATCCTAAAACTTTTAAAACACAATAATACTTAGCTAACATAATTGTGTCATATTAACTGCAAGTAACATTTTCCTTGTTTTTACCAATGGTAACTCCAGTAGTTATGAAACATATCCACATATTCTGCTTTGCATAAAGAAAACTGTTTAATTTGGCAGTTGAAGGCTTGAAATATGTGTAATGCTACTTAACAAAATTCCCACTTTGGTCATAGCCGAGAAACCTGAGTTTACAACATTTTCCATCTCATGCCTGGAGGTACTAAAACACACTATAAAATCCTTCAGGAGCAGAAATAGATGACACTGCACAGCTTGTTTAACCACTTCCTTTCTCAGCCCGTATATATCCCTCATGGACCATTTCTACGATGGGCCTGTTTATTTGGCCATACTGTAAGATAATATATACATATATGTTTTTATTTTTATTTTTTCAGGTCAAACAAATCTTTGTATTTCAAAAACGATTTTATTATGCATGCAATCTATGGACAAAAACATTTATAAAACTGAAAATAAAAAATAAAATTTGTTCAGCATCAGTTTTAAAAAATAGTGTTACAGTAACTAAACAATATACTTAAGTTTACCATATGTCTTGTTTATAATGATACTAAAGTTACAATTCTGGTGCAAATGATTGCAAAGATTTTTTTAAATGAAATATATATATATATATATATATATATATATATATATATATATATATATACAGTATATATATATTAAATTGTGCTAATTATTAAAGGAGTTGTAAAGGCAGAAGGTTTTTTATCTTAATGCATTGTGGGTGTCTTAATGTATTCATTCAGACACCCAGAAACCCACCCAGAAGTGAAAACACTTCTGTGTGCAGCAACAGAGCAGCAGCTCTATTGGCTTCCGCGGCTGTCAATCAAAATTAGTCAGCAAATCAGGGGAGGGAGGGGGAGGGGCCAGGTCGGGCTGGGTGTCTGAATCAATACACAGAGCTCTGACTCGGCTTGGGTGCCCCCTGTAGCAAGCTGTTGACTGAGGGGTACTTAAAGGAAGGAGGGGCTAGGAGCAGCAAAGAGGGACCTGAGAAGAGGAGGATCGGGGCTGCTCTATGGAAAACTAACTGCACAGAGGTGGTAAGTATAACATGTTTGTTTAAAAATAAAAAATAAAATAAAAACGACCCTTTACAATCACTTTAAAGTGGATGTAAACCCACTCTCATCCTTTCTAAACTACTGCCATAGTGCTGATCTATAAGCATATACAAGCCTCCTGCATGTATCCTTACCTGTCAAATGTCTCCCCTCTGTCTGCTGTGAAACCCGAAAAACTGTGGATTATGTGGGTGGATCTGTTGTCTGTAGCTCTGTGGGTGGAGTTGTGATGTCAGTAGACTCCCTGCCCACCTCTACACTCCCCTTGTCAACATGCATTTTCTCCTGTGTATTCCTTACAGTAAATTCTGCTATGTGAAACCCTAAAAACTGTGGATTATGTGGGTGGATCTGTTGTCTGGAGCTCTGTGGGTGGAGTTGTGATGTCAGTAGACTCCCTGCCCACCTCTACACTCCCCTTGTCAACATGCATGTTCTCCTGTGTATTCCTTACAGTAAATTCTGCTATGATCAATAACATCCAGTCGAAATCCAGAAAAGTATCCACATGACTTCAGAAAAGGAGTGGGGGTGGGAATTAAAAATCAATGCCTGTCTCAGGCTAGTGCATGAGATATGTAGATAACCTGTCTTTCACAGCAAGGTGGAAGAACAGACAAAAGTTTTCTCCTCTTTGTCCATTTATCTCACTGAAAAAAGAAAAGAGAATTGCTCAGAGCTGAATTAACTCTTTGTGGTAAGACTGGGCACAGATGATAGGAAATCGTATACTCTACATTGTGACAGCAAAAAAATGAAATAGAAATTTTAGGTTTACATGCACTTTAATGCAATGCTAAAACATACATTAATGATTTAAACAAAGAAACAAATTAAACAAATAAAAAAATGAAATATGTTAAAATAAAAATGGAACAAAAAATACATATTTTTACAAATATTTTAAGGGAGAAGAGGTTGCCATACTGCATTATATTTTACAGAAAATTCCAGAGCTGCAGATTGAAAATAAAGGTAATTGTTAATAACATTTAATTACAATATAGCTTGTGTCACATTTGTATATGCTTTTTTTCCCCATTAAAGTGGAGTTACCCTTTAAGTTATGTAATGCCCAGGTGTTGCCACTGGCATCCAGGAGAAGGCTTGGTTTTTCTTTGTTATATTTTGTGGTTTCAGCATTTAGCCTTTTTTCTCTGCTACAGAGCAGAAACAATTTGTTTTCATAGGCAGAACAACGTGTTCTCTAAGGCCGCATACACACGATCAGACATGTCCGATGAAACAGGTCCGACGGACCGTTTTCATAGGACATGTCTGAAGGGATCTTTTGGTCTGATGTGTGTACACACCATCAGACCAAAATCCCTGCGGACCAGAACGCGGTGACGTAGAACCCACCGACGTACTGGAAAAAGGAAGTTCAATGATTCCACTAATGCGTTGAATCAATTCGACGCATGCGCGGGATTTCGGTCCGATGGTTGGGCGTACTAACCATCGGACATGTCCGACGGACAGGTTTCCAGCGGACAAGTTTCTAAGCATGCTTAGAAACTTTTGTCCGCTGGAAACCTGTCCGCTAGGCCGTACACACGATCGAACATGTCTGCTGAAACTGGTCTGCGGATCCGATGAGAACTGTCTCCTTTAGGTTAACCGATGAAGCTGACTGATGGTCTGATGTGTCTACACACCATCGGTTAAAAAAAACGATCATGTCAGAACGCGGTGACGTAAAACACAACGACGTGCTAAAAAAACGAAGTTCAATGCTTCCAAGCATGTGTCGACTTGATTCTGAGCATGCGCTGCTTTTTAACCGATGCTTTTGCATACTAACAATCGGTTTTAACTTTTGACCTATCGGTTAGGCGTCCATCGGTTAAATTTTAAAGCAAGTATTCTTTTTTTTGACCGAAGGATAACTGACCGATGGGGCCCATACACGATCGGTTTGGACCGATGAAATGGACCTTCAGTCCGTTTTCATTGGTTTTGGCCGATCGTGTGTACGCGGCCTTATGCCGCGTACACACGATCACTTTTTGTGATGAAAAAAAACAACGTTTTATGTGGTGAAACAAAACAACGTTTTTCAAACTTCATTTTCCAAAACGACGTTGCCTACACACCATCGCTTTTCCAAAATGCTCTAGCAAAGCGTGGTGACGTACACCACGTTCAACGGCACTCTGTTCCATTGAAGGTCTGTCTCATACCTTGCTTCTGAGCATGCGCGGGTTTAAAAACGTTGTTTTCAACATCGTTTTGCCCACACACCATCACTTTTTATGACACAAAAAATGACATTTTGAAAAACGACACAAAAAATTCAACCATGTTCGAATTTTTTTTTTGGTCGTTTTTTTGAAGACATAAAACAAAGTTTTGGCCACACACGATCATTTTAAATGACGTTTTTGAAAACGTGTTTTTTTTCATCACAAAACCGTGTGTACGCGGCATTAGACTTACAGGAACCTTTATTCCAGCCTTGATCATATGCTCTTTGTAGAATTTGCACTGGCAGCCTAGTAATTTTACAGGCATACTTGGGGGTTTTCTTTAGTTCAGCCAGTAAGTTGTATTGGTGCAAGCCTAGCAGAAGTTCCAGCAAAGCATAAAGTCGATACAATGCCAATTGGTTGAAAACACTTATATATAAACACACACAGTGGGGTTTATTTACTAAAGGCAAATCCACTGTAAAGTAGTGAGTGCACAGCGTGTATAACAGTGTAAATTTGCTGTCCCCTCAAAATAACCCAACACACAGCCAATAATGTCTAAACCGCTGGAAACAAAAGTGAATACACCCTTACGTGAAAATGTCCAAATTGGGCCCAATTAGCCATTTTCCCTCCCCGATGTCATGTAACTTGTTAGGCCTGTACACACGAGGCAATCCATTTGTTCAAATCGGTCGGACCGACCGATTTGAACAGATCTGTCTGCTGGCATTTTGGTTTGCTCGCGTGTACACACGAGCAAACCAAAATCCCCGCCAGCAGACAGCGCACTGACGTGTCGGTGACGTGGCGGTGACGTTGACGCCACCACGTCACCGCACCAGGAAGTAAAACACTTCCGCGCATGCGTCGAAACCATTCGGCGCGTGTGCGAGAAGACATGTCTGCTGGTTAGTGTACTAACTAGCAGACATGTCGGGCGGACGGGTTCCCAGCTGACGGATTGGTAAGCATGCTTTCCAATCTGTCGGGTGGCCAAGTCCGTCTGCTCGCCCGTACACACGATCGAATCTGTCTGCTGGGACGGTCTAGCAGACCGTTTCCAGTAGACAGATTTGATCGTGTGTACGAGGCCTAAGTGTTACAAGGTCTCAGGTGTGAATGGGAAGCAGGTGTGTTAAATTTGGTGTTATAACTCTCACTCTCTCATACTGGTCACTGGAAGTTCAACATGGCACCTCATGGCAAAGAACTCTCTGAGGATCTAAAAAAAAAAAATTGTTGCTCTATATAAAGATGGCCTAGGCTATAAGAAGATTGCCAAGACCCTGAAACTGATCTGCAGCACAGTGGCCAAGACCATACAGCAATTCACCAGAATAGGCCTCCCCATTGTCGACCAAAGAAGCTGAGCACATGCTCTGCACAAAATGAAATTTCAAAAGGAAAAAAGTAATTTAAAACTACTTGTGGCTATAATGAATTGTCGGGTCCCGGCAATACAGATACAATTCATTGAAAAAATTACATGGGTGCCCCCCCAGTCCATTACCAGGCCCTTTGGGTCTGGTATGGATATTTAGGGGAACCATGCACCAAATAAAAAAAAAATGGTGTGGGGTTCCCCCCAAAAGTCCATACAGACCCTTATCTGAGCACCCAACCTGGCAGGCTGCAGGAAAATAGGGGGGATGAGAGAGCCCCCTGCTGAACTGTACCAGGCCACATGCCCTCAACATGGGGAGGTTGTCCTCATGTTGTGGCGACAGGGGGCTCATCCCCACAACCCTTGCCCGGTGGTTGTGGCGGTCTGTGGGCGGGGGGTTTATCGGAATCTGGAACCTTTTTGAGCCATGACTAAGCACTGACATAGTGTGAAACGCTTCGGCTGTCCTTTCCTGTGGCTTTGTTTTGTTTTGCATGCCCATTTTTACCAATAAAGACAACTTATTTGAAGTTTCCTTGGAGTGCGGCTATCCATCCTATTTCCATTTTCTACATTTGTCTTTAACAAAGGGGACCCCAAATGTCGGCCCCCCCCATGTGAATTGGTAACATGGTACATTGTACCCCTACCATTTCACCAAAAAAGTAAGAAAAAAAGAAAAAACAAGTGGGGACAAGTCCTTTAATAAAAAAATAATAATTCCAGCGCTGTAATCCTTCTATGAGTTTGACCCACCACTACGAACAATACCGTCTCAATAGGAGGCTCCCGGACAAATAACGAGCGACCTGTCTGACAGCTGTTTTACAACCGAGGGTGGGGCCACCCGTGACGTGGACGGGTGCCCTCACCCCCTCTGACACAACGGGAAATCCCTGTTGGGTCAGAGGAGGCAGGGTCACTGCTTCTAAGAGCTTAACAGAACAGCTGTATTTATGCTGAGATTAAATTACACACAGGTGGACTCTATTTACTAATTAGGTGACTTCTGAAGACAATTGGTTCCACTTGATTTTAGTTAGGGGTATCAGAGTAAAGAGGGCTTAATACAAATGCACATCACACTTCGCAGATATTGATTTGTAAAAAAAAAAAAAAACTAAAACCATTTATCACTTTCGTTCCACTTCACAATTATGTGCCACTTTGTGTTGGTCTATCACATAAAATCCCAATAAAGTACATTTATGCTTTTGTTGTAACATGACAAAATGTGCAAAATTTGTGTATGAAAATGTGGGTATGAATACTTTTCAAGGCACTTTATGGACCTAACTGTATATATATATATATATATATATATATATATATATACAGTATATATATATATATATAACTTAGCTTTTATTTTTTATTTTTTTTATGTTGCTATCACAAGTGGGCTAACAAGCACCCTATGTGATAGCTTTTGACATGTGAAAAGTTATTTTTATGTAAACATCGGGGATCTATTAGACTCCCAATGTATTTCCAGGCTTATTTCAGCTTTTTTATAAGGCATGAAAATGCATTTATTTGTTAGTGATTTAAATAGTACCAAACTATTGCTGGTTCATCACATATTAGTCGGTTCATTTCATAATATAGGATACACATATAAATCCACTCGATAGCAATACAAAAAGCAAACCAGCGGACATATCTGCCCGCACATGCGTCGTATCCTGTGAATGGATCCGATGCATGCGCACGGAAGTGTTTACTCCCTGGTGCGGTGACGCGGCGGTGATGTGGCGGTCACGTGTCGGTCACGTGGCGGCGTCACCGTCGCGTCACCGCGCTGTCCGCCGGCGGGGAATTTGATCCGATGGTGTGTACAGCCACCGGATCAAACAGCCCGGTGGACATATCCGATGGAAACGGTCCGTCTGACCGTTTCCATCGGATATATTACATCGTGTGTACAAGGCCTGACAGTAACACTGACGTTTTATGGTTATTTTTTCCTCATAATGTGTACAAAATAGGACTGGTCAGCTTACCCATCTGAGCTTCTAGTGAAAATTGGGCTTGATTTGTTGAATACATTTGTTTGTTTACCTGGCTGTCCATATTGACGAATGATCTCACTGTCTTTAGTTAGATAAGACTTGAGCTTCAACCAATAGTTGATTGTGATCACACGTTTGCTCCTATTCTTGGAGCCCTAGTTTCAAACTTATTTTATGATATCAAAATTATGGTTAAAACGTGGAAATAAGCACTGAATTTTATCATCTCTGTGGTGGAGATTGTGTAAGCTGTTCTGCCTCTATAAAACAACAGCAAGTGCAATTTCAGAATCTAAAATTACATGCATAAAACAACCAGGTGGTGGTGCCTTGAGGTCTCTTCAGGGGGTGCCTTGGAAAAATGCTTAAAAAAATTGTAGACAAGGCGGCGGGTGGATGAAGTCTGCCTTTTAGTTACACTATGTCACAGGTTTCCATTGTGCACCATTACGACCTTTTAGCTGCCAACCTCCTAATGACCAATGACACCATCAGTTGATAAGGGGGATGTCAGTCGCCTGTACAGCATCCTAGTTTCCCTCCCGCCTCTCTCCATCAGCTTTGGGGTCACATAAACAGGTTTTTCTTAAAGGGGTTGTAAAGGTAACATTTTTTTTCCCTAAATAGCTTCCTTTTCCTTAGTGCAGTCCTCCTTCACTTACCTCATCCTTCTATTTTGCTTGTAAATGTCCTTATTTCTTCTGAGAAATCCTCACTTTATGTTCTTCTGTTTGTAACTCCACACAGTAAGGCAACACTTTCTCCCTGGTGTGGAGAAAGCCTCTTGAGGCGGGAGGGGGCAAGCAGAGACTGAAAACAAAGATATTTTTATGATACATGCAGGCATCATCCATATATTACCACTTCAACTCCAGAACATCATACAATTGCCTTTCTGCAGGAAGTGGTTAGATGAATTTGTGTTGAACTACTGCTTCATGTTAGAGGGTAAAGTTTACCATTAAACCAGGGTGTGGCGATAGGGGATGAGCATATGCTTTCTAGGGATGAGCTTTATGTTTGGATCGAACACGAGTTTGACTCGAACATTGGGCATTCGCCGAATAGTGAACAATTTGGGGTGTTCGCGGCAAATTCGAAAGCCACGGAACACCCTATAGGTTAATATGCAAGTTATTGTCCTAAAAAGTCAGATATTCCTTTAAATTTCGTACCTGGAGGATGTCTATAGTATGTCTGTAAAGTAGGCATGTTTCTGGTGTTTATAACAGTCCCTGCACAAAATGACATTTCTAAAGGAAAAAAAGTCATTTAAAACTTCTCGCGGCTATAATGAATTGTCGGGTCTCGGCAATACATGAATTGTAGCCCCCTCCCCCCAGTCCATTACCAGGCCCCTTGGGGTCTGGTATGAAAATTAAGGGGAACCCCAAATTAAAAAAATAAATGCTCTGCACACTTTCTCTAGCTATTCAGCCTAGGGAAAGCACCTTCCTAATGCTTCTGCTTCTGAAGCTCCTTGTGGATCAATTGGCCTTAAATATTGTTTCACTGCCTGCCTACAGAGACTTGGTTACCGTTGGCCACCTATGATCCTCTTTAGCATCAGCTGCCTCTGGTTTGTGAATACGCAAGACCTTGCCTCACTATGAGTCTAGTTGTTTTCCACTATGCAGTGCAACACAAAGGACAGTGACCTCAGCCCATAATGCTAGGGGTGATTTTTTGGTGCCCCCCAGAGAGGGCTGATGTGATGGAATGCTTGGCACCCCATTTAGGTGCTTATGCCAAAGACTGCCTCCTGCCCTCCAAACCCTTCCAGCAGGCCGAGAGCTAATGACAGCCCTTATACCCCAAGCATCACACACAGACAAGATGTTGAGGTAAAACCAAATAAATGACTGTTTATGGAACACAAATGCAAGTTTTTTTACACTTCAAAAGTAGGTCAATCACCACATGAACGATAAAACCAAATATTTACCTAAAATGACACAATGGTTAGATAACAAGCTAAAGTTGACACAAATTAGCCAAAAGTAAGAAACAATAGGTGACTCAATTAACTCAATTAACAATGGGAATTCACACCTAGCAGGCACACAATGAGAGAGGCACACATAACAAAACAGTGATCCCACCCCACCTCAGACTGGCTGGCAGCAGCCTACAACAGTCTATGAGATAAACACATACTCATACTCATCTCAGCATCCATTATGTGTTGTCCATCATCAGAGAATGATCTGCTCTTATCATGGGCCAGAATCAGTGGGTAGGAGGCTTGCCCCTAGTCCTCTCCTCTCCTGCCCCTGTCCTGGTTGGGTGTGTGAAGACTAATCTACCATTTGTGTGGGCTGTGAAGAACCTCTGGGACTTAGGGGCACATTTTTTACTAGATGTGGATCTCGTAGGTGCTGGGATCCCTACCAATGTGTTCTAGACCTGAACATGGCTTGCTTCTTTTAATCTGAAAATCTGTACATAGTGCATACCTCCTTTTGCTTGGTCAGTAGTTGAATAGGTGGGGTGGGGAAGCCAAAATTAATGACTCTATCCCCACTATACCAAAAACCAAAATTCATTTAAACTGGAGTTGGTTTTAAACCTTTGTGTGCCCCTCTAGGAGTTGTCCATTTAAATAATTTGTATAGGATTGGATGGAGGGATAATATCTCTTAAGTTCTGACTGCCTGTATGTATTACATTAGAGTCTGGTAATCACACTGGATCAGTGAGAGAAGCAACTCAAAGGACACAATTAGGAGAATTAGGGAAAAATTCCTGCTCCGCAAAAAAAATGTCATACCATATAGAAAAAGAAAAGTTTTGTAAATGTTAAAAAGTATAAGTAAAGTCAAAACTTTTTTTAAATGTTTGGTATAGTAAGGAATGGTTTAAACTAGGGCTGTGGAAATTAACTATTAATTCCTCGATTAATCTCTATTTTTTTTGATCGATCAAATTTTTTTTGATCGATCAAAATTTTTTTGATTGGTACTCACCTCTCCGCTAGCTTCCAGACCTTCAGGGAGTTCCGTTGGAGATCTGGTGACGTCACGGACAGTGGAGGGGCTTGCCATGTCCATCTGAAGAGCTCCTTTGCTGTGCCTTTATATCTGCATGCAGACGGGACCTTACTATCTGCCACACACAAGGGCTCTTACACTTCCCTCTATCAACCTGGGATTCTACAGCCATCCACTGGGAGTTGTGATAGTTCCCTTCACGGGGACATCTACATGCGGACGGACTGATGTTAACCCCTCCTCATCTGGATTTAGCAGTGGCATCGTTGTACCCATTTTTATACCAGTATCATACTTGGCTACATGTTTTTATGACTGCTTTTGCTACCGTTTGGTATTACTCGCACCATTTTTACAGTTTATGTAGCTCCATCAATTTTATCTCCAGTGCAATATTTATTTTGTTACCTACTTGAAGACTATAAAAGTTTTAATGCTACTCCCATCGAGCGCTGTCTTTGTGTGTTTTTTTGTATTCTGCTATCCATTTTTCCAGTGGTTGGTTGCTGCACTGGTAATCAGCCTGCAAGAAGATAAGCTAAAAGTAGTTGGATCTGTATGTGCATTATGATTAATCGAAATTGGTTGATTAATAGATTTAAAAAAATCGATTAATTGAACACAAAAATTGTAATCAGTAACAGCCCTAGTTTAAACCACTGTCAATTTGTTTTTTGTAACATTTGTAACCCATTTAAGAGCGTTTTCTTCACTTTCTTAACGTAAACACAACAGGAAGTGTGAATACATATCTCAAAGAAGAGGTAAGTCCTCTCTTAGACAGTTGCCACAGTAATAAGTATCACCCAAGATTTCTTTTTTATTACAGTTCTGGTGGCAA
Source organism: Rana kukunoris (assembly GCA_029574335.1). NCBI lineage: Eukaryota > Metazoa > Chordata > Amphibia > Anura > Ranidae > Rana > Rana kukunoris. The sequence goes on along the minus strand of CM056050.1, from coordinate 58,924,341 downwards.
CTCCGAAATTTGGATTTTTTCCTCACCTGCAGTTGACAAGACAAATAAAGATTGAGGACCCAAAAAGCTTTCAAAATCAAATAGCAGTTCTGTCCATTTCCCATTAGATCCAAAAATAAATAGTTTTGTCTTTTTTTAAATATTTAAAAATTTCCCCCTTACTCCTCTTGCCAAGTTGTGTCCCCAAAAGTGCCTAATGTAATTTGTAAGATGGCTTGTCTTTAAACTTTACAATAGGATCACAGTTATTTCACTGTCTAATTTGCCCGAGATTTATAATATTTGATGAATATTTGATGAATTTTTCAATAACAGACTTCCATGTGCATGAGGCCTTAAAGACTAAAAAGCCTAAAATAATAAGACCAAAAAATGTGAGTGATTGCTCAAGGAGCTAGCAGTCGGGATCAAAGCAGTTTCCTACCTGGCCCTAATCTCTCCCTATGCAGTTTGTCCATTTTTCCTACATCATATTTAAAACACTGTTTCTATTGGTGCTCTGTGCCCTAGTCTCTTTTAAAGTTGAGGGGTTGGCTTATTCAAAGCCCCCTTTTTGCCCCTTTTAAGATTTCTACCCATGGTTCAAAGGCCATGTAATGTATTATGTGGGAAAATACGGTATATACCTTGGTATATACACTCACCGCGCTACTAAGGAAAATGCAGCAGCTAACACAACTAAAAGATCAATTTAGCAAGCATAAGATATACAAAAAGAAAACGTGTAGCGCTTAACTGGAGATAAATAGCAAATAATAACATATGCAAAAAATAACACCGTAGGTGCACTTGAAGTGTCTCTAAAATGGTGATAGAGTCCAAATAGATCAATACAAAGTGACTGGGTGCAGGTGCAATCTGGATGGTCCACCACCGTAGATGAGACTGAGGAGGCTTACCAGATGGATAGCGACCAAAATAAGTATATACCTAATTGGTCAACTAAGGCTTAATGAGACGTCAAGGATCGCTCACATAGGGACTCCGGTGGAGGAGAGATGATGAAGGTATCCAATCGGATGAGGGACCAGACCTATTCTTCTCTTCAGAAGTCTTTCTGACTGCTCTCCTTAACTCAAAAAGGCTCATGATGCATCCTGAGCCTTTTTGAGTTAAGGAGAGCAGTCAGAAAGACTTCTGAAGAGAAGAATAGGTCTGGTCCCTCATCCGATTGGATACCTTCATCATCTCTCCTCCACCGGAGTCCCTATGTGAGCGATCCTTGACGTCTCATTAAGCCTTAGTTGACCAATTAGGTATATACTTATTTTGGTCGCTATCCATCTGGTAAGCCTCCTCAGTCTCATCTACGGTGGTGGACCATCCAGATTGCACCTGCACCCAGTCACTTTGTATTGATCTATTTGGACTCTATCACCATTTTAGAGACACTTCAAGTGCACCTACGGTGTTATTTTTTGCATATGTTATTATTTGCTATTTATCTCCAGTTAAGCGCTACACGTTTTCTTTTTGTACATGTAATGTATTATGGCTAAAAAAAAATTGGCATACTCGTTTTGGGTGCCAGAGGATCTCAACCTGGTAGTGTTCCTTTGTTTCATCTTATTGCATTTCGTGTTTACTACAAGCACTGAATTCCAGGTAAGTCATTTTGTAATTTCTCTGATAAATGAATTCAGAAACACAGCCTTACAAAATCTGAGTTCTAAGAAGATGTGGATGCAATAAAAACAGAAATAAAAGAAGAAAGGCTTGCAATCATCACTAACAACAAGTAGTGAGCAAAAGGTTACTGTTGGACTTGTCTCAAAAAATAGAATCTATTTTAAATGAAAATGTTATGAAACCAAGGACACTACAGTTTGATAGCAGAACTTAAAGGCACAAGCAGGGTTTATTGGTTTTCATATAGCTCTCTAAGTTGCACTTTAAATGTCTGAGCCATCTCCTTATGTTCTGGTCACACATATGTAGCATGTGGTAACTTTGCTAGGTTTGTGTTTTTGCCAGTGTTGATATTAGAGACATGGTCTCCTATTCTGTCACAAAGTAGTTGTAGTGTAGTTCTACTCACAATGTCCTGTGCCTACACTAACTTCAGCTGTATCAAATACCCCCCCTCCCCCCAAAAAAATCCAACTTAGAAACACCAATAAAATATACTATTCATAAATGTAGCATTACCACCGAAAGGCCTGCAGGAGTTTGGGTATTTTCCCCCACATAGCACCCACAGTAAGGCAAAGGGCATATCCCACACTCTCTATAATGGCTCAATAATCAGTGTAGGGGCAGGGCCGGGACTCTTGCTAGGTAAAATAGGCAGCCACCTAGAGCACACTGCTGCCTAGTGGGTGCAGTCACGGCTGCTGACTTCTCCTCTAGCCTGGCCAGGGAACACGAGGGGCTGAAAAATGTATGGCAGGTACAGCTGGGGAGGTGGAGGACAGTGGGAAGGGGACACTGGGGAGCCGAACGAGGTGGGCACAGATAAAGGAGGCAGAGGAAGACAGTGGGAGGGGACACTAGAGAGCCAGACTGTCAGGGATCTGCCGCTGACTCCCGGCGCGCCGGCGGGCGCGCGTGTGCACGTGTGCTCGCGCGTGCTCCGGTGGTGTGCGTGCTCGCGCGGCGGGAGCGCACGTGCGCGTGCATGTTAGCGCGAGTTTTGGCGCCGTCGGCTCCGTCTGACTATCCGAACCTCTCCAGCCCGACCTCGGCCCGCCTTGACCTTGCCTACTGCTATTACCGCTGCCGGACCTCCTTGCCTGAATACCGACTACGCCTGTCTGCCTGAACCCTCTGTCTGCTTACGTGTTGACCCGGCCTGCCTGACCCAGCTTCCATCCAGTCCACGCTGCCCTACTTCGGTTCTGCATCAGTTCCAGAGTCGCTAGACATCCGCACCAACTCCAGAGTCGCTAGTTCCTGCATCAGTGTGCCGACTCTCCTCCCTGCTTCAGCAATCGGGAAGGACCTGTGCAGTGCCGATCCCTACCATCATCCAGGCACTCTTACTCCGCTGCGCTCCCGACTCCGCTGTCCCCAATCCAGCGACTCCCGAACCAGAGTTGTACGAGGGGCCGCCTCCTGCGACTAGGGTCTGACGACCAGGTACGCCCTCATACATAACACAGACGTGCCAGGCAGGAGGACAGCTGGGAAGGCGGGCAACATCAGGTTAGTTAGTCCTGCCTAGGGCACAAAATAGTCAAGCACAGGCCCTGTGTAGTTTGGTTTTTAAGGTTTATTGTAGAATGTTGGACTTGGATGGGAATTAGGAATACATGAGATGCCCAGAACTGAAGAACGTAAAACAAACAGTGAGCAACTGCAAACTGAACTGAACATCAGTGTGAGTGGTGGTGCAGCAGAGGAAAAGCAACGAAGTTCCAAAGCCAAAGGTACGTTAAAGAGGCAACACCTGGCTGTATTACATGGCACCTGGCTGCTCTAGGCCCAAAGTAGAGATATAACGACTGCAGGAGACGCATTTGACAAGAAAAACTATGACACAATTTTGCAGCAGGAAGTTTCAATCCCAGTACCATTCGGTTTACTCCTCTTATTCGAGGGGGTGAGCATAATGGTGGGTAGAGGAGTGGCATTCTCCTGCAGGGAGAGCAGTATAGATGAACAAGGGCGCTATGTTTTTTTGTACTGCTTAATAGAGAAAAGATTATATGTGCTGCCAAATATTTACCCCCCCCCCCCATTTAAATTAATGGAATTTACACAGGATAAAGTAAGGACTCCAATTATAGTGGTAAGGGATTTCAATGAGGTTTTGGATAAAGCCTTGTGCACATGGGGCAACAATCTCGTCAGGAAAAAACTGTCGTTTTTCCCGATGAGATTCTTGGCAAGAATCTCTTGCCACCCGAGTGCACAGACAGATCTTTCAAAAGAACCGTAGTTCTCTTTAAAGGCAAGAACGCTGTGACGTCATCGTGTACGATGAGCATGTGCTCTTCACATTCAATGCCGTCGCCACCATCTTGTTGCACCCTACCTATGCCTAGGAAGCTACCGCGCACAGGTTTCCATGGCGACCAGGTAAATATACACACTCTCTGGTTTCTCGGCAGGAAAACTGCCAAGAATCTCACGACAAGAAAACAGAGAACATGTTCTCTATTTTTCTTGTCTAGATTCTGGGTAGTTTTCTTATAGAGAAACCCGAAAGCCTCTTACACACGCTCGGTATACTCAGAAAGAAATCTCTGCCAGCAGTTTTCTTGCTGGTTCTTGCCGAGTAAACCAATCGTGTGTACGATGCTTTAGAGCTTAGATAGATTCCTGCCTGGGAAAGGGCCTGATAAAATAGCGGAGGGGCATCTATCTTGATTCTTGGAGGAGGTGGGCTTGTGCGACATATGGAGGATATGAAACCCACTAGAGAGGCAATACTCCTGTTACTCAAGCTCCTATTTTACACTCTCCAGAATGGACATGGACTTAAAGAGGTGGTTCACCCTAAATATACTCTTTCCCATGTGATCCAGCATACTGGCGTCAGCGCCAGTATGCAGTTTTTTTTTTTTAAATGCCCCACTTAATGTGTAATCCTTAATTTTGATTTATTTCTCCTGCGGTGGATGGCGCCTGTATAGCCCGTCACGCTGACGCCAGTATGCTGGATCACATGGGAAAGAGTATATTTAGGGTGAACCACCGCTTTAAGAAGCAGGGAAGCATTGCAGCTGGTAAGAAACATAGAGTATTGCCCAAGAGGAGTGTCGGACCATTCTCCGTTGGTGCTGACGATGAATATAGGGGGTAACTCCTCTCAGAGAGAGTGGAAAATCAGCCTATGGTGGCTGAAATTAATAGGGAATTCTAAAGAAGTGTTGCTTAAACGAAAATAATTTGTGGCAATCAATACAGACACAGTGGCAGCAAGGATAGTGTGGGACTCCCTGAAAGCTTATCTCAGAGGTTTATTAATCCAACAAGTGGCAAGGATCAGGGGGAAATCGAGGGAATGGAAGAGAAACAGCAGGAGAGAGGTGATACAAGCAGAGAAACAATATGTGGAAAACCCAACCCTAGAAAAATAGAGGAATTAGCTTGATAAACAACAAGTGTATATGATGACTGCCATAAGGAAGGCTGAGAATGGGCAACTATTCCAGGGGCAGTGTTTCTTTGGGGAGGGAGAAGGGGTCGGACATATTCTGTCCCATCTAGTCAGGACCAAAGCCCCCTCCTCCACTGTCTCTGCAGTTAGGACGTTGACCGATGAGATCACTTCTGAAGCAACAGAAATTATAGACACATTTGGGGAGTTTTATAAGTTTTTGTATAGATCACGGAAGGAGGAGGAGAGAGGTGAGATAGATAGTTTCTTCCAGGAAATAGAGATACCAGCACTTCTAGAGCAGGATAGAGTTAATATGGTTCCCCCCGGTAACCCTGGAGGAATTGCAGCAGGCGGTAGCCGATATGGCCAGTCAGAAGTCACAAGGCCCGGATGGGCTCCCAATAGAAATCTGTAAACAGTATTGCTTCCCGAACTGCTGAAGACATTGAAGTGGGCAGCGGAGGGGGGGGGGGGGATAGGCTTCCACCCTCGATGTCAGAAGCCAATATAATACTATTACATAAGGAGGGGAAGGATCATCTGGACGTATCTTCCTACTGTCCGATATTATTATTATGCTCCAACGTTAAAATACTGGCTATGCTCGGGTCTCCGCATAAATTACGGGAAAAGTGAAATTCTTCCCATAGGCTCTGACTCCAATCCACCCTGGGTCCACCATTCACCCTTCACAGTGGCTAAATCGCACATAACTTACTTAGGCATCAAGCTAGGGAAACTACCCTCCTCTATATACCACCTTAACTTTCCCCCTCTAATCAAAAAGATATCTCAAGAGCTGGATGGCTGGATGGATCTGCCTCTTTCGCTCCTGGGGAGATGCCATCTAGTGAAAATGGTCAGCTTTGCTCGCTTACTCTACCCGCTTCAGACGGTCCCGTTGCTTCTACAGCACAAGGACGTACAATCACTAAACAAGGCCATCTCAAATTTCATCTGGCGGAACAAGCGACCACGCATAGCTTTTGCAAAACTGCATCTCCCCAGACGCGAAGGAGGCATAAATCTACCAAATGTTAGAATGTACAACCTAGCATGCTTACTCCGGATAGGCTTGGACTGGATTGCACAGTCATCCCGCTGCTCAAACTACGCCCTGGAAAGTCTCATGGTTCACCCCTATTCGTTGGTGGCCCTTCTACACTGCAAATGGAAAGCTGTCCCTTTACCCTTCCAGCACAACCTCCTGTTGAAAGATATTGCTATAGCCTGGAGCGAAATAAGGAAAACCTTGAAACTTTCCCCTTTTATGTCCAGATACCTCACAATCCAAGGGAACCCTCTTTTCCCACCTGGGATGGATTACAAATCTTTTCATGTTTGGGAACAGAAAGGCCTCACGAAATTCTCCATCCTCTGCAACTTGGACACGGGGCGTCCCCTTAGTTTCTCGACGATCGCAAAATCCTACTCTCTTCCCCTATCTCATGCTCTCCATTTTAACCAGTGCGTCAGCTTCATTCGGGATTCTTGCAGGGAAGACCGCAAGAGATTCCAAGGTTCTTTCCCGGATTTACTCCTCCAAGCCGGTTCTTACGCTATCTCCGACATTTATAAACCCCTTCTTCAAAAATCCATCCCCTCGATCAAATCCTCTTCAGCAGCAAATTGGAGCAAAGACTTTCCATTCCCTGACAAACTCCTACTGGGTTACAACAAGATTCATCAGCTCATCCCTAATGAAGCGTGGAGGGAAACCCAACTAAAGATCATCCATCGCGCCTACATACCCTTCATCTCGGACAAGAACGGCTCGAGCGCTGCCGATTGTCCCCTCTGCCATCAACCACGACCATCTCTCTCCCATCGTTTCTGGTTGTGCTCGTACATCTTTTTTTTCTGGGACCAAGTCATCTCCTATATCTTCAAAATTACCCTATTGGTACTGCCGAAAGACCCCTTGCTCCTCATCTTTGGGTACTGGGATGATCAACTACTGCCATGGTCTCCTGACAACCGCCCACCTTATAAAGACTGGGTCCTGATATGTCTCTTAACTGCCAGAAGAGCCATCCTGAAAAACTGAATCTCGCCCTGCCGCCCATCTATATTGCAAATTGAGCAGGAGCTTCTTAGTTTGTTATACAAGGACAAAATCAACACAGATCTCAAACAAGAAGCCTCCAAAACGCGCTTCTACTCCCAATGGTACGCTTTTATGCGTTCGACACTGTCCACAAAAGACCTGGATGACTTTGCAAACGGCTCCTTCTCCTATTATCTCTAACTCCTTTAACCTTGCCGAGAATGCTCAGCGTATGCATTACATTTTGGTAATCAGATACCGTCTGCAACTCCTCAACTAAAAATGGTGACAATGTTGAATATCTGGGCATTTGGTTAACGAGTGGCACAAACCAGCTATATAAGGGCATTTTCTATTTCAAATCGTTTACATACAAACATCAACTAAGAAAGCTTGGTGGTATTAATGTACATCCTGCATTGTGGTTTTGAATCATGAATTGATGTAGCAAAACTATAGCAAGAAAAAGGGAAGTAAGGATAATTGTATCAAAGTTTACTGAGTTTAACTCCTTCCATATCCGGCCTATTCTGGCACTTTATTCTTTATTCTGGCAATATTTTTTTTTGCTCGGAATTATTTAGAACCTCAAAACATTATACAGTATATATATATATATATATATATATATATATATATATATATATATTAGCAGAGACCCTAGGGAATAAAATTGTGGTCGTTGTCACACGGTAAACAATTTTTTGCTTTAAAATTGTGCACACTTTGGTACTTAAAAATCTTTGTAGGTGACGCTTTAATTTTTTTACAGGTTACCAGTTTAGGGTTAAAGAGAAGGTTTACTGCTAGAATTATTGCTCTAGCTCTAACACGCACTGCACCTCACATGTGTGATTTGAACGCTGTTTACATATGCAGGTGTGACTTATGTGGGACAGGGGTGCTTTACATTAATATTTTTTACACTTTCTCTTAAATATTGTTTTTATCACATGTATTCCTATTACAAGTAATGTAAACACCCTTGTAGTAGGAATGGTGTGTGAGAGGTCCTCTTTATAGAGAGATGTGGGGTCTGTAAGACCCCACATCTCTCCTCCAGGCCGGAAAGATTGAGGTAAAAAAAAAAGGAATGATCTCTTTCTTTCTCGCCGGCTGGACATGACATCATAACGTCGTGCCCGGGCCTCTGAAGGTCATAGAGATGACTGGAGTCCATCTGATCACCAGAAATCTCTATGATTAACATCAAGCGGCGGCGGATTCTTTTTTCTGGTTTATCGATCGTACAGGCAAGCCCGCCAACTGTAAGAACGATCAAGCATCTGCACTGCCGCTATGATTGTTTTTACGGTGCACAGAGTGGCCAGTTGTAAAAGATGATATCTGAATGATACTTCAGATATCCCCACTCTCAGGCCCCGTACACACGACCGAGCTTCTCGGCGGAATCCAGCGAGAAGCTCGCTGGGAGACATATTCTGGCGAAAAGCTCGATCGTGTGTACACTTTTCGACGAGGTCCCGTCGGGAAGCTCGTCGAGCCAAAAAGAGAGCATGCTCTCTTTTTCCTCGTTGTTCAATGAGGACTTTGGCTCGACAAGCTTTTCTGACCGCTCATCGGGAACCTCGTCGGGCGGAAAGGTGAGTTTAGCCCGACGAGGTTCTCGGACGTGTGTACGCGGCCAAAGTCAATGATGTCATATAATGTGAGTGCAAAAAATGACATTTAACTCCTGCTAGACTATTTAAAACACCTGAACATTTTCAAAAAATATAGGGATTTGGTCACATACAGTATAGTACTTAAGCCCACTTACTGCGACAAAGTATCCCGTTATCAGTGGTTCCTATGCTATTCATGGAATGGAAGATCCTCCTTCTGTGAACAATGGGAGAAATAAGCCCTGTACATGCGATCGGTTTGTCTGGTGAAAACGGACCGATGGACCGTTTTCATCGAGACGAACCGATCGTGTGTGGGCCCCATCGCGTTTTTTTCCATCGTTGAAAAAAAATAGAACCTGTTTTAAAATTTTCCTATGGATAAAAAAACGATAGAAAAAAACGATCGTCTGTAGGGAAGTCCATCGGTCAAAAATCCATGCATGCTCAGAATCAAGTCGACACATGTTCGGAAGCATTGAACTTCATTTTTCTCAGCACGTCGTAGTCTTTTACGTCACCGCGTTGGACACGATCGGATTTTTAACCAATGGTGTGTAGGTAAGACTGATGAAAGTCAGCTTCATCGGATATCTGATGAAAAAATCCATCGAATTAGGTTCCTTCAGATATCCGATCATGTGTACAGGGCTATACATTCCTCTATGTGGGAGAACTAAAAAACTCCTATAACACAGATGGACATTAATAAGAGGCAATGATTGGGGGAGTGGGGTACAAAAAGATTTGGTCAAAATCCATACAATAGACAAATAAAGATTTGGGGGCACACCCTAAAAAATGAAAGATGGTGCAGCTATAAGACCATAAAAGAGAACCAGATGTTAGGCCTTGTACACACGATCGGACATATCCGATGAAAACGGTCCGCGGACCATTTCCATCGGATATGTCCGATCGGGAGTTTGATCCGATGGCGTGTACACACCATCGGATCAAATTCCCCGCCGCCGGACGGCGCGGTGACGTGGCGGTGACGTTGACGCCGCCGCGTCACCGCCACGTCACCGCACCAGGAAGTAAAACACTTCCGCGCATGCGCCGAATCCATTCGGCAGCGGCGCGGCGGTGGTGGGGGACGACATGTCTGCTGGTAAGTGTACTAACCAGCAGACATGTCGGGCGGACAGATCCCCACTGGATAGATTTCAAAGCTTGCTTTGAAATCTGTCGGGTGGACAAATCTGTCCGCTAGCCCATACACACGAGCGGAGATGTCTGCTGAAACGGTCCATCGGACCGTTTTCAGCGGACATATCCCCTCGTGTGTACGCGGCCTTACAGTGCACACATGCAAAAATGACATTTAAAGGCTATTTAAAACACCTGATCATTATCAAAAAATATGGGGATTTGGTCACACCATGTGGCTATATGGTGTTTAATCCCACTTACTGCGACAAAGTGCCCCATTATCAGTGGTTCCTATGCAATCTATAGAATGATATATAAAACATATATATATATATAACGTGATTAGGCTGGAAGTGGTTAAAACAGTAAATTGGCAGACTTGCTTATGAAATACAGTCGGTGAGTAATATAGATTGTGAAAGAAAGCTACAGGATAAGGGCTATTTTATCAGCGGAAGTTTAATGATCAATGTAGCTGTCACTGGCATTTTCACACACGATTGCATTGTTCAATTGCTGGCAATATATATATTTTTTTTCATTTACACATCCAAAATATATCGTTGTGGATTCTAAATTTGTTGCACGGACAGATTTATTTTTTCCTAGCTCTACATCTGTTTAAGCACGTTTAGCAGAATAGGATAAGCATAAATTGCTGCCATAAAATAGGAGCCATCTGATTTATTTTACAAAGAGTTTTATTGATATTCAGTCCGTCATATTAGCTCAACAATTCGATGGTTACATTGCAAAGAAAACATATAATGAAAAAAAAAAAAGGGAAAAACCAAGGTAAAGAATTATACCCTATACACAGGATCGGGCTTTTGCCCAGCCAAAAGCACGGAATTCCATCGGAGTAAAATAGAACTTCTATATTTAAACTCCAATGAAATTCATTGGAATTTCTCTGATGGGGCCTACACACGGTAGGAATTTCCGATGGAAAAAGTCTGTCTGACTTTTTCCATCGGAAATACCGATTGTGTGTACAAGGCATAAGACTTGAGTACTCTAAGTTCCAGGACAGGCGATACATACATACGTTTTTTCGGCGTAGGGGGGTCTCCTTACAACCCATAACAGACTTAAGGGCCCGTTATGCTCCTGAGGGGGGAACCCATGCCGGATTTTTCTTTAAAAATCCGGCGGGGATTTCTCCTTCAGGATTCATAACAAACTCCGCCCACGTGTAGAATTGGCGGGAATCCGCGTCGGATCCCCGTCGCTTCTATGACGCACTCGCTGGAATGTGCTTTTACTATTCCAGCGAGTGCGAGATATCGGCAGCCTGTCGCCGAGATTCAGCGCGATGCTGGCGTGCTAAAAACACATTCTCGGCGGCAGGCACTGTAACATCGAAAAGATAAATATCATAGACCTAAGTGAGTGAGTGAGTGAGTGAAAAACATATATAGCGCAGCACATGCAAACTTAATCGCCTCTGGGCGCTCGTTGTTCCTTTCTCCTTTAGTATCTGGAGACTCTGGGAAATGCGGCACAAAGTAAAGAACAAAAATAATAAACGCAGCCTGCCACAAACCCATATGTAGTCAATAAATATGTATGTAACAGAGAATACCATATAATAATGCTAGAAGACTAGCAGTGTAATCATCCATCCCAGGCCTAGGCCTGGTGGCCTGAGAAACTAAAAAGAAGAATGGGAGAGGAAATTATAGAGGAAAAAAACAAGGGGGAAGAAAAGTAAGGAAAAGGAAAAAGAAGGGGGGTCCACGGGGTGCGGACCAGGAACACATTAAATCAAGAGGAGCGTAGTATCAAATCTGGAGGGTTGAGCATAATCATCTGATTTCACATACACCTCCACTATCACCTGCCTGTTTTCATAAATAGAAGAAGAAATGTAAGGATTGCAATGGGTCATATGACCTCCAGTGTTATTTCCATCAACGAAAACATTGTCAAAGTTTTCATCAGCTGACTTTTTTTACGGTGACGAAACCTAAATGAAAAGTACACCACATTTCCGTGCACTGATGAAAACTATGACAAAAATCAATTACGTTCTTCATTAATGAACAAAAGAAATTGTGAGGCAGGTATGTTTACCCTCATGAACTTCGGATGGGAGAGAAGCAGCGCCAATCTTAGTGCAGTATGTGAAGCAAAAAGGAATATGTATTAAGTATTGCACTTACAGGATAAGACCAAGTACATGGCATGTAAAAGAGACCAAGCAGTGAAGTCTTTCTGGGTGGAGAGTTGGGTTCTGGGCACGGGTGCCACCCCCTATCCCTGCCGCCGCCTCCCTATCCATTTCCTCGGCCTCTTTTAGGATGTAGGACACATGGACTTCTATGTATCATTTCAGGGTATCATCTCACTTGTGAATAAACAGATGGATTTTATTTTGTAAGGAATATAGGATCCTTTCCATCAACTCTATCTAATATTGTGGACAGGGGGGACTGTTGAGGACTTTCAATGTAGAGAAAGGGCCCATAATGTTGACACACAGATAGTGTGAACTAGTCTCTCTTCTTTGTGCAAGACACCTAGAATTGGAGCTTCAATAAGGCACATGGATATTGTAAGATTTAAGGGTGTGCCTGATATCGCTATGGCTATAGTGGATATCTTATACCATACAGAAGAAAGTTGTTCCCATTCCCAGAATCCAAAATGATGGAACATTTTGAAATTGCACTAACATAATAAAGGTTACATAAGATTTTGGTAAATGGCTTCACACAAACTTTACATTAACCACTTACAGACTGGGCTATAGCCGAATGTGGGCTACAGCGTGGTCAGATAACTCTGAGGCCGCGTACACATGATCGAACATGTCCGGTGAAACTGGCCTATCGGACCGTTTTCCAGCGGACAAAAGTTTCAAAACATGCTTTGAAACCTGTCCGCTGGAAACCTGTCCGTCGGACAGGTTCGATGGTTAGTACACAAAATCATTGGACCAAAATCCCGCGCAGAATCAAGTCGACGCATGCTTACTTCGTTTTTTCATTGCGTCGTTGTGTTCTACATCACCGCATTCTGGTCCAAGGGGATTTTGGTCCGATGGTGTGTACGCACATCAGACCAACAGACCACTTCAGCGTGGTCCGATGAAAACGGTCCGTCAGACATGTTTCATCGGACATGTCTGATCGTGTGTACGTGGCCCCAGAGTCCGTACTATGACGTCTTCCCAGAATCGGGCATGCACCCGGGAAAGTCTGTGACCGTCGGTGTCATGGAAGCATGAATCAGACGTACATAAACAGATAAATGAATATGAAGATTTTATTGAAAACCAAACAGCAAGGTCAAAGTCCAAACTGACGATCAAACAGCCAGAAGAGTCGTCCACCAGTGCCAGGGTCGGTAGCCAGGGATGAGAGTCAACCAAGCCGGAGTCTGTAGCCAGAGAAGTCGTGAAACGAAGCCGGGAATCAGGAACCAGAAGGAACGTCCGTGGAGCCGGGTCGGTGACCAAGAGCAAGCAGCACAATCACAGAAGGGGTATCAGACGAAAGGCCCAAGCGAGGAAATTCTGCAGCTGCCGTCTATATATATGCTGAGCAGCCAGCTCCTCCCAGTGGGTGTGGCAGTTTACAAGAACCCCATGAAGCTGCTAGCACATGTCAGTAATGAGAAGCCTGCAAAGAGGTAAGACCATGACAGTCGGGTCTTCCAGGCCCAACACATCACAAATCGTGGTAAAGGGCCAATGGCAGCGGTCCTTTACCACGTGATCAATCCGTCCAATGATGGAGCGATCACGTGTCAACAAACCGCTCAGCTCCTCCCCTCTCCTCGCACTGATTGGTACAATGGGGGTTAGTTACGAAAGGCAAATCCACGTTGCACTACAAGTGCAATGCAAGTACACTTGAAAGTGCAATCGCTGTAGATCGCTGTAGATCTGAGGGGAAGCTCTGCTGATTTTATCATCCAATCATGTGCAAGCTAAAATGCTGTTTTTTATTTTCCTTGCATGTTTCCCTTGAATCTACAGTGACTGGACTTCCAAGTGCACTTGTAGTGCAAAGTGGATTTGCCTTTCGTAAATAACCCCCTGTGTGTGAGGAGGGATTGGGTGCAGCAGCGCTGTGGGCTGGATCTGAAGTGCCCAGAGCGCTGATCTGTGCTCATTCATGCGTCATCCATCCCCATTCATGCTCATCTATCCTCATCCATGGCTCATTCACGCTCATCCATCCCCCTCCATGGCTCATTTATGTTCATCCATCCCCATCCAAGGATCATTCATGCTCCTCCATGGTTCATCTATCCCTATCCATGGCTCATTCATGCTCATGCATGGCTCATCCATGCCACATCAGTGATAATCCGTGCCACATTAGTGCTCATCCATGCCACATCAGTGCTCATCAAAGCCACCTACATGCTACATCAGTGCTCATACGTACCACATCAGTGTTCATTTGTGCCACATCCGTGCCGCATCCATGCCATATCAGTGCTCATCCATGCCACATCCATGCCACATCAGTGGTCATCCATGCCGCATCAGTACTCATCCGTGCCACATCAGTGATCATCCATGCCACATCAGTACTCATTCGTGCCACATCCATGACACATCAGTTCTCATCCATGCCACATCCATGCCCCATCAGTGCTTATCCGTGGCACATACATGCCACATCAGTGCCCATCCATGCCACATCAGTACTCATCCGTGCCACATTCATCCCACATCGGTACTCACTCATGCCACATCCATGCCACATCAGTGCTAATCCGTCCCACATCCATGCCACATCAGTGATAATCCGTGCCACATTAGTGCTCATCCATGCCACATCAGTGCTCATCAATGCCACCTACATGCTACATCAGTGCTCATACATACCACATCAGTGTTCATTTGTGCCACATCCGTGCCGCATCCATGCCATATCAGTGCTCATCCATGCCACATCCATGCCACATCAGTGGTCATCCATGCCGCATCAGTACTCATCCGTGCCACATCAGTGATCATCCATGCCACATCAGTACTCATTCGTGCCACATCCATGACACATCAGTTCTCATCAATGCCACATCCATGCCCCATCAGTGCTTATCCGTGGCACATACATGCCACATCAGTGCCCATCCATGCCACATCAGTACTCATCCGTGCCACATTCATCCCACATCGGTACTCATTCATGCCACATCCATGCCACATCAGTGCTAATCCGTCCCACATCCATGCCACATCAGTGCCCATCCTTGCTACATACATGCCACCTCAGTACTCATCCATGCCTCATTCATGCCACATCAGTACTCATCCGTGCCAAATGCTTTTTCATTTTCTTTCCACATTTTCCAAAAATGTGTGTAAAAAAATCAATTGTGCAAAAGACTTATTATGCCTCAAAGAATATACATTGGGGTATTTACTTTCCAAAATGGGGGTAATTTTTAGAGTGTTTTCATTGTTCTGGTGCTCCAGGACCTTTAAAAGTGTAAGGCCGCGTACACACGAGCAGACAGATTTGTTCAAATCGGTCGGGCCGACCGATTTGAACCATATTTGTCTGCTGGGGACGTATTGGTTTGATCGTGTACACACGATCAAACCAAAATCCCCGCCGCCAGATGGCGCGGTGACGTGGCGGTGACGTTGACATTGCCACGTCACCTCACCAGGAAGTAAAACACTTCCGCGCATGCGTCGAAACCATTCGGCGCGTGTGCGAGAAGACATGTCTGCTGGTTAGCGTACTAACCAGCAGACATGTCGGGCGGACGGGTTTCCAGCCGACAGATTTCAAAGCATGCTTTGAAATCTGTCGGGTGGCCAAATCCGTTGGCTCGCCCGTACACACGGTCGAATCTGTCCGCTGGGACTGTCTGGCCGACGGTTTCCAGCAGATAGATTTGATCGTGTGTACGCGGCCTAAAAGGTAGTCTAGAAATTGCTCCCTACATGTTGGGCCTCTGTATGTGGCCAGGCTGTGAAGAGGTCTCAACCATTAGTATTGCCATACTCAGGAGGAGTAGCGGAATGTATTTTGGGGTGTAGTTGCAAGTATACACATGCTGTGTGTGAGAAATTACCTGTTATTATTTAAAAAAAAAGTGAAAAAAAAGAAAATTGTGAAAAAAAAATCTTAATTTTGCAAAGAATTGTGGGAAAAAATGACAACTTCACATTTTTTTACCATGCCTCCTAAGCCCTGTACACACGATCGGTTTGTCCTATGAAAACAGACCATGGACTTTTTTCATCGGACAAACCGATCGTGTATGGGCCCTATCGGTTTGTTTTCCATCGGTGAAAAAAAAATAGAACAAAAATCCACGCATTGTTCAGAATCAAGTCAATGCATGCTCGGAAGCATTGAACTTATTTTTTTCAGCACGTTGTAGTGTTTTACGTCACCGCGTTTTGGCACGGTCGGATTTTTGACTGATGGTGTGTAGGCAAGACTGTCAGCTTCATTGGATATCTGACTAAAAAATCCATCAGACTAGATCCCATTAGATATATATAGGAAACAAATATAGTAGGAAACGGATAGCAAGCGCCCTGAGGCGATTCAGTTAGCATGTGTTGCGCTACACAAGTTTCTCACTCACTCACTCACTCACTCACTCACTCAGATATCCGATTGTGTGTACAAGGATTTACTAAATACCTTGGAATGTCTACTTTCTACTTTTTTGTACTTTCCTGGCTTGTTAGGCCGCGTACACACGATCAAATTCATCTGCTGGAAACGGTCCGACAGACCGTTTCAGCAGACAAATTCAATCAAAGCGGTCTGTCAGACCGATTTGATCAGATTTATTTAATGGTGTGTACGCAGCCTTAGGGTCTCAAAAAATTATTGGCACAGTAGCTTGTAGACTCTATGGGCCAGATTCAGGATGGAGAGTGTATCTTTGTGCGGGCGTAGCGTTTCTTATTTATGCTACACCTCCGCAACTTATACAGGCAAGTGCTGTATTCAGAAAGCACTTGCTCCGTAAGTTGCGGCGTCGTAGCGTAAATGGGCCGGCGTATCCGCACGTAATTCAAATTGGGCAAGTAGGGGGCATGTTGTATTTAAATTATCCCTGACCCCACGTAAATGACGCGCCAAACGAACTGCGCATGCGTATCCCAGTGCGCATGCTCCAAATCAAGTCGCAAATAGTCATTGAAAATGACGTGAACGTAACTTACGCCCAGCCACATTCTGAATTGGCTTACGCAAACGACGTAAACGACGTACAATATGACACTGTCCCAACGTCCATACTTAACATTGGCTGCGCCTCATTATAGCAGGGGTAACTTCACGCCGGTCCGACGCCTTACGTAAACGATGCAAATAGATATGCCGGCTGCAACTACATTCGGGAATAGGCGCATCTACCTAATTTGCATATTCAACGCGAAAATCAACGGAAGCGCCACCTAGCGGCCAGCGTAAATATGCAACTAAGATATGACGGCATAAGAGACTTGCACGGCTCGCATCTTAGCACAATTCCGGCGTATCTTGTTTTCTGAATACAGAAAAAAGATACGCCAACGCATCCGAGAATTTACGCGGCGTATCAACAGATACGCCGCATAAATTGTTTCTGAATCTGGCTCTATAACTTCCACAAAGGCCAAATAATATACACTGAATTGGTTTATTATTATCAAATATATGTAGCAGTATAAATTTTGGTCAAACTTTTTGAAGAAAATTAGCAAAATTTGCAAATTTGAAGAAAAATTTTTGAAGAAAATTTGCTAAATTTGCTAAATTTTATAACAGAAACTAAGATTTTTTATTTTTTTTACCAAAAGTATTTTTTCATTTATAGCGCAAAAAAAAATAATAAAACAACTAGTGGTGATTAAATATCACCAAAAGAGAGCTGTGAAAATTGTTATACAAGCACTAAAAAAGCTGAAAATGTGTATGGTTAGGAAGTGGGTTTACTGTAAGTGCCCAGTGGGCAATTGGTTACGTTTTAGCATGGCCTAATTTTTCTGTTTAACTAATGTTTCCTGATAAAGTGTGAAGAAAAAACAAGTCTTGCATCACACTTTTGTTTACCACGTATAGATGGTATCAAGACTCTAGTGTCAGTTTTAAGCATCCGAGACACCTTATAAATAGATGCAGCAGAAAATCATAAAGCTAGCAACTGTTTTGAGGAGAAGCCTTATCTGAAGCCACATGGAGCAATGAAGATCCTCTCTCTCGTGATGTTGCTCTTATCAGCAATTTGTCTACAATTTTCACATCACAGTCACACTGGAAATGAAAACAAACTTGCTGAAGTAAGTATATCAGCAGCAATATGAATTGAATTTTAGATACCTGTGCAAATCTAAGAGCACTATTGAGTTGTAATTGACAAATACTTTGAGTACCTGTCATCACAAAGAAGCTGTAAACCTTCTGTCTTGAACTTCAGAAGCAGAAATGAGAAATGCAGAAGAATCGATGTCATTATTAAGACAGCCTTATTTTTTTTATTTTAAATGCAATGTAAGGACCTATATTTTACTTGATACAGCCTCTGTATAACAGAGCTCAGACTGAGGGAGAAGCAGCAAAAGGAACCAATTAGCTAAAGAGAGGAGCTCATATGTCTGCTGCATTTCTTGTTACTGCCTAGGATAGGGGAGGATGGGAAATCTGTGAGGCCTCGTACACACAACCGTTTTCCTCTGAAAAATCCATCAAGAAAAATGCTGGCAGAGCATTTTTGCCGAGAAAAACGGTCATGTGTGTGATTTTCGTTGAGAAACTCTTGTGGATCTCGTCGGGAGTCTGAATTTCCTTGTCGTGTTTCTCGTCGGGCTGGTTTACGATGAAAAACATGTTCATGTGTATGCTTAGAAACGTGCGCATGCTCAGAATAAAGTATGAGACGGGAGCGCACCTTCGGTAAAAGTAGCGTTTGTAATGGAGATAGCACATTTGTCACGCTGTAACAGACTGAAAAGTGCAAATCGTCTCTCACCAAACTTTTACTAACATGCGGTAACACGAGATTAGCAAAAGCAGCCCCAAGGGTGGCGCCAATGGAATTGGAGCTTCCCTTTATAGTGCCGTCGTACGTGTTGTACGTCACCGCGTTTGAGAACGACAAGATTTTGTCTTGACAGTGTGTACGCAAAGAAAGCTTGACAAGATTCTCAACAAGCCTGTCAAGAACCTCGTCAAGGAAAACGACATTTTTTTTACGACGAGATTCTCGGTCGTGTGTACGAGGTAACAACCAAACTGCACAAGAAAAAAAAAAAAACAGGTCTCCTTCCCTGCCAGACAGGAGTTTGCTGTGTGACTCACCTTTTCCACAGTGATGTGAAGGCCGCAGTTCATTCATCCCACCACAAAGGCATATCAAGATTGTACACTGAGCTGCTCATCACAGTGCCAACAGCAGAGGAACCTGACAATGAGTTGGGAACTAGGACCACACCAGGGTTGGGGTAATAAGAGTAAGAGGCAAGCACAGGAAACAGAAAAGGCACAGACATAAATACAATTCTAACAGGAGTTCTAGCTCTATTATGCCCTGTACACACGATCGGTTCGTCTGATGAAAACGGACCGATGGACCGTTTTCATCAGACGAAGCGATCGTGTGTGGGCCCCATTATTTTTTTCCCATCAGTGAAAAAAAAAAAGAACATGTTTTACATTTTTCTTATGGTTAAAAAACGGATAGAAAAAAACTATCGTCTGTGGGGAAATCCATCGGTCAAAAATCAACGCATGCTCAGAATCAAGTCGACGCATGCTCGGAAGCATTGAACTTAATTTTTCTCAGCACGTGGTTGTGTTTTACGTCACCGCGTTGGACACGATCGGATTTTTAACCAATGGTGTGTAGGCAAGACTGATGAAAGTCAGCTTCATCGGATATCTGATGAAAAAATCCATCAGTCCGTTTTCATCAGACGAACTGTTCGTGAGTACAGGGCATTACTCTACTAAAGAAAAGTTTTAATTTCTGTCTGTTGCTGATGGAGAGTCTCCCTCACTTCCTGCCTGGTAGGCAGTAAAAGTCAGGCAATCTCTCCTTACTCTACCCAATATTAAAGGAGAACTATAAGAAAATATTTGTTTTAGTTTTTGATAGAGTAAGAAAAGTTCAAAACCCCTGTCATTTTTTTTCTTTTGCTATCTGTGACCCATTGGGGAGAATGTCCTTCACTTCCTGTCCACAGTAAAACAGGAAGTGAGAAGAAATACCCTGCAAATTATGGGAATCTCTAGGGGATCCCCAAGTCACCAGAACTTGTGTTCCCATTGGAAGATGTCCCCTTTCTCATGACTAAGCTCTGAGGGGCGTAGTGAAACATGTTAGGGATGTGGCCTGGTCAGAGTCCAGGCTCAGGTTGCCATTCTTTCATACACTCATCCAGGGGACGGATGTGGGGCTGCAGGGAGACCTTTCTTTGCTTTAATTGATAACAGGAGCTGGAATGAGATCCCTCCTGTGCCCGCACTCTCAGTAGCGGATGCTTGAGACTCACACCCTGCTTTACAGAGCCTGAGCAGCACACAAAGCAGTTCTGGGTCACACGATTTCCCTTTTATTACCTTTCTGGGAACTCAAAATCTGGGATTTAATTTTAATTTTACTTTCAATGATCATTGTAAACAGGACAAATAGAGAGGGTGAATGCCCTAACGGGGGCACAGGCAGCAATACAAATTGAGAGGTGTTCTAATCCATATCCTCTCTATCAAAAACTAAAATAAGTTTTGCCTTTTAGTTATACTTTAGAAAAAATGTTTTAGCTGACCATGCACTTTAAGGCCAGCTTTATATGGGCTTTGTTTTTAGATCAGTTTGTGGTTAAGGGTAAAGTAAACAGCAGTTTTATACATTCACATTATCTGAGTGTAATGAAAACATCTAGCAGTATTTATATTCTGTGGTTATTTTATGCAGCTTGTACAATTTTAGGATGATCGGTCATTGCTTTTAAACTATAGCAGACATCTTTTGGATTCTAATTGGCCACTGAACAATTTTGCACTAATACTTTTTCTCAAAAATAATAATTTTCCATCAAGCTCAAAAATAATTTCACAAAACAAAATACACTACAGCGCTATCTCTGTGCCAATCCCATGGTCATAGGATATAGTTAAAGGAGTTGTATAGGCAGAAGTTTTTTTTATCTTAATGCAGTCTATATTTTAAGATAAAAAACCTTCTGTGTGTAGCAGCCCCCCCAGCACCCCCCAATTACCTACCTGAGCACCTTCTCTCTCCAGTGATGTCCACGATCCCCTTAAGCCCTGTACACACGATCGGTCCATCCAATGAGAACGGTCCGACGGACCATTTTCATCGGTTCACCGATGAAGCTGACTGATGGACTGATGTGCCTACACACCATCGGTTCATGAACCGATCGTGTCAGAACACGACGACGTGATGAAAAAAACGAAGTTGAATGCTTCCAAGCATGCGTCAACTTGATTCTGAGCATACAGGGATTTTTAACCAATGCTTGTGCGTACTAACGATCGGTTAGCCATCCATCGGTTGAATTTTAAAGCAAGCCATCTGTTTTTGGACCAAAGGATAACAGACCGATGGGGCCTACACGCGATCGGTTTGGACCAATGAAAACGAACCTCAGTCCGTTTTCATCGGTTTGAACTAATCGCGTGTATGCGGCTTAAGCCATTCAGTACACTCTTCCTGCTTTGCTGAGATAGAGCAGCGGCACCATTGGATCAATGTCAGCCATTCAGGGGAGAGAGGGGGCAGGGCCAGGTTGGGGCTCTGTGTCTGAATGGATACACAGAGTTCTGACTCTTGATTGAGCTTGATTGAGCTGCTGGCTGAGGGTCACTCAAAGGAGGGAGGTGCTAGGAGCAGCAAAGAGGGACCTGAGAAGAGGAGGATCCAGACAGCTCTATGCAAAACCAACTGCGCAGAGCAGGTACCGTATTTGTCGGTGTATAAAGCGACTGGGAGTATAAGACGACCCCCTAATTTTGCATTTTTTTACGATATTTTGCCTGTACTCAACATATAAGACGACCCCCTTTCCGAGGTTTCCAACACTTCATATTTCTTCCTTCTGGAGCCATATTCTTCTCCATTCTTTCTGGAGCTGGAGCAATTCTTCTTTCTCCTTGCTGAAACTGGAGCCAATCATGGCGAGCATGGTATTCTATTAATGAATACAAAGCCTGCTTGGATTGGCAGAGGCTGTAACATCATCAGTCCATGCCTCTCTGACTTGCAAAGCCAATCCGAGCAGGCTACTGTATCTACTGTAGCCTGCTCGGATTGGCAGAGGTTGTTACTCCAATCCGAGCAGGCTCATGGGATTGGCTAAGCGGTATATACTGTATGTAGCCGAAGCTACACACAGTATTACTGCACATCCAGCAGGCCTCCGAGCAGCTGACCCGGCGTATAAGACGACCCCTGATTTTTAGCCAGTTTTTTTAAGTGTGGAATGTAGTCTTATACGCCAGCAAATACAGTAAGTATAAGATGTTTGTTATTATTTTTTTTTTTTAAAGCGAGGCTTTACAATCACTTTAAGCAACTGATTGAAATAAACATCCGAACGAAAAAAAAGTCTTATTCCCAGAGGTACAGGAATAATTGTCAATAATAAAAAGATTGGCTAACACTAGAGATGCTTGCAAACTGCATACTATAGCCCGAGTTCCCAGCCAACCCCAGGCCTTGGGGCTAATAATTCTCAATCAGCAATACAAGACCCAGGGCTTTTTTGGGGGCCCACTCAGGGCTTAAGCCCGGGACAGCCCCCCGCCCGATGCCACTGACAGAGTCCGGACCTCAACCCGATAGAACATCTTTAGGATGAATTAGGGCGGAGACTGCTAGCCAGACCTTCTCATCCAACATCAGTGCCTGACCTCACAAATGTGGGGAAGAATGTCCCATAGACACACTCCTAAAACTTGTGGACAGCCTTTCCCGAAGAGTTGAAGGTGTTATAGCTGCAAAGTGTGGGCCAACTCAATATTGAACCCTACGGACTAAGACTGGGAAGCCATTAAAGTTAATGTGTGTGTAAAGGCAGGTGTCCCAATACTTTTGACAATATAATGTATACAGTGTATATGCGCCTGGATTTGGGCTTTAAGGATTCTGAAAGGGGCAGGGTTTAGGAAGTCTACAATAGGACTGGAGCATTAAAAGATCCTTTAAATGTATAATTTAACTCGGATGCTTCCAGTTTAGATGAATGATTGAAGCCTAATCTTGTAAAAATATATTTTTTAAATTCTATGTTTTTCAGATGGATACTGCAAAAGTAAAGAACACACCAAGATGTGGATTTCCGGATGTGTTCAATCTCAGTCCAGAAACACGTGGATATAAAAAGAATAAATTAACATACAGGTTAGAATGAAAAATAATTTTCACAGAAAAAAATGGCTGGTTCATAGATTATAAAGGATAATTACCCCCCCCCCCCCCAAAGAAAAAAAATGATTGTAACCTTCCATTCCATAAATGTAATGGTTACCTTAGTTCTTTACTTTTCAGAACATCACAGAAATTAACCACTTTAGCTCAGGAAGGTTTACCCCCCTTCATGATCTGGCCATGTTTTGCGTTCCAGCACTGCGTTACTTTAACTGACAATTGCACGGTCGATTCTCACCCAAATAAAATGTATGTCTTTTTTTCACACAAATAAAGCTTTCATGTTGTAGTATTTGATCACCTCTGCGTTTTTTATTTTTTGTGTTATACACAAAAAAAGACTGAAAATTTTGAAAAAAACAATAATTGTTTACTATTTTCTTTAAAACATATTCAATAATTATTTATTTTTTTAAATCGAATATCTTCATAATTCAGGCCAATATGTATTCTGCTAAATATTTTTGGTAAAAAATCCCAATAAGCGTATATTCATTGATTTGCAGAAAATTTGTAGCGTCCACAAGCTTTCTTTGCATACACACAGTCAAGACAAAATCTCGTCGTTCTCAAATGCGGTGATGTACAACACGTTAGACGGCACTATAAAGGGGAAGTTCAATTCCACTGGCACAACCCTTGGGGCTGCTTTTGCTAATCTCATGTTACTGCGTTTGGTAAGAGACGATTCGCGCTTTTCAGTCTGTTACAGCGTGACGAATGTACTATCTGCATTACAAACGCTACTTTTACCGAAGGTGCGCTCCCTTCTCATACTTTATTCTGAGCATGTGCGGGTTTCATACACACAAACGTGTTTCTTGTCGTAAACCAGCCCGTAAACCAGAAACACGACGAGGAAATTGAGACTCCCGACGAGAAAAAAAGAGAACTTGTTCTTTCTTTTTCTAGTCGAGATCCACGACAGTTTTCTCTCAACGAAAAACATACACACGACCGTTTTCCTCGGCAAAAAAGCTCTGCCACCAAGTTTCTTGATGGATTTTGACGAGGAAAACAGTCGTGTGTACGAGGCCTGACACGTTTGACTTTTTGGGGACCAGTGACACTAATACAGTGACTGGTGTTAAAAATATGCACTCCGCACCTACTCAATGCAGCCAAGAGGCTAATACCCAGAAAGTGGCAAGAGGTAGCGTGCCCCATGATCTGGGAATGGATTGATGCAGTCGAAGAGACATACATAATGGAAGATCTAAGGGATAGCTTTGAGGGTAATAATATGAGTCAAAATAAGAAATGGAATAAATGGAGGGCATTCAAGAGGTTATGGAGCTATGCTGAAAATCTCCGGGTAGACATCTAATGTTACTCTGAGAGAAAATCTAGACGAAATAGAGGTGAAAGGGGCTATTTAAGGTGAGAAAGAGGGTAGGGGCGAGGGCGGGAGGAAGGGGAAAAGGGAAAAAATCGGAACAATGGAAGAAACATTAGGAAAGTATAAGTGTATCTTTTATTGTCCTAAGTCCCTAAGAAGGGAAAAAAAGGAAAAGAGAAAGAAAAAGATAAAAAAAAAAGCAATAAGAAGTTACCTCACTAATGATGCGAAACCAAAATAGAGACGCTAAGGGCTGGCAAAAAAGAAAATGAGCGTTTTATGCAAACTCTATGAGGCGGAGTCTGAAGTGAAAAAAGAAAAATATGCACTGCCACTGTACTAATGGCACTGGCTTGGAAGGGGTTAACATCGGGGAGATCAAAGGGTTAAATGTGTGCCTAAAAAAAAACAAGCACAAACAAATAAGGGTAAAATAAAACGAATAAATGCGAGCTGAGCACTATAGGTTAATCGCATCGCCTACAATCAGTATACAAATAAAATAGTTAGTGCGGCCCAATAAAAATTGAGAGAAAAAAGTCCATCCAACAGTAGTAAGGAACTACAAGTCCCAGAATGGAAGGCAAGATCCCTCGTGCAGGAAGGTGAGGTCCAATAAACTGGTGATATATAGGTGACAAACCCTCCACCACAAAGCCAATGCGCTTACCAGAACAGGTGGAACCATGATCAACAAAAGGTCGTTCTGCCTGTGTGTACACAACGATCGGCAGGTGCCAGCAGACATCCAGTGCGTGGTACCCGCAGATCAGCTCCCGCTGTGTATAACCACGGCAGAAGCAGATCACTGGTGCAGGATCACATATATATATGTGAACCTGCACACAGCCGCCTCCCTAAAGCGACAAAACTGCTATAGGGCGGTTGTCAAGTGGATAACTTTAGATCCTGAAAGAAATTCAGTGATTTTGACAATTTCTGTGAGCTGAACTGAAAAAAAAATATTTAAAACAAGTTCTTAAGATGGCCAATCACCTTACCTTTCCTATGTAATGGTAGCTATGAACATAGGCAGACATATTGGAGTTCCAGACAGGGGCTACCATAGGTACAGTGAAGAGGCAAGCATAGTCACCCAGTGACAGAAAGTTTTATTTGCAGCCGTACTAAATGTCAATGAAGAGAAAAAGCCTAAAATTGGAAAGTGATGCAGGCAATTCATCCAAGACCTGCTAAATACATAACATTTTTGCTTTTGGGTTTAGATATACTGTAAAAATACAATTTGTGCAATGTAATGGTGTGCTCAAATGTAGTCTTTTTCCCTATTTTCCCTTTAAAGTCCTGTATTGCCATTTGCCATATTTTTTTTTTATCTCACTTTACCTTGGAAACATCTTAAACAATATATATATATATATATATATATATATATATATATATATATATATATATATATATATATATATATATATATATATACAGTATATATACAGGTCATTCTCTAAAAATTAGCATATTGTGATAAAGTTCATTATTTTCTGTAATGTACTGATAAACATTAGACTTTCATATATTTTAGATTCATTACACGCAACTGAAGTAGTTCAAGCCTTTTATTGTTTTAATATTGATGATTTTGGCATACAGCTCATGAAAACCCAAAATTCCTATCTCAAAA
Source organism: Rana kukunoris (assembly GCA_029574335.1). NCBI lineage: Eukaryota > Metazoa > Chordata > Amphibia > Anura > Ranidae > Rana > Rana kukunoris. The sequence continues at coordinate 58,898,118 of CM056050.1, read as the reverse complement.
AATTAGCATATCATGAAAAGGTTCTCTAAACGAGCTCTTAACCTAATCAACTGAATCAACTAATTAACTCTAAACACCTGCAAAAGATTCCTGAGGCTTTTAAAAACTCCCAGCCTGGTTCATTACTCCAAACCGCAATCATGGGTAAGACTGCCGACCTGACTGCTGTCCAGAAGGCCATCATTGACACCTTCAAGCAAGAGGGTAAGACACAGAAAGAAATTTCTGAACGAATAGGCTGTTCCCAGAGTGCTGTATCAAGGCACCTCAGTGGGAAGTCTGTGGGAAGGAAAAAGTGTGGCAGAAAACGCTGCACAACGAGAAGAGGTGACCGGACCCTGAGGAAGATTGTGGAGAAGGACCGATTCCAGACCTTGGGGGACCTGCGGAAGCAGTGGACTGAGTCTGGAGTAGAAACATCCAGAGCCACCGTGTACAGGCGTGTGCAGGAAATGGGCTACAGGTGCCGCATTCCCCAGGTCAAGCCACTTTTGAATCAGAAACAGCGGCAGAAGCGCCTGACCTGGGCTACAGAGAAGCAACACTGGACTGTTGCTCAGTGGTCCAAAGTACTTTTTTCGGATGAAAGCAAATTTTGCATGTCATTCGGTAATCAAGGTGCCAGAGTCTGGAGGAAGACTGGGGAGAGGGAAATGCCAAAATGCCTGAAGTCCAGTGTCAAGTACTCACAGTCAGTGATGGTCTGGGGTGCCATGTCAGCTGCTGGTGTTGGTCCACTGTGTTTTATCAAGGGCAGGGTGAATGCAGCTAGCTATCAGGAGATTTTGGAGCACTTCATGCTTTCATCTGCTGAAAAGCTTTATGGAGATGAAGATTTCATTTTTCAGCACGACCTGGCACCTGCTCACAGTGCCAAAACCACTGGTAAATGGCTTACTGACCATGATATTACTGTGCTCAATTGGCCTGCCAACTCTCCAGACCTGAACCCCATAGAGAATCTGTGGGATATTGGGAAGAGAAAGTTGAGACGCAAGACCCAACACTCTGGATGAGCTTAAGGCCGCTACCGAAGCATCCTGGGCCTCCATAACACCTCAGCAGTGCCACAGGCTGATTGCCTCCATGCCACGCCGCATTGAAGCAGTCATTTCTGCAAAAGGATTCCCGACCAAGTATTTTTTTTTTTTCCACTTCAGACTTAACCACAACTTGAGACCTGCTCATGGTTATATTCAATGAGTATGTCTCGGTTTTGCATCATGTATGGAAAATATATAAATCTATATAATAACATTTTTTTTTTTTTATATATATTATTTATATATATATATCTTTATTCCTTCTCTTCTCTCATCTCCGTCTCCCTCCGTCCCCATCCCCATCTCCCTCCCCCCTCCCGACCTGCTCCCAATCTTCCTACTAGGCCTCTACCATCTCTCCTATTTCAGTAATTTCCTCCCCTTATTATTACCTAAGCCTCCATCATTTCTGCATATTCCATCTTATACTTATATTTTTTCCAAGCATCCCATTTGTCTTCAAAATCTACCCAATTTTCCTCCTCCCTGTATCTTAAATATTCGTTATAATATATTTCATCAAGTTTTTTCCCCCATCCTCTTAGTGTAGGGCTCTCTTCTTGTTGCCAGTTACTCGACCAGGTATTGAGTGCATAACTGAACATAATTATTTGAAGGTTGACTTTTTTTTTTATTAAAAACACTTTTCTTTTATTGGTCGGATGAAATATGCTAATTTTTTGAGATAGGAATTTGGGATTTTCATGAGCTGTATGCCAAAATCATTAATATTAAAACAATAAAAGGCTTGAACTACTTCAGTTGTGTGTAATGAATCTAAAATATATAAAAGTCTAATGTTTATCAGTACATTACAGAAAATAATGAACTTTATCACAATATGCTAATTTTTTGAGAATGACCTGTATATATATATATATCTATATATATATATATATATATCTATATATATATATATATATATATATATATATATACATATACTATATTACCAAAAGTATTGAGAAGCCTGCCTTTACATGCACATGAACTTTAACTGCTTTCCACCCGCCTTCAAATGATGGCAGAGCGGTGTGGCTCTCGTTCTGGGACAACGTCATATGATGCCGTTTCAGAACGGCCGCACACGCGTGGGCGCGCAGTGCGGCAATCACGACCGCGCTGTGTTGCTAGTACATGGTGTGGCACCGATCTCTGTAAAGAGCTGCATCCGTGGCTCTTTTACCATGTGATCGGCTGTGTCCAATCACAGCCGGTTTACATGTAAACAGGGAGATGCCGGTAATGGGCTCTCCTCGCCTTACACTGACAGAGTGTGTGGAGAGGAGAGCCGATCAGTGGCATCTCCTCACAGGGGGACACGTAGGAATGTAATCAGGGCACTTATCATCAGTGCCCTGATTACAGTATATCAATTTAAGTGTCACAAATCATTGCCCACCAGTGCCAGCAATCAGTGCCCATCAGTGGTACCAATCAATGCCCACCACTGCCCACAAGTGCCACCAATCAGTGCCCATTAGCAATGCCAGTCAGTGACATCTATCATTGACGTCTATTAGTGCTGCCCGTCAATTCCCAGCACTGCTGTCAATCAATGCCCATCAGTGTCGCCCATCAGTGCCACCCATCAATGCCCATCAGTACCGCCTATCTATGCCGCCTATTAGTGCCCACCAGTGCCACCTATTAGTGCCCACCAGTGCTGCCTAACAGTGCTCATCTAAGCCACATACAGTATCAGGGCCCATAAGTGCGGCATATCAGTGCCTATAAGTGCAACCTCATCAATGGCCACCAGCTCAGCCTATCAGCACACATCAGTGAAGGCGAAAAATTACTTAGTTACAAAACTTACTGACAGAAACAAAGTAAAAAAAAACTTTTTCAAATTTTTTGGTCTTTTTTTTTGGGGGGGGGGGGGATAAAAAATACCACCAAAAGAAAGCTCTATTTGTGTGAAGAAAATTATAAAGAAATTATAAAAAAATTATAAAAAATGTGTTTGGATACAGTGTTACATGGCCACGCAATTGTCATGCAAAGGTCGACAGCTCTAAAAGGTGTGTAAGTGACTGGTAGGCAAGTGGTTAAAGGGGTTGCAAACCCACACATTTTTTCACCTGTATTAAGGTAAAAAAACTTCTGTGCTACGGCACCCACCCAGCTCCAGCCGGTGTCTCGGGTCCTCATTGGATAGATTTATAGTAGGAGGAGCCATTGGCTCCCACTGCTGTCAATCAAATCCAATGATGCGGGATCCGGGGGACGGGGCCAAGTCTGTGTCAATGGACTCAGCAGCTGGACACGGGAGCCTCCCCACAAGAGTGCCCTCAGGTAAAGCGCTTCTCTGTGGGGGCACTCGAGAAGAGGAGGATCCAGGAGTCTCTTCTGGGGGACACCAGAATAGGAGGATCAGCACCACTGGCACAGAGGAGGTGTTAGAAACCATGAATCAGACCGAGACAGAAGTACAGTTAAATCACACTTGTTTAATAATAACAATAAAAAGATAAACAGAGTAAGCGTAGTCAAACAAGCTAGAGTTCTGTAACCAGATCGGGTTGTTCGCCAAGCCAATGTCAGAGATAAACGTAATAGTCCAACAAGCAGGATCAGGAGCCAGAAGGAACGCCAGTCGAGCAAGTCCACAACAGGAACGCAGGAGAAAGTCTCTGTGATGTTGACAAAAGTGAAGGCAGAGATTAAGTGAGCTGGAAGGCTTTAAGTAGGCAGAACTGACGAGCAGGAAATCATCAACAGGTGAGTCACTGTGGAGAGAAAGGAGCTGGCAATTAGCCGACAGCTGAGCGGCCAACTCAGAGAAGGAAGGGCTGAGCCCAGCCTTGATAGCATAACATGTTTGTTATTAAAAATAAATAAAAAAATTACAACCCCTTAATGGCACTCACAGGGTGCAGCGCAGGGCACAGTTAACATTCCGGCACCAGGTCTGAAGACCAGTGAAGAAATCATTTCGGGTCAGAACTTCCCTGGATCCCTGGACAGGTGTGTGTTTAATAAAAATCAGCAGCTACAGTTTTTGTAGCTGCTGACTTTTTAGTTTTTTTTTGAATGACTAAAGAACCACTTTAAATTATGACTGTCCATTATTATTAATTTACTTGTTTTATTTTCCCAGAATACTGAATTATACACCAGACATGCCTGGATATAAGGTTGATGAAATTATCGAGAAGGCGTTCAAAGTGTGGAGTAATGTGGTACCCCTGACGTTTACCCAGGTTCATGCTGGTGCTTCTGACATTGATATATTATTTGTAAAGCAGAGTAAGATTCCCAGCACTTACCATTATTTTACCCATTATTCCTATTAGGATATTTAGTAAGACATACAATGTTTTTTTTTCACAGTTCGCAATGATCGCTACCCATTTGAAGGCCATTTCAATATACTAGGAAATGCTTTTCTACCTGAAAATGGACTTAGTGGAGATATTCACTTTGATGACAATGAAATGTGGACATATGATCAAACAGGTGGGCTTTTTAAATGTTATACTGTACACATTCCATGGTCAAGTTCATATTTTAAAAGAGGAGTGAACATATTGTTATACAATCTTGAAAGCATTTTGTTTAAGTGACATTAGGAACAGTATAAGGGCCCAATGAACATGACTGCAGAAGAAAAACCTCAGAAAAGTTAGCCAGGACTTTTTTTAATGGGGACTTGGGGGAAAGCAGTGTGGGCACGTCCAGCCCTGAATGTATGTAATGAAAGAGGCCATGCTGAAGTGTCTGTTGATGCTGGCTTCTGCAGTATCTATTTTTGCTGGGTGATCAATTGTTGGTATGGATCTACAGTGAAGGGAGGGATCTATTTTTGCTGGCTGCTGGGGGATCTATTGTTGCCGCGGTGGATCTATGGTTGATGGGGGGTCTATTATTGCTGGGGTGGATCTATGGTTTCTGGGGGATATATTGTTGTGAGGATATATTGTTGCCGGGAGGGGGGGGGGTTATTGTTTACGGGGGTGTATTGTTGTTGGCTGCAGGGGATCTGTTTTACAGCTTTTTATTTACAAATTCCATACAAATTACTTAGTATCACGAAATGATACTTGTTTCTGTATCCTCTAAAAGGGGTGGTACTGGGAGGTGGGTAAGGGTGGAACCAAGGGATGGTACTCATGGCCGAGTAGGGGGTGAAGACAAGGGGGTGACTTGAAAGTGGGAGTTCCTGTACCTATTCTCTGAGAAAAAAAAACGTGATCAAAGCATAGCTATGGTCAAAATGTAAAATCATGTATTCATTTCCAAATTGACATTCAATTATTTCCATTCTACCCCGTTTAATCTGAACAATCTTGAAGTTTGTAATTGTAAACTTAAAGCGGAAGTAAACCCATCGATTTAACAGTTTCAAAAAGCAGTTAAATTTCCGGCATGCCGGGATTGCCAACTGTCACATTGGTTGTGCTCTCAACCAAACTATCAAACCATCCAATGGCTGGTGTCATAACTGATCACATGTGCAGCACCACGGCAGTTGACGATTAAACATAGGCCAAGATGGCAGCTTCCTTGGCTGAAAATGATAGAAGGGTTTACTTCCACTTTAATGATCCCCATACATTCTCTTCTATGAATTCTGTGACAAGTATTAACGATACCTTTAAGATAGCTACTGCTGTGCCACAGAATTCAGAGAACCTGCCTACAGAGGTACTGAGAGGAGGAGTCTCAGGAGGTGGAGTCATTGCTTACAGACAGTGAGGTACTTATAATACAGAAAAAAATTGCGCTTGTCACAAATAGATAGTCAATTAGTGCCGGTATTATCAGTCACTAAAAATAACAATAAAAATAAAGAGAAATGGGGAGGCAGCAGCTCTTGTGCCAGGACACAGAAGGAAATACAACAAAAAAAACAAAGATTTAGAGCTGCGCCTTGTCACCCGGACCCAGTGTAAACAAAAGAGTCCATATATGAATCATGTGGAGATAAACAGTCCTTCAATCAAAAAGGTGTAGTGATGAACCTTGACTCCAAAGACAAACTTTCTGCTGATCTCAATTCAGGATGGACGTATAGTAATCACCACTGTGCTCAAACTTGGCTTTTCAATGTGGCCCACCACCAGAAGTATAAGCAGCTTACCAGAGGAATGGCTATAATCAGCAGTCGGCTGTGACCCAGCCGCGGCCTTTGAGGGAACCAGGACGAATCCCAAATCCTAGGGCAGTGCCTACACCGGGGCTCCACTCAGCAACTCCACCAGTTAGATCATATGTGAATGATAAATAGAGGCAGACATAGCGTAATCCCGCTGGGACATTTATTAAAATTATAAAAACCAGAATACTCACATGGGAGATGAGTTAGACAGGCATACAACACAATGTTGCCGGCCGGCGAACAAACGGGAAAAAACCCTCCTCCAAAGCGTGATGACATCACCGCACGTCTTCCCAGACGCGTTTCGTCATAGGACGTTGTCAATGGGATCTAAGGTACTTAGTGAGGTACTTATGGCTGCGTACACACGATCAAATCTATCTGCTGGAAACAATCTCACAGACCATTTCAGCAGATTCGATCGTGTGTACGGGCGGACAGACAGATTTGGCCAGCCGACAGATTTTAAAGCATGCTTTAAAATCTGTCTGCTGGAAATCCGTCCGTCCGACATGTCTGTTTTACTTCCTGGTGCGGTGACGTGGCGGGGTTAACGTCATCGGCACGTCACCGCGCTGTCTGCCGGCGGGGATTTTGGTTTGATCGTGTGTACAGCGATCAAACCAAAACAGCCCAGCAGACAGATCTGTTCAAATCGGTCTGTCAGACCGATTTGAACAGATGTATTTGGTCGTGTGTACGGGGCTTTAAAGCCTTTACAATTGTAACTTTACTGAAAATACTTCAACATTACAGTCCAATATGAACAAATCCCATCCCTAGTCCTAACTACAGTTGTGTAGCTGCCGTGAGGTGACGGTCCATGCTGGTAGTCTCCATGGCTTGGATGTCCTCCGGATACCCCGGTGCCTTCAGCAGACTGCAAGGTGTCCCAGTACCACGAGCTGAGAGCGGGACCAGTAACTAGAAAAGGGTGCCCTGGACATCAGCCATTCCCCTTTTTTATAGCATAGACGGGCTGGCTGGGACCAAAAAGCCCAGGAACTGAGCACACATGCCTAACCCTTCCAACCAAGCCTGGGCCAACTGCTAACTTACCAATACAACACACTTACAAACTTATATTGGATTGTCAAAAAGAATTTGGTTTGAAATGTTTTACATTGCTGATGTTATAAAGTGAAAGTTTGTGCTGTGACTATAGAACTTGTTTAACCACTTAAGCCCTGGACCATTATGCAGCTAAAGGACCTGGCCCCTTTTTGTGTTTTGGCGCTGCGTAGATTTAACTGACAATTGTGGGGTCGTGCGACGTGGTTCTGAAACAAATTTGGCGTCCTTTTTTCCCCACAAATAGAGCTTTCTTTTGGTGGTATTTGATCACCTCTGCGATTTTTATTTTTTGCGCTATAAACAAAAAAAGAGTGACCATTTTGAAAAAAAACTATATTTTTTACTTTTTGCTATATAAATATCCCCAAAAAGATATAAAAAAACTTTTATTTTTCCTCAGTTTAGGCCGATACGTATCCTTCTATATATTTTTGGTAAAAAAATTGCAATAAGCGTTTATTGACTGGTTTGCGCAAAAGTTATAGTGTCTACCAAATAGGGGATAGTTTTATTGCATTTTTATAAATATTTTTTTTTTACTAGTAATGATGGCGATCAGTGATTTTTATCGTGACTGCGACATTATGGCGGACTCATCGGACACTTGACACTATTTTTGGACCATTGTAATTTTTACAGCGAACAGTTCTATAACAATGCACTGGTTACTGTAAAAATTACACTGGCAGTGAAGGGGTTAACCAGGAGGGGACGTTGTAGGGGTTAAGTGTGCCCAAAGGGAGTGATTCTTACTGTGGGGGGGGGCATGGCTGTGCATATGACGTCGTTTCCTATGACAGGGAACCGACGATCAGTGACAGCCACACTAGGAAGCACAGAGAGAGGTTTGTTTTCACTTACCTCTCCCCATTCTTCCTCTCTGTGACCTGATAGCGGGACACCGGCGGCAAACGGGTTCCTTTGTTCCCGCAGGGCAGGTCACGAAGCAGAGGACTGGGTTGTGAGCGTGCCGACCCACGGCTGGAATCTTAAAGGGGACGTACATGTACGCCCTTGTGCCCAGCAGTGCCATTTTGTCGACGTATATCGCCGTGCGGCGGTCCTCAAGCGGTTAAAGTACTGTATATATCAGGGCACAAAATCACATATACAGTACATCTGGGCAATGCATGTGCAACCCCCCATGTTTTATTCCTTTAATGAACCTGCAAGTACAGAGATTTGTTGATCCGCCAAAAAAAGCACTCAGGTACTACGCCCTATTGTTGGGTTTTGTGGGCTTACTGGTGGCAGACCTGCCCAATGACTTTCGCTCAACTTCTCAACCACTCCCACTCAGAAATAGAACCAGGATTAAAATCGAGGGTACAATGTAATTGATGTTCTCAATGCCTATCTAAATGGGGAGTTTTCATGTGTCTTTTACTTTCTCTAACAGTTTATGGTTTCTTAATAGGTTATGATTTGTTCAGTATGGCTGTTCACCTGCTTGGCCATTCCCTTGGTTTATTACATTCAAATAATTCCAAAGCCTTGATGTTTCCAACATACCAGTTTATCAGCTCCCAAACATTCCACCTCCCTAAAGAAGATCTGGAGAGAATTCAGCAAATTTATGGTAGGAATGGGAAACAATTGCCTTCTCTGTTAAAGGGTCACTAAAGGAAAAAATATGTTTTGCTTAAATGACCGTTTACAGGGTATAGAGACATAAACGTTAACTGATTCCTTTTAAAAATGATTAAAAATAGATAAAAAATCAATCATATAATGTGCCTGCAGGTTAGTTTCACTTTTGAATTGGCTTCATGTTTCTGTGAAGAAGAGAGAGACACAGAACAAAAACAAACAAATCCAGGGCAGTGTTTTGTTTTTAAAATGAATCTGATTGGTTCTGAGGAGTTTTAGACACACAGTAATGACAGCTTAGACCAGTGTTTTTCAACCTTTTTCCAGTCGGGGCGCCCTTGAAAAGTATTTTCAGTCTTGAGGCACCCCTGTCCAAGACTTGGTTCACGTCGATGTGTGTTGCGGAACACGCGCAAAATCGCGCTCATTCTTGACACACAGACAAATGCTCTGCTTTTTAGGGGTGCCATTAATTTTTAATGGTGCCCCATCCATTGGCAAACATGGGTTGCTTTTGTTGTGGCACAATTTAAAAAAAAGGACCGGGGACTTCTTTCCCCGCATTACTGCGGGTAGGGAAATAAATGGGCTGCCCTACACGCAGCACGCATCCACACAGAACCAAGAGCTTGTTCACATGTCAGGCTGGAGGGGCAGTAAAACCACATGGTTGAGCTGTTTTTACCACCCCCAACTTTTGCCCCTTTAGCTGCAGAGGCAACAGCTGGGGGTGTAAACATGCTGTGGCTGCAGCTAGAGGTATACCCAGGATGAATGGGGCTACACTGCAACTACCCCACAACTGTCTGCATTGCATTAACGGGCTTAAAACAGGTGGTGAGGGGGCAAGATATGCCTCTTTACTGGCTGACAAATGCCCCTGAAAAGCGATATGAACACAAATTGCTTTTCAGAGGAGCAGCAGTCCTTGCTCCTATCTCGAACAAGCCCTACAAATGTAGTTCTGATAGTATAGGGATAGGGGGGTCAGGATTAAAAGTAACATACATACAGAGCGATGCGCACGCACACAAACAGGCACATGTACAAACACACACAGTGTGTGTGTTTGTACGTGTGCCTGTTTGTGTGCATGCGCATCTGTCTGTATGTATGTTACTTTTAATCCTGACCCCCCTATTCCTGTACCATCAGAACTACTTTTGCCACACACACACTAACAGACATGTGTACACATGCACACATACACTGAAAGAAGAACTGTCAGAGCTGCACAACAACCAATCAGATCCAGAGTGCTGTAGCCATGAATGGAGGATGAAGGGTGTCAGTGACTGTGACAGCTGGTTATTCATAGCAGAGCCCCCCCCCCCCCCCACCTTACCCTTGGCCTCGCAGTCAGCGCAGTACTTGTTGTCCTCCTCCCTCAGCATACGAGACAGGATGGCCTGGTGCTGCTCATTCAGCTTCAGGGCCTTCTCCCTCTCTGAGCGGGTGGCCATGTCTGCGGGCAGGGGAGCAGTGTCGGTCACGGTGGCTCTACTCTTTCTTCTTCCCCCTCAGGGAAAAGCGTGCCAGGCAGAGTTCAGGACGGTACCCGCGGCTCTCAAGTCACAGAAGCAGTGCGTGCGTCCGACCCTCCCATAGCAACCGATGAAATATTCAGTTGGCAAGACGCGGTCGGGAGGCCCGCACAGCCAGCAGAGCTTCCTGAGTGGCGGGAAGTGAGTTTTACACAGAGGACCGGCACCGCTGTAAAGACAAATGATAACGAAGTGCCCAGCAGTAGTGTTACATCAGATAGCAGCCATAGCTGCCAATATTTGGGGTCATTTTGCCGCGGCACACCTGGGGACTCTTCACGGCACACCAGTGTGCCGTGGCACACTGGTTGAGAAACGTTGGCTTAGACCACCGTGAGAAAGCTCCCAGCACTGTGGTTATAAGGAAACAGACAAGCAGGAAGTGTGGAGATCAGAGCAGGATTACAGTAACTTCAAAGCAAAAACGAACAATAAGGATATGAAACCAGTACTGCAGTAAGGTAAAGGAAGCTATTTAGCTAAAAAAAAATCCTTTAGTGATCCTTTAAGCTAGCCACATGTGTAACACTGATTTTACAGTGTTGTACATTTTTTCTTATTGATTTTCTAATTGATCTGAACTGATTGTAAAGCTGACCATGCACCATACCATCACTTCTACCAATCACATTTTGAGCATTTTGAGTTTAGGACATTTACATTTTTCTGTCGTTCAAGAAGAGCGTGTGTCTGGGTGGTAACATATAGTTAGTCTGGTTGAAGAAAGATAAGAGTCCATCCAGTTCAACCAATATACCTGTAGAAAAAACACACACACACACACAAGAAGAGCTTCCATATACACTATCCTATACCCACAGTTGATCCAGAGAAAAAAATTAAAAAACCCTATAAAGAATGATCCAATTTGCTCCAGCGAGGGAAAAAAATCCCAGAAGGCAATCAGATATTCCCTGGATCAACTTTACCTGTAAATGTTAGGCCCCTTTCACACGGGGGCAGGAGGTGCCGTGGCGGTATAGAGCCGCTAAAAATAGTGGCGCTATACTGTCAGAATTGCCGTGAGATTCGGCCGATAGCGGTGCAGTATTAACCCCCGCTAGCGGCCGAAAAAGGGTTAATGCCGCCCGCAATGCACCTCTGCAGAGGCGCATTGCGGGGGGTATTACCCGGTTTCCCATTGTTTTAAATGGGAAGGAACGGTGAAGGAGCGGTATACACACCACTCCAAAGATGCTGCTTGCAGGAGATTTTTTTTCTCCCGCCAGCTCATCGCCTTATGCCACGTACACACGATAATTTTTCGGCATGAAAAAAAAAAAACTTTGTTTTTCAGCATGTCTAAAAAACGATGTTTTTCCAACTTCATCATTAAAACGATGTTGTCCACACATCATAGTTTTTGAAAAATTATGAACAAAGCGCGGTGACGGCACTCTAAAGGGGAAGTTCTATTCGCCTTTGGGCTGCTTTTAGCTGATTCCTTGTTAGTAAAGGACGATTCACGCTTTTTTGTCTGTTACATCGTGATGAATGTGCTTACTCCATTATGAATGGTAGTTTTACCAGAACAAGCACTCCCGTCTCATAACTTACTTCTGAGCAAGTGCGGGTTTAAAACGTAGTTTTAGCTCACACACGATAATTTTTTACAACCCGACAACAACACATAGTTTAAAACGACGTTAAAAAATGCATCATGTTCGAATTTATTTTTTGTCGTTTTGCAGAATCTGAAAAATGATGTGAAGCCCACACACGATAATTTAAATGACGTTTTTGAAAAACTATGTTTTTTTCATTCTGAAAAATGATCGTGTGTACGCGATGGGCTTTCACATTGAGAATGCTGGGCAGAAGTTTTTCGGGGGGTATTTAGGTGTTATTTTTAGCGTTAAACCACCTAAAAAAACTCCCTAGTGTGAAAGGGGCCTTAGTATCCAGTTATATTTTGTACATTTAGGAAAGGCCTTTTCAGGCCTTTTTTTAAAATAATCTACTGAGCTGGCCAGAGCCAGCTCTTGAGGGAGTCTATGCCACTTTTCCACAGCTCTTACTGTAAAGAGCAGTAGTCCGCGGCCCCAGAAGGAAGAAGGGGCGAAGATAGATGTGGCCACAAGCAGGGACAGCACAGGCTTCGTTTTGCAGGTAAGTGCCACATAATGGACTAGTATGTGATGCATACTAGCCCATTATTCTTTTCTTCTTTGCAAGGGAACAAAGAGGAAGTAAAACCCATCAGGGTTTAAAGTACAACCCTAAAGTACAACATTGCGACTGTATTTTTGAAAGATGGACTTCAACGCTAAACTTTATGTCACTCAAAACGTGGAAATCCAGATGCTTTGCTAAAAACAATGGTGTTCATTCATGTGTCTTGTGCTAGAAAAATGCAAGACAAAGGTGTTGATTTACTAAATAGACCGTGCACTGTGCAAAGCTCTGCAAGTGTAGTTGCTCCAGAGCTTAATAATTTTTTATTTTATTTTTTTCACTTTGCAAAGAATACCCAATCACGTGCAAGGCAATTTGTAAAAAGACAGCCTCTTTGCTTGCATATGATTGGATGATGGAATTCAGCAGAACTTTTCCTAATTTACAAAACTCTGGAGCAACTGCTCTCGCAGAGTGCAACTGCAAATCAACCCCAAAGTATCTGGTGGAGATGAGGCTTCAGGTGTGTCTGGTTAAGCACAATAACACTTCAAGCGATGTACTCACTAATGCCGCGTACACACGACCGTTTTTCGGGATGTAAAAAATTAAGTTTTTTTCATGTCATTAAAAATTATCGTGTGTAGGCTCCACTCCAAGTGGCCCTCCAGGCCATTAAAAATTTTGAAAATGTTCTAAATCAGGGGTCTCCAAACTTTTCAAGCAAAGGGCCAGTTTATTGTCCCTAAGGCCTCGTACACACGAGGGGATATGACGGCTGAAAACGGTCCGATGGACCGTTTCAGCAGACATCTCCGCTCGTGTGTATGGGCTAGCGGACAGATTTGTCCACCCGACAGATTTCAAAGCAAGCTTTGAAATCTATCCGGTGGGAATCTGTCCGCCCGACATGTCTGCTGGTTAGTACACTTACCAGCAGACATGTCGTCCCGCACCGCCGCCGCGCCACCGCCGAATGTATTCGGCGCATGCGCGGAAGTGTTTTACTTCCTGATGCGGTGACGTGGCGGTGACGTGGCGGCATCAACGTCACCGCCGCGTCACCGCCATGTCACCGCGCCGTCCGGCGGCGGGGAATTTGATCCGATGGTGTGTACACGCCATCGGATCAAACTCCCGATCGGACATATCCGATGGAAATGGTCCGCGGACCGTTTTCATCGGATATGTCCGATCGTGTGTACGAGGCCTTAGACTTTAGGAGGGCCATTTTGTGGCCAGCAAGGGCAGAACATTTTGGCATTAGTGACAAATATGGCCTCAGGATTGGTGGTCAATAGGTGGAGTGGTGCCCCTATTAGGAGGAGGAATAGTATCCCATCATCGGTATCAGTGAAAGAAAGAGTGCCCAATTGTTGGTGTCAGTGTGAGGAATAGTGCCTCATATCAGTGGAAGGAATAGCACCCCAAGGGCCGGGTAGAAGCCAACAAAGGGTCACATCTGGCCCTCGGGCCGCAGTTTGGAGACCCCTGCTCTAAATTTTCACGTTGCTTTTAATGTCGTAAAAAATGTTTGTGTGTGGGCTTTAACGACGTGAAAAAAACATGCATGCTCAGAAGCAAATTATGAGACGGGAGCGCTCGTTCTGGTAAAACTACCGTTCGTAATGGAGATAGCAGATTCGTAACGCTGTAACAGACTGAAAAACGCGAAGCGTCTCTCACCAAACTTTTACTAACTCGAAATCAGTAAAAGCAGCTCCAAGCGTGGTGCCATCCGAACGGAACTTCCCCTTTATAATGCCATCGTACGCGTTGTACGTCACCGCGCTTTGCTAGAGCATTTTTTTCTCACGATCGTGTGTAGGCAAGGCCGGTTTAACAATAATCGGGGGGAAAAAAAGTTTTTTTTCTAGACCATTAAAAATGGTCGTGTACACGGCATAAGAACTGGAAAACTTTTCATGATCGTTTGGAGAAAACCCTCTCTGAATTGTTGGATTTGATTCTTTGCTTTAGGTCAGCCTCCTCGTAGTGCTAACCTTTCTCTACTCCAGCTAAGAACTCCTATATGCTCATGAGAGTATGGAGAAAACCTTCTTTGAATTGTTGGCATATTTACAGTACACCGTTCCTATTTAAATTTTTTTCATCTAGAGACTCAACTGGTGCCAAAATCCAAGATATTAGGAAAGCTTCCTGATTGTCTGTTGAACATCACTTATGATGCTGTGACAACTATGGCTTCGGAAATCATTTTCTTCAAAGATAAGTAAATATCAGTTTTTAGTATTGCCAAATTCCGTATGCATCTTGGATGGTTTGAAAGGGTTTTGGAATCCTACATCTAATATTGAGGGTATTTTACCAGCCAAAGGAAATTCTAGGATACTCTGCTTGGCCTTTTGCTATTCCTACACCTAATAATACAAATTTGTAGTGAAGATAGGGACAAATAATTTGGGGCTTTAAAATGTGTGTTTCGCCTATAAAATGACCTGGTCCAATAATAAAATAATGCAAACAATGTTATCTTTCATAGGCATATGTGGCGTCAAATGAATAAAAGCGAGCATGAAAATATTACAATTGGGAGTTTGTTTTCAGGCGTTCCTAGTAACATTCAGGCTGCTTATGAATATCCTAATGAACACTCAGAAATGATTATCTTCTTTAAAGGTATGTAATTTTTAACATTTAACTTCTATATTTTTTTTTTCACAATCCAAGAACATTTTACTTCTAATATAATATTGTGAATATTTTGGCCAGGATTCAAGTACCTAGGCGCATCTTTATTCTGGCGTAGCGTATCTTGTTTACGCTACGCCGCCGCAACATTGAGAGGCAAGCCTGGTATTCACAAAGAAAAAAAGCGCAACGTTGCGGCGTCGTAGCGTATAGTTGTCGGCGTAAGCCGACGTAAGTCAAATTAGGTGGAAGTGGGCGTGATTTATTATAATGAAGCGTGACCCCATGTAAATGAAGGGCCGAACGAACAGCGTGTGCGCCGTCCCGTGGACGCTTCCCAGTACGCATGCGCAGAATCACGTTGGGACAAATGCCTAAGATACGTTGAATCACTGAACGTAACCTACGCACAGCCCTATTCACGTAGTACTACGTAAACGACGTACAATACGACAGCTGTTCCCTCCCTAATACCTTTGCATGACTTACCCCTGCTTTATGTGGGGTAAGTTTACGCCGGTCGTACGACTTACGTAAACTGGGAAGAAAGCAAGTATCCCCAAAACCGAGAGTTTTGGGATTTTTGAGGCGAATCGAATAAAAGGAAAATAATCAATATAATATAAAAAATATATATAATTTAATGATAATTAACAAAGTATATAATATATAAAATGGTGTAGGAGACACCAATATTAGAAAACAATATACACAAAAACAATGTTGAGTCGATGATAATGATCATAAAGCAGGGGTAAGTCATGCAAAGGTATGGACGAGGGAACAGCCGTCGTATTGTACGTTGTTTACGTAAGGTACTATGTGAATAGGGCTGTGCGTAGGTTACGTTCAGTGATTCGACGTATCTTAGGCATTTGTCCCGACGTGATTCTGCGCATGCGTACTGGGAAGCGTCCACGGGGCGGCGCATACGCTGTTCGTTCGGCCCTTCATTTACATAGGGTCACGCTTCATTATAAAAAAATCACGCCCACTTCCAGACTGCAGCTAAATCCAACCCCCACCACTAGGGGCCTTTGGTGAACACCCATTGGCTCTTAAATTCCGCACTCTGGGAAATTTCACTCTCTAGCTCCCAGTGTGATACGTGTTGGTGCTGCAGGATACCTGCTCTCCTGAATCACCTAGAGCTCCATCTGCAGCAGTCAGCCGTAGGGTCCACTACCTTGCGGTGCACGCCTGACCCCAACAGGGGTTCACCTGTCACCTTGACTCAGGTGACCTGACAAGGCCCTTATCCCCATTAATATGGGGACAAGGTACCTTGGGGGGGCAGAGCCCCAAAGCACCCCCTGTGTTGAGGGAATGTGGCCTGGTATAGTTCAGGAGTAGTGTTGCTCACGAATATTCGCATTGCGAATATTCGCTACGAATATTGCATATTCGAGTATTCGCGAATAACGCGAATATCGCGGCGAATATTCGCTATTTCGAATATTCGAATGTTTTACATTTTTTTTTAGAACAGATCACATCCTAGAGATCCCCATCGACGTCTAAAAGCATTGCTGGTATGATTAGAGACCTTGGGCCGAGTAGCTGCAGCGCTCATTTTATATTGCCGAAAAATCGCAATGCGATTATTCGGCAAATAGCGATATCGCGCGATTATTTTATATTGTAATATATCACGAATATTCTGAGCCAATCAGAGTACTCCATTCCGCATTTCTCGAAATTTCGAAATTATTTTGTATTGTAATATATCACGAATATTCTGAGCCAATCAGAGTGCTCCATTCCGCATTTCTCGAATATTCGCAATTATTGTGTATTGTAATATATCACGAATATTCTGAGCCAATCAGAGTGCTCCTTCCGCATTTCTCGAATATTCGCAATTATTGTGTATTGTAATATATCACGAATATTCTGAGCCAATCAGAGTGCTCCTTCCGCATTTCTCGAATATTCGCAATTATTGTGTATTGTAATATATCACGAATATTCTGAGCCAATCAGAGTGCTCCTTCCGCATTTGCCGAATATTCGCAATTATTTTATATTGTAATATATCACGAATATTCTGTGCCAATCAGAGTGCTCCATTCCGCATTTCTCGAATATTCGCAATTATTTTATATTGTAATATATCACGAATATTCTGTGCCAATCAGAGTGCTCCATTCCGCATTTCTCGAATATTCGCATTCGCAATTCGCAATTCGCAATCGCATTCGCATTCGCGATAGCGAAAAATTCGCAATCATTTCATTTCGAAAATATATCACGAATATTCGTATTTAGCGAATATCTGTCGAATATTCGACTATATATTCGAGATATATCGCGAATTCGAATATGGCATATTCTGCTCAACACTATTCAGGAGGAGGGGTGGTTGCTTGTCCCCCCTCCCCTGGCCTGCCAGGGGGCATGCTCGGATAATGGTCTGGTCTGAATTTTGAGGGGTCCCCCCCAAAATCCATACCAGACCCTTATCTGAGCATGCACCCTGGCAGGCATGGAAAGGGGAGTGAGCAAGCGCCACTCCCTCGCAAATTATATCAGGCTATATTCACTCAACATGGGGTGGTACTTTGGGGTTGCCCCAATTTTTTATTTGTTTGTGTGGCAGTTCCCCTCAAATCCATTCCAGAGCTAAGTGTCTGTTATGGATTTGAGGGGGGACCTTGTGTAATTTAAAAAAACATTTTATTCACAGTTTTGTATTGCCGGCAATGTTTTTTTTACATAAAGTGGGACTTTTGGTAATGTTACAAGTCTGCATGCGTATTTGTATCATTTGTGAACTGCCCTTAACATTATATATCTGATGCTTTAATTAGTGGCCAAATGAAACCTATTTAAGGGCCAAGCCACAACTGCAAGAGAAATGCTTGGCTTGCAGTTGTGGCACAGTATTTACATAAAAATCCCTGTCAAAAAAAAGCAATACTGTGTCCTCCTGAATGACCGGCAGCTGCTGTTACACCAGCACCTGAAAAGCGGTCCAACGTGCATCATTTTTCAGAAGGGCAGTAGACTGCCGCAGGTGTGAATGAGGCCTAATGGCCCATACACACGATCCGAATATCGGCCGACGGATCGTACGACTTTTTTCGCTTAATAATCGCGAGTAAAATAAAATAGGTTTTTAAACTCACGAAAATTCTCGTACGATAGAAAAAAAACGATCGGAAGTGATGTCACGTCTTGAAATGTATTTGTATTGTATTATCGGACGACGGCTGTACTGACTAAATAAAAATCGGACGATCGGACATCGGACGAGAAAAATTTTCGCGCTTGTCCGATCGAATTTAATCGGATGAACGGTCGTGATCGGCTGTCGAAAGTAGTGTACACACGATCCGAAAATCGTACGATCCATCATCGGACGATCGTTTTCGTCCGATATTCGGATCGTGTGTATGGGCCATAAGTAAACACAGTTTTTTTTATTGTACCTAGATAATCAGTACTGGAATGTGACCAATAATAAACTTACCAAGGACTCTCCCAAGGATATTTCTGATCTGGGTTTCTCTGCCTCTGTGCAGAAAATTGATGCTGCTGTCCATGATCACAACAGGCATAAAACATATTTCTTTGTGGAGGAGCAGTACTGGAGGTAAGTCCAGATAAAAAAGAAATAATAAATTATTGTATTGAAAAAAATACTTCAGTAAGGTGTATGGTGAGATATCTTGTGTCCAATATGTTGTTAATTCAAATATTCATTAACTGGAAGCAATAAGAACAGACAATAGAAATGCAGGATCAATGTCTGTGCACAAACTATATATATATAGTATATATATACAGTATATAGTATATGGGCCAGATTCAGGAACAGTTAGGCTGGCGGATCCAGTGATCCGCCAGCCTAACTGTCACTTTGAGCCGGCGTTTTTGTTTTCTGTAACCAGAAAACAAGAAACGCCGGGTTGAAGCTCCGATGCGATCAGCGTAACTGAGTTTCGCCATCGCATCGTTACTTCAACTTAAAAATGGCGCCGGGGGCGTTCCCGCCGATTTCCGCTCAAAAAATATGTTAATGAGCGGAAATCGGCAATTCACGAGCGAATTCCGGCGAGACGCAATGACGGTACGACGTTTCCGGAAGCGATACGCGGCGCGAAGATATACCTACATGGGGTTGGAGTATCCTATGTTAGGTATAGGCGTCGTCATCGCGTTGGGAAAAAAAAAAATCACGTCGCTTGCGTAAAAAGATCATGAATGGGAATGTGACGTCATTGACGTTCATTCACAGAATTTGGAGCATGCGCACGGGGATGCTTTGACACTCGACGCATGCGCAGTACGTTCGCGGCGGGATCGCGCTTAGTTTAAATACTACACGCCCCGTACCCGCCCAATTTAAATTCCGCCGGCTCATTTTCGTTACGCTGCCGCAACTTTAGGAGCAAGTGCTTCGTGAATGACAGCACTTGCTGCTAAAATTTCGGCAGAGTAACGTAAATGAGAAGCGTTACTCTGGAGCAAAGATGCTCCCATCTACCTGAATCTGGCCCTATATATATATATATATATATATATATATATATATATATATATATATATATAAATAAAGCGCAACAGGTACTAAAGGGATGATCACGTGTTAAGACTAGCCATGTCTTTATGGACCCTGCTTGGCCCCTTAAAGGATCACTAAAGGATATTTTTTTTAGCTAAATAGCTTCCTTTACCTTACTGCAGTCCTGGTTTCATGTCCTCATTGTTCGTTTTTGCTTTGAAGTTGCTGTAATTCTGCTCTGATCTCCACACTTCCTGCTTGTCTGGCTCCTTATGAAAAATCTCATGGCAGCTTTTCACTGTGGTCCAAGCTGTCATTACTGTGTGTCTAAAACTCCTCAGAACCAATCAGATTCATTAAAAACAAAACACTGCCCTGTATGTGTTTGTTTTTGTTGTG
Organism: Rana kukunoris; assembly: GCA_029574335.1. Taxonomy (NCBI): domain Eukaryota; kingdom Metazoa; phylum Chordata; class Amphibia; order Anura; family Ranidae; genus Rana; species Rana kukunoris. The sequence goes on along the minus strand of CM056050.1, from coordinate 58,878,090 downwards.
TGTGTCTCTTTACTTCACAGAAACATGAAACCAGTTTAAAAATGAAACTAAACTCCAGGCACATTATATGATTGATTTTTATCTATTTTTAATCATTTAAAAAAAAAAATCCTTTAGTGACCCTTTAAGTCCAGTGAAGGGAACTCTTAAGGCGTCAGCATACCAAGACCTTTTGGACAATTTCATGCTCCCAACTTTATGGGAACAGTTTGGGGATGGCCCCTTTCTGTTCCAATATGACTGCACACCAGTTCACAAATCAAGGTCCATAAAGACATGGATGAGTGAGTTTGGGGTGGGGTAACCTGACTGACCTGCACAAAGTCCTGACCTCAATCCCATAGAACACATTGTGGAATGAATTAGAGAAGAGACTGCGAGCCAGGCCTTCTTGCCAACATCAGTGTCTGATCTCAGAAATGCGTTTCTGGAAGAATGGTCAAACATTCCCAGAGACACACTCTTAAACCTTGTGGACAGCCTTCCCAGAAGAGTTGAAGCTGTTATAGCTGCAAAGAGTGGGCCAACCCAATTTTTAACCCTACGGACTAAGACTGGGATACCATTAAAGTTCATGTGCTTGTAACGAAAGGTGTCACAATACCTTTGACAATATAGTGTATGTTCTGAAAGCAGAGGCCCCTAGTAGTTGCAATTTTTTTATGTTACGCGATATTTGTGCAATAGGGATGAGCTTTGCGTTCGAAACGAACGTATGTTCGACTCGAACATCGTCCGTTCGATCGCTCGTCGAATTTCGAACAAAAACGATCGTTCGCGGCAAATTCGAGTGAAACGAAACGACCGTTTTTAAAACTTTTTTTCCATTGATACTACTATCAATGGAATTTTTTTTTTTTTAAAAGGTTGTTTTTTCAGGAGTCCTGCTCCTGAAAAAACAACCGTTTTAAGACTTTTTTCCCATTGATACATGTAACCTGGGGCAAAACCCGGGTTCTGAAAGACGTTTTCCAACAATAACTTGAATATTGGTCTTTAACCTCTCTGGCGGTATGATTCTGTCTGGAATTACGTACCAAAAGCGGTACAATTATTTTGTATGGAAATTTTGCGTTTTATACTGTAGGCCTGCAATTTTTAGGAATAACTCACTTAAATTTGTCCAAACCAGAGTCTAGTAGACATCCCGGGTATGATAAAGTTTGAAACACAAAATCATAAAATTATAATATAATAAATAACTATAAATAATTATAACAAGTAATAATGTAATTATAATAAAAATTATTCACTAATGTAATCAAATCAAAATCACTGAAATTTGCTCAGTTGCAGAATTGTCGCTGTCATTACTTTTATTTTTTTATGACGAATTTTCCCACAAATCGCTATCACTCAATTCTGCGAGTGATTATAATTTATTATCGCTGTTTTCTAGCTGCTCTAAAATCACTTTTGACATAAAGGGACACTTTTGGTTGCTATGGACAATCTACAGTTTGCAGGCACAAAATTTTTTTTTTTATTATGTAAAAGAACATGCAGGGCACTGGGCAGACCACTAGGGACAGGGGGGGTGTGTACTTTTTACATACAGTACTGTAATCTATAAGATTACAGTATTCTGTATGTAATGTGTTTGTTTACTTTTTTGAATTTGCCGCCTGTCTCCGCCCCCGTGCGCTGTTACGTCGCAGGGAACGGAGATCGGCGGCGTGCGGGCACTGTGTGAGTCGAATGGAGGACGCCACTCGCTCACACAGCGTGGATGCATCGCTGGATCCAGGGACAAGGTAAGTACAGTACCCCGCCTGGATATAAGGTAAGCCAGCGCACGCTGCAGGCTCTGCATATTCACCCCGAGCGCGACTCGGGGATATCGATATTTACAAAAAAAATCCAACCCGAGTCGCGCTCGGGGATACCGGCAGGGGGGTTAAAATGATCGTTTTTGAATTCGAACGTTCGAGTCTTATAGACTTCAATGGGGTTCTAAATCTTCATGCGAACGATCGGACTGTTCGACGGTTCTGGTGCGAACCGAAGGCGGGGGTGTTCGGCTCATCCCTATTGTGCAACGATTTATCAAATGCATATGTTCAGGAAAAAATATAATAAAATGCATTTAGTGCATTCTACACAATATAATATAACAATTTTTGGTAAATTGATACCAAACATGCAAAGTCTTAAAATGATGTGCATGTGTGTGCAACGCTACCCCCTCAGGAGCCACTGGTTGTTTTGGGGATCTACTCTCTTTGATTTGGTTCACCCCTACTTAAATAGCTCGAACCCTCCCTTGACACATCAGAAGTCTGGTAGGTGTATTGTGACCTCTGCTGAGCTAGGTGGGGACACAATGTTTAATGACAATATAATGATGGCATTACCTGAATGATGGATGGTCCCTCCAGACCATATTTAACCACTTCCATAGGGAATAAAATACTGGCCATTGCAACTTTTTATCTCGCACAGTATTTGCGCAATCATTTTTCAAACCCTTTTTTTTTTTATTAAAAAATAACAAAACAGTAAAGTTAGCCCAATTTTTTTGTATAATGTGAAAGATGAAGTTACACCGAGTAAATAGATACCTAACATGTCACGCTTTAAAATTGTGCACACTCATGGAATGGCGCCAAAGGTCAATACTTAAAAACTCCATAGGCGTCGCTTATTTTTTTTTTACAAGTTACAAATTTGGAGTTACAGAGGAGGTATAGTGCTAGAATTGTTGCTCGCGCTCTAACACGCGATGATACCTCACATGTGTGGTTTGAACGGCGTTTACATATGTGGGCGGGACTTATGTGTGTGTTCGCTTCTGAGCGCGAGCTACCGAGGATAGGGGCGTTTCGCCACTTGATCGTTCTTATAGGCGGCGGGAGTGGACTTCCCCTCCTCCCGCCACCATCCGGTGCTTCTCCGGGCTCTCCTTTTCCATCGAAGACCCGGAGAAACGATCCGCCTGCGTCGGATGGAAACCATAGAGTAGACATATCTATGATTGTCGGAGGCCTGGGCACGATGTTAACCCTATTACAAGGGATGTTTACATTCCTTGTAATAGGAAAAAAATTATAAAAAAAATAAATGTCACAAAAAGTGTAAAAATAAAACAAATTGAGTATAAAAAAAAATAATACGTTTTTTTTTATACTCAATTTGTTTTATTTTTACACTTTTTGTGACATTTTTTTTTATCACTTTTATTCCTATTACAAGGAATGTAAACATACCTTGTAATAGGAATGGCTTGTGACAGGTACTCTTTATGGAGAGATGCGGGGTCAATAAGACCCCACATCTCTCCTCCAGGCTGGAAAGCATTAGATCGGGAAAAAAAAATTCACAGATCTAATGTTTTCAGATGCGATTGCGGCTGTGTTTACATTCCAGGACCCGGACGTGACTTCATAACATCGCGCCCAGGCCTCCGACGATCATAGATATGTCTACTCTATGGTTTCCATCCGACGCCGTAGGATCGTTTCTCCGGGTCTCCGATGGCAAAGGAGAGCCCGGAGAAGCACCGGATGGCGGCGGGAGGAGGGGAAGTCCCCTCCCGCTGCCTATAAGAACCGCCGCTATGATCATTCTTATGGTGCACAGAATCGCCGGCTGAAGAGATGGATATCTGAATGATATCTGAATGATGCCTGGAGCTGCAGCCATCATTCAGATATCCCCACTGAAAGTCCAACCCATCTTGAAGAAACCCACCTTAGACCCCAAGGACCCAACTCACCGCCATCCCATAACAGGCCTAAAAGTTCTCTCCAAGGTAATGGAGAAAGTAGTATTACAACAGCTGCAACAGCATCTAGATACCCATAATCTACTTGATCCATTTCAATCGTGTTTCCGTCTCGGATACGGGACAGAAACTGCATTGCTCAAAATATAAGATGACGCCCTCGAGGCCGCAGACGAAGGAGAATCTTGTCTCCTGGTTCTGTTGGACCTAAGCGCAGCCTTCGACACGGTAGACCACAAACTGTTACTGACTCGGCTGGCTGAGGTAGCCAGAGTCGCAGAAGGTGATTTATCATGGTTCTCCTCCTTTCTGGAAAACCAATCACAAACAGTGAAATTGGAACCTTTCACTTCTGAAAAACGCACGGTATCATGCGGAGTCCCTCAGGGATCCCCTCTGTCACCAGTACTGTTCAACATCTATCCTTACCCTCTCTTTGAAATCATCAGTAGTCAAAAACTACTTTATCATTCATATGCAGACGACACGCAACTGTATTTTCGCATCTGCAACAAAAAGGATCGTCGTCTCAGACTAGAGACATGCCTCTCTTTGTTAGAAAACTGGATAACAAAGAGTTATCTTAAACACAACCTGGACACCTCTGCCCATTCTGGGCCAAATCATCACCCCTAGCTCCAAAGTCAAAAGTCTGGGGGTCATTTTCGACACCTACATGACAATGGACGCACAAATAGGGTCAGTAGTCAGCGGATCTCACCATCTGCTGCGCCTACTACGCAGACTTATTCCATTTATTCCTAAAGAAGACGTAGCAGTCGTGGTGGGAACAATTGTGAACTCCAGACTTGACTCCCAAAGTACCAAATCTCTCGTCTGCAAGTCGTTCAGAACACGGCTGCCAGACTTGTGACTGGGAAAAAAACATGGGAATCAATCTCACCTTTGTTGAAATCCCTTCACTGGTTGCTAGTAAAAGACAGAATTGCTTTTAAAGCACTCTGTCTGACGCATAAGTGCATCCATGGGAAGGCTCCGCAATATCTATGCGAAAAGATAAAAGCTCACAACCCCAATCGCGTTCTGCGATCCACCAACCAAAATCTGCTCCAGATACCCAAAGCCAAATTCAAGTCCAAAGGAGAAAGAAGATTTGTGCTCCAAGGTCCCAAACTATGGAACGCTTTACTGACCAGCATTCGGTTGGAGGAAAACCACCTGACCTTCAGAAGAAAGATTAAAACTCATCTCTTTTGATGTCAAGAGAGACAGGAACAACAAGCGCCCAGAGGCGATTTAGTTTGCATGTGCCGCGCTATATACGTTTTTCATTCATCATTCATTCATTCATATGACGTCCATGGGCAGGAAGTGGTTAAATCAAAGGGAGTGAGTTTACTTTATAAGTACTCGAAAAAAGAACAAGCGCAAGTTTAAGTTTATAAAATAAATAGTTGCTATGCAATAACACAATATGATTTCGCAAGGGCCCTTGCAGAAATCAAACAAGAACACTTAATATATAAAAAAAAAGATCTATGCTAGAGAATGGTACCATTTAGCTAAACTAGGTGAACAGTCCGTGCTCACGAGCTCCCTCTAGCAAGAGATCCTGCGGGCAGCTAAAGTCCACGTTGCGGCCGGGAGGTGCACATTAAAGTTATAATCCACAAGGAACAGATGATAATGGGAAATTAATCCGGTAAAGTGTGATGAACATCAACGTTGATGAGCTGATCGCTGGCCAGCGTCAGTCATGTCTGTATAAACACTATGAACAGTGAAAGGCCTCTAAGTTTAAGCTAGGGCCATACAGAGGCGGGCGGCCTGTGAGGTGGCACTAAAGTGTCTGTCTAAAGAGAGTTAGAAGTTGAGCATGTGCTCTCTCACCCGACAGGCCGATCCGCCTGGATTTCTCTCAGAGGGTGCGTCTGTAAATCGTTGCTCCACAGCACAAGGGTCCCGGACGAGGGCGTTCCACTGTTTCAGTTGTCAGCTGGGTTGCCTCTTCGATCTCCGGGCACACGGGCTGGATACTGGTGTCTTGCTTCCTTCTGGATGGCTGGTCTCTTGGTGAATTAAGACCCAGGCTTCTGGGCCTATCAGCTCCGCAGAGGAGAAGAGGCTGGTTCCGAGAGAGAGAATAGGCGCCACACCCTCTCCTTAAGTAACCTCCCCCACAAGTCTGTGCAGAGGTGTCACATGTTCAAATCTCGCAGAGCATTGTGGGAATTGTAGTCCGTTTCTCCTCAGAGTCAATGGAGTCCATATCTCCCGCTACTCGTAGTCCCACAATGCCTAACTCCTTAAAGATAACTTTAGTATTTACAAATGTGAATAAAGTTCCGGCGGGGATAGCCTGTCATCAGATTCTGACAGGAGGACCCCGCTACACACTCCCCCACCTGAAATCTTTGGTCCCCAAAGAAGGTAAAAGTATGTATGCTGGTACATGCTTCTCAAATACAAGCGGAGAAAGGGGTTGTTAGAATATGCAAGGTAATAAATTCTGTGCATCAGTTCTCACATTACTCAAAGCCAAACAACTTATTGACTGACATAGAGCGGACAGGGGGGCCTCCCACCAATCATTGGGTATGGGCAGGTCGTCCTGTCCACTATTCACTAGCACTAAAGCATTAGTTTCAGATGTGTCAGGGGGTGAGCAGGGGTTATCCACCACTAAATTTGCAGCGGAGCATTAGATCTCTGGGAGGAGTGGATAGCTTCTTCAGAACACTCTCCCGTTGGCTATAGTTCAGTCTCCTTGGAGGATGAATAGTCCTTCTTTTCTTTGGCTCCTCGGGTACTGAGGAGTCAGGAAGAATGAGGTTGGTTTCATCATTCTGGGGAACAGCATCATCCTCTGTTTCTGACACAGCAGGTTCCACAGCCCCTGAGTCGTTTAGGCCTCCGTCTGGTGGGATTGGGGACTTCCAAAAGATCCTCAACAGAGTATAAATCAACATCATCTCCCAGTTCTTCCTTAAGCACAGTCTGAGGTATAAATTCCGGGGTCTCTGGCCAAAGTGTCCCACTACTTGCCTCTTCAGATAGGGGCAGGAACGAAGTACTGGGCTCTGGTTGTTGAGAGAACCATAACCACTCTTCAGGTCCATAACACTGAACCACTTAGCTCCCGACAAACTCTGTAATGCATCCTCAATCCGAGGAGTGGTGTATTGGTCAGGAATAGTCCGCTTGTTGAGGCTTCTGTAGTCGATGCACAGCCTCAGAGAACCATTTTTCTTCCTTACCACTACTATGGGAGAAGCATAAGGACTCCTGGATTCTCGGATAGTTCCTGCCCTTTTTAGCTCTACAAGCTGCTCCCTGAGGTCTTCCAAATCCATCAGGGGAACTCTCCGGACTCGCTCCCTGAAGGGTTTGTCTTCCTTCAGTCGAATCCAGTGGGTGGCGCTTTTTGCACATCCAACATCAAACTCAGTCTTCGAGAATATTTTCTGCCACATATTAAGTTGAGCTTCCATTCTTTGCTTCCATTCTGGTGGGAGTTCAGCGCCATCAGACGGAGAACTCTTCTTTGAATCTTCTATCTCCTTGCCCTCTCCCAGGCGGGAAGGACTAACGGGAGTAACTTGATGTACCCGACCCAGTAGCACTCTGGCTGGCAATTCCACAGGGTCGGCAGTGGGATTCCGGATGCCGACGGACACCCATCCACGGTTTTTCTCCAGTATCTTCAATGGGATCACTGCAGGCATTACTTCCAATCCTTCTGGGGATTCACCCGGATCAGGTTCAAGGGCAAGATAGGGGCCTGGCTGGGACCAGATGAGTTTGACTGAGGCCCGGAGGCAGGTCACTTCTCCAGGCTGCAGGACCTTCATTGCCCTTCCTAACCGCCAGATCCTTTCTACTCCTTCTTCAGGGGTCTTCCCTTCTATCCCCAGCTGGTGGTATACCCCCCTTAGCATTGGATGGACCCTTTGAGCTGAGGCTCCCATTATTTCGGTTAAGGGGTCCAGAAGTCTTCGGACCAAAGCCATTGTTCGTCCCTATAATAAGGGAACTCTTGTGGGCCCCTGGAGGCTGGGGGCAGACTATTGTCAGAGCATCGAAAGTTTCTGCTAGTCCGGCTATCGAGGGGTCAAAGGTTAGGCGTATTGATAGATATCCATCATAAGGAAAGCTCTGAGTCCCGATGCCCCATAATTCCAACTCCTCTAGCTTCTGCAAAGGCAAGTGAGAGAGGTACTTGTCATAAAAGTCTCTGTATAGAAGATTCACTTGTGCTCCGGTGTCCAGGAGGGCTTTAGTATAAATCCCTACTTGAATGGGCACCAAGGGGGAAGGCCCCACCAGGTTTTCAGGGAACCTCCAAGGGGTAACTTTTCCGTTCTCCCCTGTAATCCGTATTTTCACTCTTCTTTTGCAAGGACCTCTTTTGGCCCCTACCCAGTCACGGTTGCAAGAGTTTAGAGGTGGCTTGAGAAGGGGCCCCTGTGTATGTCTCCTCTCCCCTGTTTCTTTCTTCGTATTGGAGTTGTCTTTGATAGGCGGGCGCCCGGTTGACTCCCTCACAGGGGCCCTCTGAAGTTTTCCGCCGGCCTGTATATTGGTTGGTGAGCGTCGGCTGGGCTGGGGAAAACTTCTCTGATGTGCCCTACCCCTCCACAGTTAAAACAGGAGGTAAACCTTCTTGGTTTATTTTGTTGGTCATAGGAACCATAGGTGGGTTTATCTTGTCTGGGTTGGTAAGGGGAAAACCCTGCTTAGCCAGACAGAGCAGCTACCATCTCCGTCATTTGGGACACCTGCGTCCTCAGAAGCTTGACTTGGGGGTCGCAGTCCTCCGTAGCCACCACTCAAACTCGAACCGGGGCCTCTGAAGGTTGACTTTTGTTCTTTTGGTCCGTAACTGAAAAACAATGGGGTCCATGGGCTGGGCTCCTCTTATGACCTGTTGAACCCTTCTTTCATAAAAATGCGTATGTATATTAAAATATCTGCCAAATGCCCCCCCCCCCCCGCTGCATTGATTGGCACTGGTGACGCTGTATTTGATGGGTGCTGGTAACACTATTTGATAGGCACTGGTGACACTGTATTTGATGGGTGCTGGTGACACTGTATTTGATGGGTGCTGGTGACATTGTATTTGATGGGTGCTGGTGACACTGTATTTGATGGGCGCTGGTGACACTGTATTTGATGGACACTGGTGACACTGTATTTGATGTGCGCTGGTGAGGCTGTATTTGATGGGCACTGGTGACACTGTATGTGATGAGCACTGGTGAGGCTGTATTTGATGGGAGCTGGTGACACTGTATTTGATGGGCACTGGTGTCACTGTATTTGATGGGTGCTGGTGAGGCCGTATTTGATGGGCGCTTCATTAGAAAGGTGGGGTGTACATGGGCAGGGCAAAGGGGGTGGGGTCAGGGGTGGAGCCAATGGGGCGGCAAAATTAGGTTTTGCCTAGGGTGTCAAAAATCCTTACACCAGCCCTGTGTCCAGACATCACACTCTGTGTTAAACAGGAAGAGAAAATTCCATTACACAATCTGAACTTTCTAAACAGTATATAAATGTGAAGACAGCATATATGGATGTAAAATTTATGTAGGGAGATTTTTTTAATCTCAGTGTATCATCTGAGGCTGTTCACTTCACTGGGTGTATGGAGGGTTTAAATCCACTTTAATCAGTAAATACTGAATTATTTTTAGGTCACAAAGTAAAGATAATAGAATGTATTTTATTCTGTTACCACTGCTGCTCTTTACACAGTTATAATGAGAAAACACAAAGACTGGAGTCGGACTGCCCTGAGGATATAAGTGAGGGCTTTCCTGGTATTGGAGAAAAAGTTGATGCAGCTTATGCAAGAGATGGTATGTCGTCATTTATCATATACTTATCTTAAAGGAAAAATCTAAGAAACCGTGCACAGATCTTTTCACATAACAGAGTTTTGTGTCAAAATTGGAAGAAGCAAGGAAGTGATGTGCTTGGAGAAAATAAAGGCCACAGGCCACAATGTGCTGATCAGCCTGTAGTCTGACTAGTGCCCGCATGCTGATTCATTGATGGGAACTCTGATGGAAGTTGTTTGTTACCCCAACACTTCATGTTCCTGATATGTGCCTGCTGTGTGAAAAATATTTGTAATATAAAAATGTAACTCTTTACTAGTTAACAATTAAAATCGTGACATGGTTAAAGATTGAGATCGATTAACATATAGCATTATAACGAGACATCTTCAGTATCAGTCTGTACCAGGACCTCGTCGCGTTTCAACTCATAACGAATCTTCATCAGGAGGTAAAAAATATGTTCTGGAATACAAACATGAATAAATACCCACAATATCCAAAGAAGACAAAAAAAAAAAATGGAATCAACAGGAAACAGGTTTTAAATCAACAAATGATTTCAGTTATTTACACAGAACCCAATGACGCATAGATAAGATAGAAGATAGGTAAATCCAAGGAAAACCCAAGAAAAGAGAAGTCTGATGCAGTGTAACGGATGCTGGAACCAGAAAAAAAGACCTTGAAAAGCAAAAAGGAATAATGATCTAATGGCGACATATAGCGTATAATTGTGTAATTATAAGATCAAAGTATAAATAAATCATATTGTACAGAATAGGCATTAAAAAAATATAAATTCCCTTAGTAAGCTCACCAGGAGACAAATAAGGGGAGGTCTTGGATGACCCTAAATCATTATTCTTTTTTGCTGGGTCCAGCATCTCTTGCATTGCATCAGACTCGTCCCTATGCATCATTGGGTTCTGTGTAAGTAATTGATATAACTGGTTAATTTACAACCTGTTTCCTGAAGATATTGTATTTTTTATCTTCTGTGGATACTGTGTGTATTTATTCATGTTTGTATTCCAGAACATATTTTTTATCTTCTGATGAAGACTTGTTATGTGTTAAAAGACATTGAGGTACTGGTACAGACAGATCCTGAAGAAAGTTTACGTACTATATAAAAACCCTTGATGTTAATTTGTTGCAATCTTTTAAACTGTGTCACGAGTTTTAATTTTTATATTACAAATCTTTTTATATGCAGACTACATAAAAGCTAATGTAGGGAAGTAAAGGGAGGGGAGAAGGAGCTGGACCAGTAATAAACACTCCCAGAAAAGGTGAGCATTATGATATGCCAGGAGGAAGGGACAGTGCTTTAAAGGGCTTGTAAAGGAAAAAAAAATCATAATAAGCTTCCTTTACCTGCAGACATTCCTCTTTTCACTTCCTCATTGTTCGTTTTTTGCTAAAAAGTTGCTCTATTTCTTCTCTGTTCTGTTCACTTCCTGCTTGTCTGATTTTACTGACCACCGTGAAGGGAGACTTTACTGCGGTGGTCAGTGACGTGCTCGCCCCCTCCTGGGAACTACATCTGTGTGGCAGGACGCTCTCTACACTTAGAGACTTCAAGGAGGTGTGAATTACTGGGCGTGCCGCAATTCATACTGGGAAATGTAGTTCTTACATGAACAAGTGATGCAAACCAGGAAGTGAATGAGAGAACAGAAACTAAAACGCCGGAGGTGATATAGATGAAGGAATTTAATATGTATTTACTCGTTTGTTAACAGAATCATTCCACCATTCTGTCTGTCTACCTTGCAGACATTAATTTTAGGCAAAACATTTTTTTCCTTTACAACTTTTAAATTGACTCTCCTTGAGTAGTCTAGTTCAAAGGCATATTGCAAGTGAATTAAAAAAAAAATATATCCTGGAAAGGAAAGATGCTGCAAAAAAGCTTGAAAATACTTGTGTTTACCTGCATTATTTAAGCCAGTGACAGGTTCTCTTTAATGTTATATTTTTATTTATTTTTTCTGCTATCTTTTTCCTTAGGGTTGTTGTATTTTCTGAATGGTCGGACACAGTATGAGTTTAACATAACCACACAGAAAGCAGTTATTTCGTCAGAAAACCTTCCCAGGATCACCTGTATGGAGAAGAACAACACTGGAAGGAAATGAGCAAGAGAAGGGAAGAGTAAGGGTGGCAGAGGCTGAGACAGGAGGCCTGATTTACAACGATCTTTTTTTTTATCTACCATTTAAAAAAAATGGCTAATCAAAGGATTGTCACATAAGGGCTCTTTCACACGGGGCACCTATCAGTTTTTTAGATGGACCTGAATGGGGGCTCTGTGCTCCTCTATGGAAGGATGTCAGTGGTGACATACCCGCTGACATCCGACCCGCTCCGACTTGCCAAAGTGTGATGGAGGAAAAACCTATTTTCCATCCGTCTGGTGGATCGGATCGGGTGAAAACAGACTCTATGGTCCGTCGTCATCCGATTCCCCCATAGAGGAGAGTGGCACTCTGACAGGTCGGTCCCTGCACAGTGTGCAGAGACCGACCTGTCATCTGCCGGCTCAGCGGGGATTGATGGAGCGATCTCCGCTGAGCAAAGCGGAGCCCGAAAACGGTCCGCCCTGTGTAAAAAAGAGCCCTAACACTTAAATTAATAATCAGGCATTCTTAAAGTCTTTGTAAACCTCTGAAATGAAAACTGTACAAAGCATATCCTTCTATAGTGTTTAATTGCCTCTATCCAAATCTCCTGGATAGATTTGGATAGATGATTTCTGTTTCAATGTTTAATGGGCTGACATTGAATAGTATTTTAAATCTAACACATAAAAATAAGGTCTGTTTTATTATAGTATGCAGTTTGATGTTTTCCATAATATATGTCAAAGATCATAATGAATCATTTCCTGTTTTCCAAATCATCATTCTTGGAAATAAAAGTCTGTGTTTAAATCACTTTACTTGGAAACCTGATCATTTGTAAATGTCTCACTATTTTTATGTAATGTGGCATGAGACTATCCCTCTGAAGCTGTCCATACACCCAACAACTGGATTATACAATGTCCTTTAGCTTTACCTACAACACCATACAAGATTGTTTAAAGCTGGCACAACCAGATTGTAATGTGTGTGGTCACCCTAAACTGGAATATGCAGGGCTGCTGCTGACACAATTACATGGCTAGTGTATAACACAACATCTAATTTATGTAATCACTTGGCTGCCGTACTGATGACAGAATCCCTAGTACATAGGAAATTTGGAGTGTTGGGGCTAGATCCATACTGATACGCCCGCGTACTTTCAAATTACTCGCGTCGTATCTTTAGTTTGAATCCTCAAACCAAGATATGACGGCATCTGGGTTCGATCCGACAGACGTACGCCTTCGGATCGTAGATGCAATACTTTTGGAGTCCGCTGGGTGGAGTTCTCGTCGTTCTCCGCCTCGAGTATACAAATGAGCTATTTCCGACGATCCACGAACGTATGCGCGGCCGTCGCATTCTCTTACGGCATCTCTAGTCGGCTTTTTCCGGCGTATAGTTAAAGCTGCTTTTTTGCGGAATATAGTTAGACTTGTTAATTATGGCCGTCGTTCCCGCGTCAAAATTTGAATTATTTTTTATTTTTGCGTAAGTTGTCCGTGAATAGGAATGTACGTAATTTAGCGCAATGCACGGTGGGAAATTTCTGAACGGAGCATGCGCAGTTCGATCGGCGCGGTTCGATACATGGTATGACAGTTAGATATACAGCCTGTTGAAGCAGTACAAGTGCATATACTAACCCTAAAGCGTTTCGACTGAAGGGTCTTCTTCAGAGGTTTTTTGTCATAGCTGAAAGGTAATTTTACAAATAGTTATTGACAATTGGTATATAGTCAAAGGTCCCCCTCGTGTGTTCCTACCCCGTCAGAGGGCATAAAAAGTCCAAGACTGGGGGGGAGAGGGGGGGAAGAAAAAATTACATTAAATTCATTAAGTAGTGATCAGCAGGTTTACCAGAGTGGTGAGTATAGAAAAATCCAAACCGAGCTCCTAGGTGAAAAAGGGGAGGGCCCCGCGGATCCCCCAATTAGACCATCCGTCCTCAGCGTGCTCCAATATTGCTGCTCCCCAAAGTCGAGAGGTGGTCGCATTCGACTATACGAGGAATCACCCGGCAGATAGGGGCCGCACCCAGGAAGGGGTGGGGGGGCAGGTAAATAGGCCCTGCGATAAGTAGGGTATAAATATGTTTTTAAAGCAGTAAAAAAATATATGTGTGTGCGTACGTATTTGCACACACAAGGTATTGCCAGTATTTAAATATCTTGGAACATGCAAATAAATATTTATATGTCCTAGCTGAATCCAAGAGAGAAACTTTAATTTAGATAGGAAGTATATGAAATGGTAAGAAAAGTATGCTAATTATATTGAAATACAAGGGGTAATATATAGTGAGGTGAATAAAGGGGAACAGAAGAGCGAAAGGGCCTTGGTTTAGAAAGAATATACCATTTATAAAGGTATAAAAGGTGAGGTTGATGGGGAGTAGTGATGGGCTAGAGGGAAGTGAGGGAGACCACCAAGAAGGATGGTGGACAGTGAAAATGGATAAACACCAAGTGAGGGTAGGATGAAGGTAATGGAGGGTAAAAAGAATAGGGTCACTGGAAATTAAAAAACCCAGGGACCGGAGTGCAAAAAAGTGAGGATAAGGGATAAAGTGCTAAAGGGTAAAGGAGAGATGGGGGGGAGAGAAAGGAGGGGGGATGAAGGAGGTGAGGAATAAGTAAGTGGACAAGATGAAGGACGCGTGATGGGTAACAAGGAGAAAAGTGCTGAAAGGCAAAAGGGGAAACCACTAAGAAAGATAGTGGACGGTGAAGTGGGATTAAACACCAAGATGAGAGTGGGGTGAAGGTGGTGAAAAGTGAAAAAAATATATAAGGTCGCAGGAGAATGAGGCAGCGACAAGAGTGCAAGAATAAGGGGATAAGGGATAGAGTGCTAAAGAGGAAAGGGGAAGGGGAAGGGGGGGGGAGGAAGAGGGATGGAAATGGTGAGGAATGGGTGAGTGGACAAAATAGAGGACAGGTAATGGATAGTGGGGAACGTATATTACCTCAGGTGTTAATGCGTAGCAATTATGCTGGAGTAATTGGTAATATGGTAACAAGCAAACGAGCTGAGTTGCAATTATGCAGGGGACAGGTCTGCCATCTACAATTAGGAGAGGCAGACAGCTTTTTAAGTAAATACATTTTAAATTAGAGACAAAAGGCCAGATTCAGAGAGAATTAGATTATCGTAGCGTATCAGAAATACACTACGCCGCCGTTTTTTACCTGGCTCTACGTGGAATCCAGGTAGATTTTGTCCAGTAAACAACGGCGGCGTAGTGTATTTCTCCCGTCGCAATCCATCTACGTGAGTAGGGGGCGTGAAGCATTTAAAATAGGCGCGTTCCTGCGGCGATCGAACTGCGCATGCTCCGTTCACAAATTTCCTGCCGTGCATTGCGCGAAATCACAACGTTACGTCATTCGTTGTTTGAGTAGCGTCGTTTACGGACATTTCTATTCCCGAACGACTTACGTAAAAAAAAAAAAAAATTTAATTCGACGCGGGAACAACGGCCATACTTAACATGGGCTACGCACCATTAGACCAGCAAAAAGCTGGTCTAACAGTACGTAAAAAAAAATAGACGTAAGCGATTGCGAAGACCGCTCGTATCTTCGTGGATCGCCGTAAAAACTCATTTGCATATCCCGACGCATCAAAACGACGCAAACTCCTCCCAGCGGCCGCAAAAATATCGCAGCGTAGATCCGAAGGCTTACGAAGACGTAAGCCTCTCGGATCGAAGCCCGAAGCCGCCGTATCATTTTGAGGATTCAAACTAGTGATACGGCGCGCGAAATTTGAAATTACTCCTGTCTAACACCAGTTAGACAGGCGTAATTGCTCTGTGAATCTGGGCCACTGTGTCAGAGGTTCAATAAATGTAAAAAACTTACCAAGGTGGAAATTCTGTCACTCATGGAGATACCATAGGTTCTCTGAATGGGTGCAGCAGAAAACGGAAATATATACCGCTGGATATCCATTGATTGGTCGAGGGCTAATCTGCCCCCGCCTCCTACGTGAGGGGGGAGAAAGTAACGCCCACCCAAGTAGGGGCCAGGTGCAGACCATCCCGCCATAGCGGGTTGCCATGGTGACCCCCACGGCGTATGTGGAACCCAGGCGGATTCGGACTAAGCCGTCACTTCCGCGGTGTCCACTTAATGCTATGACGCCATGGCGCACGTCCAAATTGGCACATTCGCGAAAACGTCAAGGAATCCCGGAAGTGCCCACATATGTCGCCAGCAGGGAAAGGGTAGTGCACACCAGAACGGCTTGGTGCCATCTGGTGGGAACTAAAACCAAGCGCCGATTACGCAAGTGTTTCCCCGCCCTGCTGGGAAGTAGCATGGGGCGAACCTCCGAAAGGACAGCACCATAGGGAGCATTGGTGGAAAAAGGATGGATGGGGGGCGGATGTAATGAGGCCCATCCCTAGAATACACAAAGTAGACATGGAAGGAAAAAAAGCATTAATGATATCATATTATACAAAAAGTATAAAAAATAATCATTTAGTAACCAGCAACAACATCTTAAAATATGTTCATCAAATCATACAATTTCTAGATCATGCTGTTAGCGATTTCTAGAGAATTAACCTTAGTCATTGAATCAATCTATTACATTACATTCATCTATATTGATGATAAAGGGGCAGATTCACATAGAAATAGATTCTCGTAGAGTAACAGAAATACACTACGCCGCCGTATTTTACCTGGCTCTACGTGGAATCCAGGTAGATTTTGTCCAGTAAACGACGGCGGCGTAGTGTATTTCTCCCGTCGCAATCCATCCGCGCGAGTAGGGGGCGTGAAGCATTTAAAATAGGCGCGTTCCCGCGGCGATCGAACTGCGCATGCTCCGTTCCCAAATTTCCCGCCGTGCATTGCGCGAAAACACGTTGTTACGTCATTCGTTGGTTATGTAGCGTCGTTTACGGACATCCACAGTCCCGTACGAGTTACGTAAAAAAAAATAAAAAAAAATTTAATTTGACGCGGGAACGACGGCCATACTTAACATGGGCTGCGTACCGTTAGACCAGCAAAAAGCTCCTCTAACATTACGTATAAAAAAATAGACGAAAGCGATTGCGAAGACCACTCGTATCTTCGTGCATCGCCGTAAAAAAACATTTGCATATCCCGACGCATCAAAACGACGCGAACTCCTCCCAGCGGCCGCAAATAGATCGCAGCGTAGATCCGAAGGCTTACGAAGACGTAAGCCTCTCGGATCGAAGCCCGAAGCTGCCGTATCATGGTTTGAGGATTCAAACTAGTGATACGGCGCGCGAAATTTGAAATTACTCCTGTCTAACACCAGTTAGACAGGCGTAATCGCTCTATGAATCTGGCCCAAAGTATTTATCTAAAAAAGCATGCAAGGATATTGGACATAGACAACAAAATTGGTCCTCACTGGGTTTGATACCCAATACCAGGGTATGTGATCTTAGAGGATGAGAGAGGAATCGTCCCACTGCGACGGAGTATCGTAGATAAATTAAATTGGATAAAAGCTGAGTATAAAACAATATAGTTTTGGTGGGGAAAAAAGGGGAAAAAGGAAGAGGCTGGAAGAACATTCATCTGAGGCATTGCCTATTGCGTTTTCCCTGAGGCGAAGCCCTTCAGGAAAGGAGCAAAAGAGCAGGATTCATTTAAACCAGGGAAATTAGTAGCCTGTAATTTAAAGATCCAACGTTGCTTATGTTGCAGTAAAGTTTTGTTCCAATCCCCGCCTCTATCCAGAATATGGATCCGGTAGAGAGCGGCAAAGGAAACGTTGGGTACAATGTAGTGGTGTTTTAACACCACATGTCTTCCAATGGGGAGGTGAAAGTTTCCAATATTCATACTGTACATATGTTTAGACACTTAACGCCAGAATTCCTGCTTAGTTTTCCCTATGTAAAAAGCACAACATTCACATTCCATAATGTATACTACACCCCGAGTTTGACAGTTAGTGAAGTGTAGTGGTTTGAATGTGTCTCCATTAGGCAGTGGGTAGACCCTCTCTACCCAGTACCAAGCACTGTACAATGTTTTTCTCTCTTAGAAGCACTCATATACTCACTTTGGACTAATCGATCTTTGATCGAGGTAGCCCTTTTGTATGTGATTGACGAATAGTCCAAGATGAAATTGTTCAATCGCGAGTCATCCATTAGGATAGTCCAGTTTTTTTGAAAAATATGTTGTATAGCTTTATATTGGCGTGAAAAGCATAGGATGATCCTAGTAATCTGGGGATCAGAGCCTGGAGAGGGTTTCTTTGAGTATAGGAGTGCCTGTCGGGAGTTAAGACTGAATGAATGACTTGTGCAACGCATGCGAACTGAATCGCCTCTGGGCGCTTTTTCCAGCCAGTGTCTGCTTGGCTGGTGCGGTCATTTTTACCCCGTAGGATCTTGACACGCTAGGGACACACAGTCATACACACATATATACATATTGTGAGGGATTAACTCGGTAGCGGGTGTGTGTGACCCCCTGGATGGGTTCACTACACGTTGAACTGTACAAAAAGGCACTTGAGGATGACTGAAAACAAATGATATGGTTTATTTTTCCATCTTGCGGGATACACGTGCAAGCATCAAAACAGCATAAACAAAACAAAACATAAAATAAACCCTTGCCACTTGGGGCGTCTACCTTCCCAACACAGGAACCTACCTATTGAGTCTGGCACAGCCTACTGCTGAGCAGACACTGCTGGTCCTACAGCAGAAAACAGCAAAAAAAGTCTCTTTGCTATTTCTCACACAGAAATATCCATCAGCACCTCACCTCTTCAGAAGTGCTGGTACTGCTTCTTCACTCCCAAAGCTCCAGGATGCAGCAATCAGCCATTATCCTTAGGCTTTATTTATAGGGGCTTTAATTGCTTCATTTTGAACAGCTGAAGGCTTCTAACTCCCCAAACGTCTCTGGCCATTTCTACAGCCGACGCCTAATAGTAATTGGTGTATTGTCTAAACAAGGCAGAAATATATCTCCCGTCTATGAAAACACACATAGATTTACCTGACTTCCTGTCATATACCCCCCCCTCTTGTTTCAACCCCAGGGTTGGGACACAGGTTGCCAGGCACGCATGCACTCGGGACAAACCATCTGCATTCCCCATTTTAACACCGGGGCGATGCGTTACAGAAAAGCTAAATTCCTGAAGGGCCAGGAACCACCTATTTATTCTCCTATTGGTCTCCTTGTTCTGTGCCATCCACTTCAATGGGGCATGATCTGTCACCACACCAGGGGAGAAGGTCAAGTTGAAGCCTTATAGAATTCCAGAAGCCCGGCGAGAGGCAATTCGCCAGGAAAAAAAAAAATGCTTGAGCTGGGGGTGATAGAAGAGTCAAATAGTGATTGGTCCAGTCCCATTGTCTTAGTGCCCGCATTCTCCACCATGTGTGAGGGATTAACTCGGTAGCGCGTGTGTGTGACCCCCTGGATGGGTTCACTACACGTTGAACTGTACAAAAAGGCACTTGAGGATGACTGAAAACAAATGATATGGTTTATTTTTCCATCTTGCGGGATACACGTGCAAGCATCAAAACAGCATAAACAAAACAAAACATAAAATAAACCTATTGAGTCTGGCACAGCCTACTGCTGGGCAGACACTGCTGGTCCTACAGCAGAAAACAACAAAAAAAGTCTCTTTGATATTTCTCACACAGAAATATCCATCAGCACCTCACCTCTTCAGAAATGCTTGTGACTGCTCCTTCACTCCCAAAGCTCCAGGATGCAGTAATCAGCCGTTATCCTTAGGCTTTATTTATAGGGGCTTTAATTGCTTCATTTTGAACAGCTGAAGGCTTCTAACTCCCCAAACCTCTCTGGCCATTTCTACAGCCGACGCCTAATAGTAATTGGTGTATTGTCTAAACAAGGCAGAAATATATCTCCCGTCTATGACAACACCCATAGATTTACCTGACTTCCTGTCACAATATAAACTGGGCCAATTTGGACGAGATTCAATTTACCTACCAGCATGTCTTTGGAGCGTGGGAGGAAACCAGAGTACCCGGAGGAAACCCACGCAGACACAGGGAGAACATGCAAACTCCAGGCAGATGGTGTCGTGGTCGGGATTCTAACCAGCGACCCTTTTGCTGCTAGGCGAAAGTGCTACCCATTGCACCACTGTGCTGCCCCTAGCTAGCTTTGTTGAAAGCTTTTCGTAAGCAAGATTTGCTGTAACCCCTAGCAAGCAGTCTGCTTTGAAGTTTTCTTGCTTCTTCAAAAAAAAGGACGTCATTAGAACAGTTATGACGAAGTCGTAAATACTGTCCATAAGGAATGGAGTTTATAAGTGGAATTGGATGGAAACTGTCAGCGTGCAACACTGTATTTGCGGCCGTACTTTTGCGAAAAAGAGTGCTGCACAAGTTTGTCATGAGTCATGGTAAATTTTAGGTTGCAGTCGTTGAGATTTAAACAATTGAAGAAGTCCAGGAGGGAACTCTCAGGTCCCTCCCAGATGACCAGAACGTCGTCGATATACCTTCGCCACAATTTAATATGGCTGAGGTATCCGACAAGGTCTTTGTCATCTGGGAGGGATTGCTCCCACTCCCCCAGGTACAGATTGGCGTAAGATGGGGCACAACATGTCCCCTTCGCTACGCCTTGTACCTGGAGGAAGTGGGAGCCATTGAAAGAAAAACAATTATGAAAAAGTATGTAGCGTAAAGAATCTACCAGAAAATCATCTAAGGTGTTATCGTGTAGAAGACCATTGGTAAGGCATCTTCGTATGGTGTCTAACCCCTTGGTATGGGGTATACTGCTATATAAGGCCTCGACATCGATGGCAACTAATATAGAGTCATCTGAAACAGTTATTTCATCAATAATTTGTAAAAGATGAATGGTATCCTTCACAAAAGAAGGAAGGGAAGTGGCATAGGGTTGTAAGTAGGTGTCAACAACGCGGCTCAGGTTTTCAGAGATAGATCCATTGCCGGAGACACTTCATGCATTGGGGACAGTGATCACCAGGACAAACAGATGTGTGATTCTCCCCAGCAGGGATAGAGACAGCAACAACAGAAAGGATATAAGCCATGTGTCCATTCTATCCCCCAAAAAATAGGAAACTGGCACCAAAAAGCATAGCAAACCATAAAGCGGAGTTCCGCCGAAAAAAAAAGTCAGCAGCTACAAATATAGAAGCTGTTGACTTTTAATATTTGGACACTTACCTTTCCTGGGAGCCCGCGATGGCGGCACCCGAAGCTGATCTGTCCGTCGGCTCTCGGGTGGGGGTGCCGCCATCTTCGGTAAGGGAATCAGGAAGTGAAGTCTTGCGGTTTCACTTCCTGGTTCCCTAATGTGCATGGGCGAGTCTCACTGGTCCCGCCTGTCTTCTGGGACCTGTGTGTCTCCCAGATAACAGCAGGGGGATGAAGTAGGTGCCGGATGTGGCGTAGGTCACCGCGGTGATCTATGCCCAGAAGTCGGAGCAAATACCTGCATTACACAGGTTTTTGCTCCCTCCTCCCCCCTGAAAGGTGTCAAACGTGACACCAGAGGGGGAGGGTTACAAAAAGTGGAAGTTCCATTTTTGGGTAGAGCTACACTTTAAGGGCTTAGCATGAATTTTTCCACAGTGGATTAATAGCCGTTACTGCAAGGGAACATAGAAAAAAAATGTTCTATGTGCCCTGTTTGCACTATAACAATGTGATGTGTGATGTGATCCAATGCAGGAAAAATGCAGACACGCTGCATTTTTCCACAGGGCAGTGGATGGCACCACATTTCATCATACTGCTGTGCATAGGCATGAATGGGGAGATTTACTAAAATTGGAGCACACAGAATCTGGTGCAGTTGTGCATAGTAACCAATCAGCTTCTTTTTTTTTGTTGTTAAAGCTTTAAAATTGAACACAGCTGCACCAGATTCTGGCTGAACCAGTTTTAAGCCAGCCATAGAGGGTGTTCAATCAAGTTTCGAACTGTGTACGGGCAGGCTGAATGTACCCAAGTTGACTGGTCGATCGATCAACTTGGGTACAACTAGCCTGCAGGATTTTTAGATGCGATTATTGCAAGCATTATAGCCGCCGGCAATAATCACTGTGTTCTCCTGCAGGAGCGGCTTCCCACACCCATCCAACTCTGCCAGGAGAACAAAATGACTCAGCAGGAGGGGGTTCCCTCATCAAAACATAGAGCTCCGTCTATGGACAGCCTTGGTTGATCTCCCCCTATGAGAAACTTCAATTAAAGTAAAAAATAAATAAAAAATAAACAGTATGATGTGCTGAAATGTGCTTATCGTGCATCACTACCCCCACCTCCCTCCCCAGGTATGAAACTGACAGTTGCTAGCATGGACGTTTTACTGTGCAGGCTACTGTGAACAAGCCCTTATAGTGAATATAATCTTGTGGAATGATTACATTTTTTTTTCTGTTGGGGAAAAAAAATAGCAGATTTCTACTAGTTAAAAGGAAGAACTGGCTGTGACCAGTATTCACTAACTGTAAATGACAAACAATGAGTCCTTATTTGGTCTCTTTCCACCGAGGTGTTCTGTAATCATAAGAAGACACACTGAATGCAAACTGAAAAGCATTACGGTACAGCAGTTGCTGTGAGGCTCTGTTTACCAGAGTTTACAAATTAAAATTCTTCTACATGATCAGACGTGTGTAAACACTAATTTGGTACAATGAATCAGAAAACTATGCACATGAATTGTGAGGGACACGTGAGCTCTCTTGATGGTATAGATTTAACCAATTTTGTGATACAGTATAGGAAAGAGATTTGGGGCCAGATTCTCAGCGGCGCTACGACGGAGTATCTCAGATACCCCGTTGTATCGCCGTTTTTTTTGCCTCGTATTTATGCGAGTGATGCTTAGCATAGATACGCTTCAACATCCGACAAGTGTAATACCATTACACTTGCGGATCGTAGTTGTACTGACAACTCCGGCCACTAGGTGGCCTTTACGTTGTTTTCTCATTTGCATATGCAAATGAGGCTAGTACGCCGATTCCTGATCGCTTTTACGCCGCCCCGTCGTCAAGTATGTCGTTTACGAACTCGTAAGGTTACTCCTGCTTCTATGAGGAGTAACCTTACGAAGTTCCGTCGGATGCCGTCGGGTCCCGTCGGATACCATGTTAAGTATGGCGTCGGGTCAGCGTCGGCTTTTTCCGTCGCTTACGTCGTTTTACTAACTCGTTCGCGAATAGGGGCATTGCGTAGTGACGATCACGTCGTTTTGACGTCGGTTTCAACGACGCTTTCCGACGTGAGCTGGAGAATGCGCACTGGGCTTTTTCCCTGGCCGGCGCGCTTAATTTAAATACAAGCGGCCCCATTTGAATTACGCGGGCTTACGCTGGGCCATTTTCGCTACGCCAACGCAAACTACGGAGCAAATGGTTAGAGAATACGGCACTTGCTCTAGTACGATGCGGCGGCGTAGTGTAAATGGCTTACGCTACGCTGGCGATTTTCTTAGAGAATCTGGCCCTAGGAGTTTGCTGCCAATGCTTTGACTCTATAGAGCAATCAATAGTAAACAGAAAGTTATGCCTCGTTTCCACTGAGCGGATCGGTTCGGTACGGGTTCGCTATTTTGGGTGTTTCCATTATGAAAGCGTGCCATAAAAGCAAACCGTACCGCACCAGCAAGGGTCCTGCTTCTCATGTGGGTCCAGAGAAAGTGGAACTGTTCCATTAGGGTGGACCTACAAATACTTCTCACTGATTGGTGGACGCGCTAGGATTTTTTTCTAAAACCTGAATGGTCCCTGGCGGTCCGATTTGCAGTGGAAACACTCACGAGAATATACCGGTCCCATCCTAATCGCTCCAAATTTACTACTGACCCGAACCGTTCCGTGCAGTGGAAACAAGGCATTACAGTTCAACAAATAGGCTTAGGTTAAGCTTAGTACACATTGGCCAAATGTCAGGACGCAGTACCTTGCGCGAGAGGTGTTCCTGAGGGAAAGACCGTTAGATGAGTGGAATACGAAGCTCAGAAGATTGGTCTGGGAGGAGATGAGGCTGGACGCCAGCTACAGAGCCCTCCAGTGGTTCGCGGCTCAACTGTGGCCAGATACAGCAGATGGCAGCCTGACAGAAGGCGTTGGCTATGGAGGCCCAGACTTTGGCAGCGATGAGGAGTGGCGGCTGGAGGACATCCTGCACTTCCGAGATGAGGTGCTGGACCTCCCAGTAGAAGCGTGTGACCTGGAGGAATTGTAGTTTCTGGTTGAGCAGGAATGGGAGCTCTAGATTGCCTACAAGCGGCTGTTTGACAGTGATCAGCAGCCCGGCATGGCTCCCATTGCCTGGGACTGCATTGGGGAAATAGCGGACAGTCACAAAGATGCAGAGCAAATAGGGCCAGGGGTGTCCCTACATTTTCCCATCCTAACCGCAACGGAAGAATCTCAGATGATATAGAGGGCACTGCGAGTGCTAGACTTCCGGAATGCACCGGAGGTTCCCCAGGCAGCGAGACAAGCTAATAGCATAAAGGTCTCAGAAGGTAGAATTGAAAGGGGTGCTGGAAGGATGGTAAATTGTGATCTGCAGCAAGTCCAGAGTATCGCATTCGGTGCCCCAGCAGAAGTGATGGCCACAAAGCAGAGTGCCGCTGGCCTCTGCCCACCCTCAGAGTTAGATCCAGGGAGTCTGAGGGATGACCTCAGTTAGCTGTTTTCCCAGCACTTGGACATTACCCCAGTGTTTATCCCCCCAGCAGAAGTGCTGGCTATGGGGCAGAGTGCTGCTGGCCCCTGCCCAGCCCTCAGTATGTTATGTGCGGTTTTGCTCCCCAGCGCTACAGTCATACTTTTCCTTTTCCTGTTTGCCTGGGATGGGAATTTGTGACTAACGCAGGTTCAGACCACTCGAGGGTCAGGGACCTGGTTAGTCTGCTTTTAAAAGGGGAGAAATGTGACAGAACCCACTGTCGCTGTGTGTTTTGGAAGGGGCTGTGGGCTCGCCACCTACCCACAGACTATGGCCCAGCAGAGAATGTGAGATTTGGAGGGCTATTTGCCATCTCCCACCACCTGGAAAAGATGCCAAGTCCAGACATTTGTGTTCACGCTCGCCGGTTCATCGGAACTGGTTGAACGCGGTATCTGTGGCTGGGCTCATGGAGTTGTTTTCCGGCCACCTAAGACTATTGGCCCGGCTGGGCTAAATATATACTTTTATTCCACAAACAATGTACTTTTAGCTGATAAAGGCATATACAAGATGGCGGTATTCCCAAAGCGTGGGACTATGAGACTTGGGGACAAAATGGCATTGAGATAATGTAATGTAATGTAATGCTACATCCCTTTTCCCCCTCCTCTTGTTGCTGTGATTAAATGTGTTGGGTCATGGCACATAGACAAAAGGTCTGGAGACACATCTCAGCAGGGGATGTGTAAGGAGGGGCTGCCTGCTTATCATAATCCCTTTATGTGTTTCAACTGCAGTTGTTTGAATATACAAGTGTTGAGTTTCCATTGGTTCTTCCTCGTCCCCTACCCCCTCTATGACAAGGCTAAGGGGGGTGTTCCTAACTGTGTTTAAAAGTGTATGTTTGGTACTTAATAAAGAGTTTTATGCTCTGTATGTTTATCCCTAAGCACATGTGTGGCTTTTCTTGTGATTGAGGGGTTAAGGGCTGGTCATGGTGAGTCTGCAGGCTGCGAGTGCGTTTGGAGGACAGGAGACACAGGTCTGGCGTAGGTGCCCAGCCGTGGTATCCGAGATCTGCCACAGTCATTATTTGGTATTGTTTGTAGAATTTTTAGGAAAGTAATGATAAATTAATTTTGGAAAAATGCTGTAGCATAAACAAAAGTGCTTTCCGGATGCACTGTACCACATGCTTGTAGACATGCTTGTTACCACAGCAGGTGTGGTTAAAAATTAGTGATTTATTTTGTACTGGGGCAGATTCAAAGTGAATAGAATGTAGTAGTGCTGCACACTGTAATGCATCATGTTGCAGTGCATGTGTTACTATGAAGGACAAAGCTTTACTTTCATAAAGTCTCACCATGAAATTTAATCAACGCAGTTGGCTTCTAACATAGTCCCAGACCAGTCCTAAGCCATGCCCTCTAAGAGGGACATAGCTTAGGGTGGGGACAATGGCGGAAGCCAACTGCTTTAATAAAACTTCATGGTAAGATATTATGGAAGTATGGTTTTGTCATTCATTTTTTTTATATGTGCTGAGCATGATGAGCTCCCAAAGCCAATGCCCAGCGCGGAGAGGGACCAAAGGTATATGCTAAGGATTTGGAGCAGTGCATGGCGCATGTGTTACTGGTATACAAGGTAGTTAGAATGGGCCCTTACTTACTCATAACTCGTCATCTTCTGGCTAAGTTTTCTCTACTAGATATCCCAGTCACAGCCTCCGCCCTACTGGCTACAAAGCCTGGAAGGTCCTTACAGCGCCTTGAAAAAGTATTCATTCCCCTTGAAATTTTCCACATTTTGTCATGCTACAACCAAAAACATAAATGTATTTTTTTGTGATTTATTGTGATAGAACAACACAGAGCGGCACATAATTGTGAACTTTTTTTAAAATAAATATCTGAAACGTGTGGCGTGCATAAGTATTCAGCCTTCTTTTCTCTGATACCCCTAACTAAAATCTAAAGAAGAAAACAATTGTTGGGACTTTATATGAGACCATGACTATACAGTGCACAGGTCTCCATCCCTAAATAGTTGAAGAAAAGATGGCAATGGGGACAAGGAAAGGACAGGGCAGGGGCAACGGGACTTTATATGAAACAAAACACTGGGGCAGGATGAGTCAATGAATAAGGTAGACACAACATTTAATAGTTACATCATTGAGCATAGTACATAAAATGACATTCATAATACATCCATAAAAACAATACCGGGTATGGTATAAAATGATTGGTAAATCATATCAAACATGGTAACCACTTATTCTATAAAGTGCATAGTAGCCCATGATTCTCATAGATGTCGGTAGTGTACCCAAATGTTGAACATATTAAGGTAGTACATTGGAATAGCATTGATTAATGACTCAAACTTATCAGTAAAACCCATGGTGACTTCATGATTGCTGTAATATGACATGAATGGATAATGAGGCTCGACGCATTTCGTGGAGTAATATCCACTCATCGGGAGCAGTAATTGGGGTCATCTGTAGGTTGTAATGTACAATGATAAAAAATAGTAGCTATTGTTGTAAATGATGAAGAGCACCGGGGGACAATATACAGACCTCGCGGGAGCTAAGGTGGTAAAAGAATGGCAGCAGGACAGTCCAGAAGTTCGAAACAAAGGGCTAAAGATTAGCCCTTTCACTGGTAAATAGGTAGGTAGGAGCCCAAATGGCATTGTTAATAGGTGAGATGAGGTGTGCCATGAAAGAGGATAGAGATGGGACGCCCGCCAGCATGATCCCGCCAACGTCACGCTCATACGTGCGATAAGAGAGGACATCTAAAATCTAGATGAACCAATTGTCTTCGGAAGTCATAAAATTTGTAAATAGAGCCCACCTCTGTGTAATTTATTCTCAGTATAAATCCAGTTGCTCTGTGAAGCCCTCAGCAGTTTGTTAGAGAACCTTGGTGAACAAACAGCATCATGAAGGCCAAGATACACACCAGACCAGATAAAGTTGTGGAGACGTTTAAAGCAGGGTTTGGTTATAAAAAAAATATCCCAAGTTTTGAACATCTCATGGAGCACTGTTCAATCCATTATCTAAAAATGGAACAATTATTCCACAACTGCAAACCTACAAAAACATGGCCGTCCACATATACCGACAGGCCAGGCAAGGAGAACAGAGCAGAGATCCACAGCTCAGGTGGGATAATCTGTCCAAATGACAACTATTAGTCGTGCACTCCACAAATCTGCCCTTTTTTGAAGAGTGGCAAGAAGAAAACCATTGTTGAACGAAAGCCATAAGAAGTCCAATTTGCTGTTTGCAAGAAGCCCTATGTTAATGAGGTATGGAGCCAAGTACAGGGTATTAAAATAAAACCTGTTAGAGTCTGCAAAAGACTTGAGACTGGTGCGGAGGTTCACCTTCCAGCAGGACAACAACTCTAAGTATACATCCAGAGCTACAATGGAATGGATTAGATCAAAGCATTTTCATGTGTTATGCCGTGTACACACGATCGAAAATCGAAAATCTCACATCAAACTTTTCTTGTCGGAAATTCCGACCGTGTGTTCGCAGCATTAGAATAGCCCAGTCACAGTCCAGAGCTAAATCCAATTGAGAATCTGTGGCAAGACTTGGAAATTTCTGTTCACAGACTCTCTCCAATCTGACAGAGCTTGAGCTAATTTGTAAAGAAGAATGGGCAAAGATCTCACTCTCTAGGTCTCCAAAGCTGGTAGAGACATATCCAAAAGGACTTGTGGCTGTAAATGGGTGGTTCTACAAAGTATTGACTGAGGGGGCTGAATACAAATGCAAGCCATACTTTTCACACATTTATTTGTAAAAAAAAAATTGAAAACTATTTATCATTTTCCTTCCACTTCACAATTAAGTGCCATTTTGTGTTGCTCTGTCACATAAAATTCCAATAAAATAAATTTACGTCTTTGGTTTTAAAATGCCAAAATTTGGACAATTTCAAGGGGTATGAACATTTTTTCAAGGCACTGTATACACAATTTAATGTGTGTTTTTGGATTGCCACCTTTTATCTGCCCCTGAATAGGAGTCAAAGTATCAACACTATGAAAACTGCAAATTAATAGGGAGCCTATTTAATTAAATTCCAGTCAGTTACAATTTGTGTCAATGTGGCCATATTTGGACTTGTCAAATACATTATTGACAAACCTCGATTCTTTCAGGAGGCACAATGGACACTCCCATGAAAATCATGAATGTATGTGAATTATACCGAGTTGGTCACACAAAACCCCCAAGTCACTTAAAAGGAAATGGTGTTACTCATTGAAACCAAATTCCCCATTTTAAATAAAAAATACAAATATATTAGTGTTTGCTATGATTAACTACATATACTTTGTAGATGTTAAAATTAAGCTTCAATATAATTACAGGTTATATATAATAATATAAACATCATTGCTAAATACAGAAAGGTGATACGTCATACCTACAAGGGAGACAAATAAAATGAAAAAATTACTTACTCTAGAGGAGCAAAGAAACAGAATTTAAAGTATTTATGAATGAAAACCCAGCCAATCAAATGTAAACAGGCACAGCCCCATCATTAAAGATTTTGCCCCATTTTCCATCATTAAAATCTAACACAATTACCTTTTTTTGCAGGCAGTGGGGTATCCCTGAATCCCCAGAGGTTTTGGGCTTTAGTAATCATACCTATTTGAGGATATCCCTGATACCATCCTGAGGGGGGTACCTCATCTTCTGGGTGCTCTTGTGCCTGCCAAAAAGATAGAACGTACTGATTGGCCATACACTGGTGTGAGGTTTTTGAGATTACATGGCCCATGAATATTTTAAAGAGGAGGTCTGTCCAAAAAAAAATATTAAAAGCCAGCGATCCCCCCCGCCCCAATTTTACTTACCTGAGCCCTGAATCTCCATGTGCGCGATCCCGTGTTGTTCTCTCGAATGGCTGATCGGCTCCTTATTGGCTCAATCAATTGATCAATCAAATCCGGTGACGCGGCCACCGGAGGGCTTCCCATAGGGGGTTAGCTCTTGCGGGGAGGATCTAAGACAGCCGCCATGGGACCCCAGAAGATGACGTTCGGGGCCACTCTGTGCAAAACAAACTGCACAGTGGAGGTAAGTATGATATGTTTGTTATTTAAAAGAAAAAAAAAAAAACTTTAGTGTTCCTTTAATAATAGGACACTTATCTGCCCTGAAGTCCAACAATGGCGGCATGTTTCCATCAGCTGTCGGGCGCCATTGTGGGTAAGGGAACCTGGCAGTGTAGCCTTACGGCTTCACGATGGGGAACCATACTGCGCATCCATGAGGCCCTGCTCCTCTTTCCCACTGGCCCGGCGACAGGGAGGAGGAGGGAGCCCCGCAGTGGTGTCATGGGCCACGACACGGACTCCCGGAAGTGGGACCAGGTATCCTGCCCCCCCCCCCCGAAAGGTGCCAATTGTGGCACCGGAGGGGGAGAGGAGACAAATAAATGGAAGTTCCACTTTTAGGTGAAACTACAAATTAAATTGCTACTCCATTGAAACTCTTGATGAAGCAGCAATAGTGAGCTGTGAAAGAGTCAAGGTCACCCAATTTTACTTTGAAATCCACCCCTGAACAAAAGTTATACGTATTTCTATGTAATACAACTTATGTATCTTGGTCGTGAAAATTAGGGTGGCTCGGTTTTTTAGATAAAAAGAAGGTTGGGTTGCTTTCTTGGATAAAAAGAACCTTTACAAAATAGTTGCTGAGTTTTCAAAATATCTGTTTTGGGGCCATGTAGTGCCATCTAGATAGGGTGAGGGCACATCATTCCAATGAGGAGACCTCCTCTGGGCTGCCAGGAATGAAGGGGGAAGAATGTATTAATAAAAGTAAATAGGACAGTTTAAGACTGAAGAGGGTACCTAAAAGTGGGGCAGAAACATCTAATTGATTAATCAACAACTAATCCATTATGAAAATAGTTGTCAACTATTTCCAAAATTCATTAGTTGGTCAGCTGATTAGTTGGCCTGCATACATAATGCATTATTTGTTTATGTAGCACTACCCCCGGAGGAGCTGCTGGTTGGTTTTGGATCTATGGTCTGGTGGTCAACCCCTGAAAGTGTCTCCAATCCCTCCCTTGGCACAACTGGTAGAATGGGAGTTGTGGACCCCAGTAAATCGTTGGAGGGCACAATATCCCGTTACACTATAGCAAATTATGCAAATTAGTGGTTACCTTGAGTTGAATGGATCCTGCAGTATGACAGATGTACATAGATTTCAGTGTGACCAAAGTGTCACAAACCAGGGTAAAACCGTGATAAACTGCCCTGCAGAGTCAGTAACAGTAATAACAAATAGGTGTAAGTTAAACTACAATGTCTATGCAGACCTGTGCAATCACACAGCAAGGGGATTCCCTCAATAAGACATCCACATTGAAGCACCCCCTTGCCAAGTCTCACCCAGCTCTCTCTCTACAATACTGCACAGTATAATAAAATCCAGTTACTCAATTAAAGAATTTGAAATGGATATCCATAATCTGCGATAACTAAGTAGGCAGTCTTTAAATGGTATACTCAACTAACGTGGTTTGTTTGATCAGACTAAATCTCGGTTCAAATTATCCCAAGAGTCTGTGCACTGATACATAGGCATGCGTTGGCGTGCAAGAGGTAATTTGTAATCCAATAATATGGCAAAAGAGCCCCAAACAGTGAAATCACGTTGGCTAATGTGGACGATCAACCCTCCAACAACACAGTCAGTAGGTCTTTGGGCAGGTGCCCGTCTCACCCAACCAGTTCAGGCCTTGTCCTTCCGTGACACATCATTAGCGATCTCCGATTACAATCCTGCTAGACGGCAGTCTCCGGTTCTCAGACAGGTCGCAGGGATACTGGAAGCCCGTCCGATCACTCCGTCAGAGGTTCTATCGCTCCTCCTCAATGGCGCTCTGCCCGGGCGTAGGTAGGACTCAGTTCTGGCCTACTTCCGTGGAGACACTTCCACAGGTGTCCTCCTGGGTTGAAGAGGCGGTCCAGAGAGAGCGCTCCAAACACGTCCCCTCCTTTAAATTACCTCCCCCAGCAGGCTGTGCGGAAGGCAAAGCATCCTGGGATTGTACAGCTGCTCTCTGGGTAATGTAGTTTATTACAGGCCAGGGAAAATGGAGACTCTTTTCTCCTTGTACTCAATCTCCCAACACTCTCTGCGGTACCAGAACAAAAGGTAAACAACAGGTGGCGCTAACTCATCTCGACCACAGGAGGGAGCAGAGATCCTTCTCGATCAGCAAATGGTAGTCTTTTATATCACATTAAAAAGGTTGATATCCTGCTAAATTTACATATCAGGAAATACAGTGCAACACACATACAGCTTAGTACACCATTCATACATGTCAGTACAGTAAGTGCCTGAAAACATGTGAATGTGTAAGGAGAAATGCCTCATAAGAAATGTAGTCCTGGGCAGGAAGTGAGTGGTTGTAAAGGCAGTATTAACCCTTTTTCGGCCGAATACCGCCGCATTCTGCCACAATTCCGACAGTATAGCACTGCTATACCGCCACCGCACCTCCCGCCCCAGTGTGAAAGGGGCCTTAAAGTAAACTTTTACAAGTATTGTGCATTATATTTAAAATGATCATATCCATGAAAAAAAAAGTCTCAGCTTTTAGTGCTACTTTAATATAAAAGATTTGTATCTCCCTTCCACCCTTCATATAGCTGAAAATCTGATTTATTGTTAAAAAGCCCATATATACTTCTTCTGGGTGTGTTTATTTCTATATATGTGATATAAGTAATATATATTATTACTTTCACTGTTTCACAGTATAAATGAACCCATTTTAGTAGCAAGTATCTGCTCTTTGCGTACTATAAAGAACTCATTTTAGTTTTTTAAACCTCTTAACCACTTAAGACCCGGACCAATACGCTGGTAAATGACCCAAGGTGTTTTTGCGATTCGGCACTGCGTCGCTTTAACAGACAATTGCGCGGTCGTGCGACGTGGCTCCCAAACAAAATTTGCGTCCTTTTCTTCCCACAAATAGAGCTTTCTTTTGGTGGTATTTGATCACCTCTGCGATTTTTATTTTTTGCGCTATATACAAAATAGAGCGACATTTTTGAAAAAAAACCACTATTTTTTACTTTTTGTTAAAAAAAAATCAAATAAACTAAATTTTAGTCAAACATTTAGGCCAAAATTTATTTAGCCACATGTCTTTAGTAAAAAAAAAAAATCGCAATAAAAAAAAATAGCTACCTAGCGGGAACAGCGACACGAATACAGCGATCAGAAAAATGATCGCTTAGTGACGCTGGCAATAGGGAGTGAAAGGGTTAACTAGGGTGGTGATCAGGGGGTTAAAACTTTATTAGGGGGGGTGGGGGGGCTATCCTGAACCTAACACTAACTGTTTTTTACAGTGCCTGTCACACTGACACTAAATGCAGTGATTAAATCACTGCATTCAGTAACACTGTGACAGGGGGTGGGGGGGGGCGATCACAAGGGGTTAATATGCCTATGTGAGTGTGTGTCAGTGTTGTGTTGGTGCACACTTACTTGTCATGTCTTCTCTCATCAGCAGCGCTGGGAAACAGCGCTGCGATGAGAGAATACATCATTTCCTCCTTCCTGTGTAAACACAGGAGGAGGAAGTGACAGGCTGGGAGCGCGCTCCCATTGGCTGGGAGCGATCGCGGGGGGGGCGGAAAACACGGACATCCGCCCGCAGATCCCGGATCGCTCCCAGAGGTAGGGAGACCCCCGCACGCCGCGGAGGGGGTCCCGATGGGACCCCCGAATCGCACTCAGGCGGGGACGTAAATTTACGCCCTTGTGCCTGTACGAGCCATGTTGTGGCCGTATATGTGCGTGCGGGGGTCTTTAAGTGGTTAATGACAGGTGATACAAAAAAAAGCATGCTGCTGTTACTAAACATCTTAGACCTGGTTTACACCTATGCGCTTTTTGGTGCTTTTTGCAGAAAGGCACTACAGTTCATTTATATAATATATTACAGTTCTGTCTGAAAATCTGCAAACTAGTCTTTAAAGTGGAGTTTCCATCCCAACATTTTTTTTTCATTATTGTGCTCATTAGACCTAAAAAAAATAAAATAAAAAAATAAATAAAACGTTTTTACTCATCTGGAAATGCCTGTTGCTATGCGGTCCCACAAAATCTGCCTCTGGAATCACCTAGGATTCTGACATCATCTCCCTCTAATGCTCCTGGGAAATGTGTGTCATCATCGAGTGCGCTACCCAATTATCACTCCCCATCCAAGACTTCCAGGAAGTAAGTGCTTGTGGGCTTCACAGTGCCCACAAGCAAAATGACAACGATGTGGTCATTTTTAAATAGTTATGCGGAGCGGCGGCGGATTGTAAAATAGTGAGTGACCGGATTTATATTATTAAAACGCATGATAAAAGGACATACATTTAAAAAATGCTAATTGTGGTTCGAACACCGCTTTAATGATTTTTTTCATTACCGGTAAATAAAAAATTGGATCTCTGAGTCTGATGATATTTACTAGATTCTGAAAGGTAACACCTGTAAGGTAATGAAGGTAATGTCCTATTCTGACTTACTGCCTTTGATCTGGGTGCGTGGATTACTACGACCGGTCGGGTAATCAAGACGCTAGTACACAAGTATTAAGTGTAGCGAGATTACAATTTTTATTTTTAGGCTATAGGTTATATTTGTTGTCTGTGCATGGGAGCCACATGGGAGGTACCCATTCGTGGACCAATTATATTACAATATGTTTTTTGTACAAAATTTTCCTGGAGATAATGTATTAATGTATATTTGACAGATAAAATAAAAGTTTGCTTAGAGATAATGGGTAGGTGACAGATAAAAATATATTTCAACCACATTAGCACATATGTCTATAACATTTTAACACCTTCTGAAAAACGTTAGCAAATACATTTATTTTCAGCAATGGTGGCGTCCTTGCTCAAGCCGCAAGCTCTTAAGTTTCCTGTCTTCTCTTGTAGTTCACCCGGGCAAACTTAGAACATTTAATCTTAAAGGTTAATAAGAGTTCAAGTTAGCGAGCATAATATGAAAGTTAATATAAAGCTGATATGATATCATAAAGGGAAAAAGGTAACCCCGCTTTCCTATCAGGTTATTATCGGATTAATCAAAACAATAATCACACAACGAATCGATTATCGGTATTTGCAACCCTACCTAATAGGGAGACAAAAAACAACCAAAGCAAGTAAGTCTAATAGTTTAAGGCAAAAATGTGTCTAACAGTGTGGATCAGAGTCATGGGCATCACATCTCGTAGCCACAAAGCCCAACTTCTGCAGGGAGAAATAGACACTGTTCACTGGCACTGTTCATAATGGAGGGGTTTGCATCTTTTCTAGCAACACAGGAAAATGGTAATACAAAAATGACTTGCCTTGAAATATCACTCCAATAAACAAGATCCAGTGAAACAAACACACTAAAAAGGATACTAAAGGTTTGAGTTTTATTTATTTTTTAAATAACAAACATGTCATACTAAGAGCCGGTTCACACTGGAGCGACCTGGGATTCAACTTCAAGTTGCCCCAAGTTGCCCCAAGTCGCGTGGTCGAGAAAATTTATGTAAGTGAATGGGAGCCGTCTTAATGTACACTACTGAAGTTGCTCCGACTTCAGAAAAGGTTCCTGTACTACTTTAATCCGACTTCTAGGCAACTTGTACCAATTGATTTTAATAGAAGTCGCCCAGAAGTAGGATCACTGTCTTAACTGAAGCAACAATACAGGAAGATAACATACATTTCTCAGGCAAACCCCTCCTTCCTCCCTCCCACAGAGCTGATTGTTATTTGATTGGCCGCTGGAAAGCCTCCTGTCCTGGAGGCGACTTGAAGTTGCCTTGTACTGTCCTGGAGGCAACTTGAAGTTGCCTTGTAAGTTGCCTGATGATTCATACTCAAGTCGGGTCTTCTTCTGGGTGTGTTTATTTCTATATATGTGATATAAGTAATATATATTATTACTTTCACTGTTTCACAGTATAAATGAACCCATTTTAGTAGCAAGTATCTGCTCTTTGCGTACTATAAAGAACTGATTTTAGTTTTTTAAACCCCTTAATGACAGGTGATACAAAAAAAAGCATACTGCTGTTACTAAACATCTTAGACCTGGTTTACACCTATGCGCTTTTTGGTGCTTTTTGCAGAAAGGCACTACAGTTCATTTATATAATATATTACAGTTCTATCTGAAAGTCAGTTGCCTCCCAAAGTCGTGCTGGAAGTCGTGTTGCCCCTGTGTGAATGGGCTCTTACCTCCACTGTTCGTTTTGCACAGAGGGGCCCTGAACATCCTCTTCTGGGGTCCCTTGGCGGCTGTCGCAGCTCCTCCCCACATTAGATAACCCCCTTGGAGAAGAGACTTTTTACGAGGGGGTTACGTTGCGGGCGCGCTCCTGTGTCATACACTTGGCGTCCATAGACGCCCGTGTCATTGTATTTGATTGACAGCAGCAGTAGCCAATGGCTGAGTTGCTATCAATCTATCCAATCACGCCAGGACTCTGCGGAGAAGAGGGCGCTGGGGACGTGCCGAGCAGGTGAATGGGCTCAGGTAAGTAAAACTGGTTGCTGGGGGGCGGTGATTGCCAGGCGTTTTTTCACCTTAATGCATAGGATGCGTTAAGGTGAAAAAACACTAACCTTTACAACCCCTTTAAAACATATCCATGTTTTTAAGCATATTGAAACCTATCAGACTATAACCCCCAAAGTTACAGAATTAGCAAGATTTGTGTCTTGTAGGAGACATGAGGGAGTAGAGTTTTTTAGGAGTAGATTTTAAAAGATTATTTACGTATATAAAGATAATTTATTTTACATATACAAAAAAATATATATGCATTTTCTTTTCCCAAGAACTGACGCATAAAGATTCCCTACCTCTACAGCTGTCAGTTCTTTAGAACGGTGAACTGTTTTTCTAAAGATCGCCTGCCATCCTCAGGACAAACTTAGAACTACAGCTTAAGCTACAGTATACCATTGTTTCAAAACTGTTTATGGATTTCCCTCTTTCTGAAAACTAGTTTCTCAAGTAGCCAATTTTGTGGGTTAACTAGTATTAATAATTTATTTTTATGAGCTTATTTATAACTACCATCCCTTACTCCTGTATAGATGTTATCTTTTCAAGCAATCTATGTTTTTTTAAAAACTGAAATTCTTAATTATGTTGTTATTATGCTTTTACATATGATTTATTAATTGCTAAAGCTGCAAGATGTTAAAATAAATTTAATAGAACAAACAATGTTCTTGCTTATGTTTACAATATCTACTAATATACTGTATACGGGTGCTATAAAGACAATAAACTCTTTATAAAGGCTATATCCATATTATAAAATCACTAAAAACTACAATTCTCAATGTTTAAGGACATTACATATATGGGA
Organism: Rana kukunoris; assembly: GCA_029574335.1. NCBI lineage: Eukaryota > Metazoa > Chordata > Amphibia > Anura > Ranidae > Rana > Rana kukunoris. The sequence continues at coordinate 58,841,269 of CM056050.1, read as the reverse complement.
GTACTGATCTACCGGAATGTGGTCTGTAATGAATGGTATGTGTATTTGACCAACGTTGGAGTATTGTTGTTGCTATTTGGGTGTTTATATTGTTGTTTTTATCAAAGTTTTTTAATGAATTGGATTTACATTGTGAACATATTTCTTGTGTTTTTGTGAATTATATTGGGAAGTGTACTTGAGAGGGATACATAGGGGTTCTGTCAATTACAGGCATACCCCACTTTTAAGTACACATTGGTGTTTATTTACTAAAGTTAGAAAGTGCAAAATCAAGCTCACTTTTGCATATAAACCAATAGGCTTCATAACCCCAGCTTGTTCAATTAAGCCTGGTAATAAAACCTTGAAGCTTGTTGGTTTCTATGCAGAAGTGAGCCTGGTTTTGCACTCTCCAGAAATAGTAAATAAGTCTAATTGTGTACTTAAAGGTGGGGTATGACTGTATACCTCCAACGCGTTTTTGACCTATAAATAAATACTCCAATGTTTTTGGTCATTTGCTTTTCAGAATATGGTGGAGTGTGGAGCACTGGGCACAGTATCAAAGTGCACTGGTGGCAACAGGGATTAATATTATGAGAACTTCATCATCTATGGAGACGTTTAGGGGTTGATTTACTAAAACTGGAGAGTGGAAAATCTGGTGCAGCTGAGCATGGTAGCCAATCAGCTTCTAACAGTATCACTCCCCCCTCCCCCGGTCGGTCAGGTCTGGAGCACTTAACCGATCTATGGTGGGCAGCGCTTCTCCTGGATTTCACCAGTGGCTTCTCCCGCTCAGCGGCAGCATCTTCCCTGTCCCCTGCTCTACACGGGCATAGTGGCGGCTTCTGTTTCCTCCCTCCTCCTTGGCTGCCAATTTGGACTCTTACCTTTTCGCCCCAATGGGAAAACAGGTCTCAAACCCACTTCTGATTGGCCAAATTGAGGATCAGTGTTTCAATAGTGAATATTCATTCGCTGCTGTAACACCTGGGTGGGCCCGTAGCGCAATGCTACGGGCCCAAATAAGGAATGTTAGGTACGTCAATAAACACACCCACCACTGTAATCCAGGCACCTGGTGTCCCGAAAGGGGCCAGACGCATGAATAGGGGGTGGCGGCCATGGACTGAATAGAGTATTGGGGGGTGTTGGCTGTGGATAGAAGGGGCAACACTCGGGTGCCCCTAATGGACAGGCCGCCCTGTTTTCCACAATATCCAAATGAAAAAAATAGTTTTTACAGGAGTTCCATTTGAACAAAAAAATAGCACACAAGCCCCTTAGTTGACTTATTTTTCTTTATACTGGGGCAATACAATGCTGCTTATCCCACCGTACTCTGAAAATGAGTCAGCAAGATTTTTAAAATGTATCCAAAGCCAAACATTGTTTTTTTCTCTTTTGGATAGAGTAGGGAATAGTAATTTTACTTTTTTCTCCCCTATTGCCATTTCCCTTCACTTTCTAACCTGGTGAGCCAACAAGAAGTTAGAATAAATGTCTAAAATGTGAGGGAAATTCTTCTTTTACACCAGTTACCAAAACAGTCGCATTGGGAGATTTATCTTTTACCACAAATTTTAGGTTTACGATCACTTTTTGTCAGTGGTTATCAAGACAAAGAGTAGGGATGCACTTGGGTTTGATCAGATTCAGTTTAAACCAGGAGGAAGCTGTCAATGCCAGGCCAATCAGTTGCTGGCCAGTTGCAAGTACACAAAGGTATGGATATGCTTCTGCATCACTGACCTACTCTGGCCACATGATCGTAATAGAACAATGGCCTAATATTACCATGTGGCTAAATTAAGTTAAAGCGGAGTTTCACCCCTAAAAAAAAATGTAACATTGCATTCAGGCAAGTTTTTAGAATGACAATCGGCTGTTTTTTTTTTAAATCGTTGCGGTACATACCGTTTTTTATATATATGTTCACCGCGGCTTCCGGGTATAATCTTTGGGACTGGGTGTTCCTAATTGATTGACAGGCATCCTGACCGACGCATACAGCGCATCACGAGTTGCCGAAAAAAGCCGAACGTCGGTGCGCAGGCGCCGTTTAGAACCACACCAACGTTCGGCTTCTTTCGGCAACTCGTGACACACTGTATACATCGGTCAGGATGCCTGTCAATCAATTAGGAACGCCCAGTCCCGAAGATTATACCCAGAAGCCGCGGTGAACATATATATAGAAAACGGTATGTACCGCAACGATTTTTAAAAAAACAGTCGATTGTCATTCTAACAACTCGCCTAACTGCCATGTTAAAACATTTTTTTTAGGTGAACCTCCGCTTTAATGATGTCAGAAGCATCCCTGTCCCTTTATGTTTTTGTAACTGTGAAGCAGGGAATACCCTGCCTGTAGCTGAACATGTGTTTGGACCAAATCCAAGAAGAATTCAAGCACAGGAAGAACCTCCTTAGGAGGTACATAGACAATACAAACCTGAGAGAGGTTCTGATCCTCAACTCCTTCATTCAAAAAAACGGCATACCCTTTAAGAAGAGAATTATTAATGAATAAACAAAACAAATGATGCAACAAAAATCCTAAAAAGGAACCATTTATATTGGCATTGGTAATGGTTATAGAATTAGCAACTTGTTTAAAATTAGTAACCTCGTATAAACATATGTCCCTTTCTGAGATATATACACAGCCTAAGGAATATTAACCCAAAAGAATTCTGTTATTTCCATAGCATGTCAGGAAATGAGGAGGATGTTACTATCTGTGTAAAGATCAGGCTATCGTAATCTAAGGAAAGGAAGAAGTCTATAAACTCAACAACATAGTGACTCATGTCTATCTGAATTCACACCAATGTGTTGGTGATAATAAAGAGCATACTAGGCAGCCCAAGAGCCCACATATGTTGTAACATTTAGGATAATTCATGTGCAGGCAATTTGGCCCGTACACATACCTGTTTGTAAATACTTAAAAGAAACTTCAGGCTAGATCTATAGTTTAGTTATATTCAAAGAAATTGTAAACTAACTTATCTAGTTAATCTTTTTTGTTATTGATGCTCTGTTGGGGAAAATATGTACCCTTAGGCTCCATTCACATCTGAGCGTCAAAACGCCGGACGCCCGTCACGCTTGTTGCTCGAGATGTGAAATAACATTGCGGTCTATGGAGACTGTTCACATCTCCACGCCTGTCGCCTGAAAAAAAGTCCCGGACCCTTTTTTTCAGGCGACATTGGCGTTCGTTCATAGACCGCAATGTTAAAGAAAGAAAAAAAAAAAAGTTTCATCTACAGGCGGCAAGATAAGCCGCGTACGCAGCGTATCGTGTCGCCTAGGTGTGAATGCAGCCTTAAGGACTTTTGTCTGTAAGCAAAGCATCTCAGCAATATGGTGTTACTCTGTGTAGCCATGACCACATCTAGCTATTACACATAATGGTGTTTAAGTAAAAATCACTAGAGACCAACTCATGCATAGAAGAAAAAGCATTGCTAGGTGCTAGAACATACCTCCTGTAATAATTTTGAGTCCTTCAAAACTCTCCCTGAATCTATAGGACTATCGGTGGAAAACAGAAAAGATTCACACCCTTAAATAAGAGCACAGTTGTTGTCTTTATTGATGTTATATTATTTAATAAATGTATTTTCTAAAATAAATGCATTTCTATAAATATTCATAAGTTAATTTGTTAAAAGTATATCTAAACACACACAATAAAAATGTAATATATTGCGGTATGTCAGCTCTTAGACTCCTGGTGCCCAACCTGCAGCCCTTTGGCACTTTTTCTCCAGCCCTTGGGGCCCCTGTGGACACTATTCTGTGTTTCCCTGTTACCCTGTTATAGCAGTGATTTGTAGCAATCTCATGTACTGTCTCCAGTCTATGGATGTCTCCTGAAGCATGTCCCCCATCTCCAGAAACTCCTACAGTATGTTAACAGTGTCCTGTAGGATGTGCGCAGTCTCTGACAATCTCCTGCATTATATCTGCAGTCTCTGTCCATCTCTTGCATCATGTTTGTAGTCTCTGATCATCTCTTGTATTATGTCTGTAATCTGTAAAATTAAAAAAAAAATTTACATGATTTTATTGGTGGCTGTTTTTTATATATATATTGTTGATGCACTGATTCACTTTATCACTCGCCTGATGAAGAGGTCCTGTGTGACCTCGAAACGTTGCACTATTGTGATGTTTGTTTTGCATTACATTTTTTTTTTTAATCTTTTTTTTATTTGCATTACATTTTTTAGACGTAATCGGACGATCCACAGTGTGCTGACGAATACAGGCATACCCCACTTAAAAGTACACAGTGGGGTTTATTTACTAAAGCTGGAAAGCGCAAAATCAGGCTCACTTCTGCATGGAAACCAATGAGCTTCTAACCCCAGCTTGTTTAATTAAGCCTGGTAATAAAACCTGGAAGCTCATTGGTTTTTATGCAGAAGTGAGACTGGTTTTGCGCTTTCCAGCTTTAGGAAATAAACCTCATTGTGTACATAAAAGTGGGGATATGCCTGTATGTTTGTTTGTAGTCTGTAACCATCTCCTGTATTATGTTCATAGTCTCTAATCGTCCCTTGTAACATGCCCATAGTATTTAACGATATCCTGTTGTGTGTCTTCTGTCTCTGACACTGAATATTCACTGGAATGCATGTGCAGCTCTTTTGTGATGTTAAGGGCCCCACTTAATGCTTCCATAGCAAGAAAGTTATCCACAACTACCCTAGATGGTGCAACTGCATTAGTTTTCATTTTCCAGGCCCTAGATCCCATCCACCCACCATCTAATGAAGATGAACAAAGGTAGACATATTTGAAGTTCAGTCTAGGTCAAAAATATGTCTCCTTACATAAATTACAGGGTAAAAATGAATGTAGTCACCCAGGAACAGGAAGTGTGCTGTTCACAGAATCACAACAGAATTACCACAGAATCAAAAGAAAATTTGATATTGGGTTTAGGGTTCAGATACACTTTAACAATTATTTCAATCCTTCCACTTACATGGAGATGTTATTGACAACGATGTGTAACGTTTAAGATCTATTTGCCGACCTGATACAAACCTTCAAGCCCATAAGTGAGCTTTACCGTGGCCACTGTGTTGGAACACAAGTATTCCAAATGTCCAGTAATAATTAGAAATGAATTGGAGAGTGGAATATCTCCTGCGCCCGGGTAGAAGCGAAGTGGCAGAACTTCAACACAAAGGCTGCCAGAATATTAGGTATAGAGCCTGTTCGTTTACAGTGTGAGTTCCATATAATTGAACTTACGGTGACAGGGAGTCGGGTAGAGTTGGGGGGCTTGATGTATGACACACTGGAGAGTTTTATAAGTCAAAGGCATAAGCAAAACCATAGGCAACACAGGATTTTGAAACAGAGGGCATGTTAGTTTGTATCTGAGAGAGGATTGGAGAATGGAGAGAACCAAATGTTTTTTTTTTTCTTTTTAATAAGTTGTATGTATAAGCAATAAGTATAATAATTAAAAATGAATTATAACTAAAGACAAAACTTTTTGTTTTTGTTTTGGATTGAGTGGAGGGGGATCAGAACACTTGTCAGGTTTTATTGCTGTCAGTGCCGGCATTAGGGAGATCTACCCTCTACATTTCTCAGTAGAAGAAAAAAAAATTGGGTTATCCCCAGAAAAGTAATAGAGGGGAAATATTCCAATGGGGACACAAGTTCTGGTAACCTTGGAGTCCCCAAGGACTCTCTCTTCCATAAAAAATCTGACAAGTTATAACCCTCCCTTGCTCAATTCAAAATAAAAACAATTACTGTATTTATCGGGGGAATTGCGCGCCCCGGAATATAGCGCACACCCCTAATGTGGACATGTAAAAAAAACATTTTAGTACTTTTAGTACTTTACAGTTTTGGTGTCTTGGGCGGCGTCCATCGGCAGCCTTGTCAGGTCCGCCGTCCGTCTTCGGCATCAGTGGTGTCCTCCCGGCTTCTTCAGCGCGTGCCTCGAGTCGAATCCCCACTTCCCGCGCTCAGTTTGAATGCCTCCGCCGACATATACCGAGTGCAGTACACTCGGGTACATTCGGCTAGGCTCGGCTTCGCTCGTGCTCATGCTCTGTGACTTTTCTGCGTGAGCACAAGCGAAACCGAGCCTGGCCGAATGTACCCGAGTGTACTGCACTCGGTATATGTCGGTGGCTCACTTCAAACTGAGCGCGGGAAGCGGGTATCGGTGTATATCGCGCACCCATGATTTTCCCCTTATTTTAAGGGGAAAAAAGTGCACGGTATACCCTGATAAATACGGTTTATTTATTTATTTAATTTATTTTTATGTTAAACAGGGAGCAGTTTTTGGCTGCAAAACATCTTCTTGTTTACATCTTAGGGCCCTTTCACATCCGTTTATGGATGAAAAAGGGACATGCATGTATCCCTATGGGATAGCAGGTGTCAGCGGATGTTCATCCGATCTCATCTGTGTCCGCTATGCTCCGATTCTGCAGATGGAGAAAAATCCTATTTTTCAATTCGTCTGCGGATTGGGTGAACACGGACAGACGGTTCATGTTCATCCGATCCCCCATAGAGGAGAGCAAAGATCTGACAGGGCGGTCTGACATCTGCCGGCTCAGCAGGGAATCAACAGAGTGATCCCCACTGAGAAAGCGAGTGAGAAAGGTACGGATATTCACGGGATCCGTACGTCTGGAAGGGGCCATACTTTCCTTCTAGAAATATAAAATAAATGAGAAAAATAATATATATTATTATTATTACTATTAATATTAGCAGTATAGTAGCAATGGTGTAGTAGCAATAGTAGTAGTAGTAGTGATAGTAGTAGTTTTTCATTAGTATTATCATAATTTAAACCTAATTTGTATTGGTATAATATTAATTATGATTATTATTATGATTATTATGTAGATTTTACAAGTTTTTAAATCAAATTCATTCATATTTAACTTGTTTTAAATATGTGAAAAAAAATAACCACATTGTCCAATTTGTAAGCTTCAAACCAAAACCTCTTCCTGACCATTAATCATGTATAAAGAAGAAATGTTGCACAAGTGTGGGTTTTACTTAGTTTGCACTTTGTCATAACTTGTTGTCAGAGAATTAAGTTTACTTTTTGCTGTGATTGGCGGAAGTTGTAAATGGTGAGTCACTTTCTGTAGATTGGCTCATGATTCCAGGTATCGTATAAAAGGACAAGCCTGGGACTCAGAATATCATAGGAAATCAGAAACTATTGTGAACCCTGAGGGAACATAAGACTTCCAGAAATGAAGAGCTTGATTCTCGCCTTGCTACTTTCAGTAGCATACTGCTCGGCTTTTGCAGCTGAAACTTCACAGGACAATGAAGAGAACGCCAAGTTTGCTGAAGTGAGTATATTAAAGGGAAAGTATAGCCTTATCGTTTTTTTTATACTCATATGAAAGGGATCAACTTAATCTTGGCAATGTGTTTAAAATCCTTGTTCCTATTGTATTTTTTATAATCTGTATATGTGATCAGGGGAAGTCATACTTTTTACCATTACTAATGCTCTCTGTGCTTCTTACAACGAAAATTCGACGATTTTCGATGCTTTGTCGAATTTTCGTCATTCAATTCCTACCTATTCACTGTATTCAGAACGACGATTTTCGATACTTTGTCGAATTGAACGACGAAAATTCGACAAAGCATCGAAAATCGTTGTTTTCAGACGAAAACTTTCCCGACGAAAACGACATAAATCAAAACGATTTTCGGGAGTAACTAAATACATTTATTTTCCAAACGAAAACGAAAAAACTAAATAAAATGTTCCAGTCTGCACATGTCTACTAAGTAGTGCTGGGATCTTTAGTCTTAAAATATGTTTCCTCCTCTCCATCTTGCCCCCTTCCTCTGCTACACAAATATCCATCTATTTTTTTGCATTTATTTGTTGGGGAAATAAAATGCACTTCCCTGGTAAGCAGGGGAAAAACATGGATGAAGCGCGAGAGTTCCTCTTTAATATACCCTTAGTGAACATCTACTAGATAAGTCTGACCAAAGTTTACAAACTTTCTTTGTGTTTAAACTCTTATGCCCTGTACACACGATCGGTTCGTCTGATGAAAACGAACCAATGAATTTTTTCATCAGATATCCGATGAAGCTGGCTTTCATCAGTCTTGCCTACACACCATTGGTTAAAAATCCAATTGTGTCCAATGTGGTGACGTAAAACACAACGACGTGCTGAGAAAAATGGAGTTCAATGATTCCGAGCATGCGTCGACTTGATTCTGAGCATGCGTGGATTTTTGACTGATGGATTTCCCCACAGATGATCGTTTTTTCTATTGTTTTTTTAACCATAAGAAAAATTTAAAAAAGGTTCTATTTTTTTTTCACCGATGGGGAAAAAAACTATAGGGCACACACACGATCGATTCGTCCGATGAAAACGGCCCATCGGTCCGTTTTCATCAGACGAACCGATCGTGTGTACAGGGCATTACTCATAGAGGCGTATTATAACACAAAGGGGTAGATTTACTAAAGCTGGTGCATTCAGAATCTGGTGCAGCTGTGCATGATAGCCAATCAGCTTCTAACCTCAGCTTGTTCAATGAAGCTTTGGCAATAAAACCTGGAAGCTGATTGGTTTCTAGGGAGAAATGAGGCAGATTTTGCACTCTCCAGCTTTAGTAAATAAACCCAAGAGAGCCAATGGACATTTCATTTATTTAATTAAGACCACATTAGAATAACATTAAAAAATCCACAAAAGGACGCATTTACAAAGCGGTGAATGTGACCTTCACCAAACATTCACTGGTGGTGAATCAATCACTATCATTATATATATTATATACAAATTGTCAATCTTTTGCACAATGTTGGATAAATCTTTAACGATGTTACATTTTAATAACGTCTTTCTGTTTCATCTAAACATTTGCCATATTTCTTTCTAAAGCCCTTGATACAAAGATAAAATTAAGAGAGATTTTTATTTTGAATCTACAGGATTATTTGAAAAAATACTACAACCTTAAGACAGATGGGGTGCGCCAGTCTAGGAAGAAATCGACCAGTCAATTTTCAGAGAAGATTCGCCAGATGCAGGAGTTCTTTGGTTTGGAGGTGACAGGAAGTCTTGACTCAGACACTATGGAGATGATGCAGCAACCCAGATGTGGGTTTGTTGATGTGGGTGAATACAGCATATTCCCAGGAAACTCTGGATGGAAGAAGAGAGACCTGACATACAGGTAAAAAAAAAATCTATTGTGTTACCTTTATAGACAGTAATATATATGTAGAATTTGGGAGGATAGTAGATTGCAAAATAACTTCAGTAATTTTAATCTCATGAATGTATTTTCAGCCAAAACCTTTTCTTTTTTATTTAGGATGGGGAGGTTTAGTATTAGTACCTCTGTCAGGTTTTTTTATGGTTCTTTATTACACTGCTGGGAACATTTACTCTTCCTGTATCGATAGTCATTGTCAATAAATATTTTCAAGTTGACATCTGAAAAGAAAATCTTCCAATGGGGACAACTGTTTAAATGGATATATCAAACAAGGAAATCTCCCCACATCCTGTTGTATCTCTGGGACAGGAAACAAGGAGACATTTTTTCAGCAGTATACTCAAAAACAGACCAACCAGACAGTGGTTCTACTTTAGTTGACTTTAACCCCTTTCCTGAATATGGCCCTCTCAAGTAAGGTTGTACACCTGCATCCAGTATGATTGGTCATACTGGATGCTCTACACATATGAAAATCATTCTAATAGTAACTAGCACATTATTCATATAGGACAATGGTGGTTCTATGGTATTGCCCCTTTACAAATAATTTGAAATAATAGAACAATCTTATTTTTTTTATTTAGAATAGTGAATTACACACCGGACATGCCAGCTGCTGAGGTGGATACAGCTGTCCAGAGAGCCTTCCAGGTTTGGAGTGATGTGACCCCCTTGACCTTTACTCGAATTTACAACACTGTTGCTGATATTGAGATCTCATTTGCAGCACAAGGTATGTTCATAAGTCAATGTCATGTCATATCAGACTGAACCTTTATAACACACAGAAAGATACATTTTTTACATTTTGTTTTTTTTACAGTGCACAATGACTACTGGCCATTTGATGGTCCACATGGAACTCTGGCACATGCTTTTGCTCCAAGTAATGGAATCGGAGGAGACGCTCACTTTGATGAAGATGAAACATGGACTAGTGGATCTAGAGGTGAGTTTTTTCCTCTGCTCAGTAATATACACAATATTTGTAATCACTGCAGGATTATAGTTATATAATGAAAGCTTCAGTACAGTCATTCACAGTGCCCATTCTAATTTATTACATTTTTTTCATTTAAGGTTATAACTTGTTCCTTGTGGCTGCTCATGAATTTGGCCATTCCTTGGGTCTTTTTCACTCTAATGATCCCAGCGCTCTCATGTACCCAACTTACCACTTCATTGAACCTAGTGAATTTCACCTGCCTGACGATGACATTAGAGGAATTCAGTCACTCTATGGTAAGAGAAAGAAAATCACTACCAGATTCAATAAGGAATAGAATACTGTAGGTGACTCTACAATTTATAGAAGGCTGCTGTGTCATAACATTTGGTACTTTATTACAGGAGCCAACGAAGTCCCAGTAGAACCACAACCACCAACCACTCCTTCTACCTGCCAGCCAATCACTTTTGATGCTGTGACAACTTTGCGCGGAGAGATATTATTCTTCACCAACAAGTAAGCTTTAACCTTTAATTCGATTTTTTTTATTATTATTTATTTATTGAGAATTTATGACATTTTACATTATTTATAGATATACTTTATATGAGAATGTCATGAGCTTAAAGGACACCTACTGATATACTTAAAAATGCAAGTTATCAGACAGTGTCACTAAACCATTAATTATAATACATTCCAAACCAATCAAGTATGCTGACTCCTTGACTCCCTAATGCCACGTACAAACGATCAGGCTTTTGCCCGACCAATTCACATCAGAATTACAACGGAATTCCATAGGAGAAAAATAGAACATGTTCTCTATCTAAACTCAAATGGAGTTCATCGGAATTTCCGATGAAAAAACTCTGATGGGGCTACACACGATCGGAATATTCGATAGAAAAAGTCAGTCGGACTTTTTCCATTGGAAATTCCAATCATGTGTATGCGGCATTAGAAGACATTTTCTTTAGTTTGACCAATCTGTGTTAGTTTGAAAAAACACATTCACATTTATTACTTGTAAATAACAATATATTTAAATGGATGCAGCCATATTTGCTTATTATGTGATTCCTGCCTAGTAGTGTTACACAATGAATGGGGTTAATTTACTTAACCTCCCTGGCGGTCTTCCCGTGTGTGGCACGGGGTGAGATTTTTAAGCTAAGATCGGTAACCCCGTGCCACACACGGACTTGCCTCGCTGGATGCAGAAAAAAAGTTTACTTACCTTTTCTCTGCGATCCAGCGATGAATCTCCGGATGTCCGCCTGATGCTGTGTGTACCGCCGATTCCCTTCCCTGCGAGCGTCGCGACGTAGGGGGGGAACGGCGCCAAATTCAAAAATGTAAACAAACACTATACATACAGTACAATGTAATCTTATAGATTACAGTACTGTATGTAAAAAATACACACCCCCCATGTCCCTAGTGGTCTGCCCTGTGCCCTACATGTCCTTTTATATATTAAAAACTGTTCTTTCTCCCTGCAAACTGTAGATTGCCCATAGCAACCAAAAGTGTCCCTTTATGGCAAAAATTGTTTTAGAGCAGCTAAAAAACAGCGATAATAAATCAGAATCACTTGCAGAATTTAGCGATAGCGATTTATGGGGAAATTCGTCATAAAAAAAAAAAATAATGACAGCAAAAATTCTGCAACTGAGCAAATTTCAGTGATTTTGATTTGATTACATTATTGAATAATTTTTACTATAATTATATTATTATTTGTTATAATTTTTTATAATTATTTATTATATTATAATTTTTAATAAAAAAAAATAAAAAAAATCATACCCGGGATGCCTATTAGACTCTTGTTTAGATAGATTTCAGTGAGTTATTCCTAAGAATTACAAGCCTACAGTATAAAACGCCAAATTCCCTTGCAAATAATGGTACCGCTTTCAGCACCTAAAATCTGAAAGAATCATACCGCCAGGGAGGTTAAACTTCAGAGTGCAAGATCTGGCGCAGTTGTGCAAGGTAGCCAATCAGCCTACATTTTTTTGTTGTCAAAGCCTAATTAAGCAAGCTGATGTTAGAAGCTGATTGGCTACCATTCAAAGCTGCACCAGATTTTGCACTCTCCAGTTTTAGTAAATCAACCCCACTTGTTCTTTGCTGCTTCTCTGTCTCACTGAGAGCCTGTGGGCTGGGTATGACCTGATTGAAAGTTGACTCTATATAAGGATAAGAAAAAAATCTAAGTAGTCATTGAATAGGGAAGCTATTCACATTCCCCAATACATAGATGACCATTGGTCGCCACCTGAGGCTATAAGCACATTGTCACAACTAGGCTTTTTAAAGCGATATTAGCAACATGAGTTTAAAAATAATGAAGAACAGTGACCTTTGTAAACAATGTGTTCTAAGAAACAGAGAGGCATACAAATAGATGTATCATGCAGTAGTCTTAGATTTACAATAACAATATGCAAAGATAAATGATTTAACTCTTTTGTATTCTCTAGAACTTTCTGGCGTCAGATTTCTCCGGATTCACTGGCCGAGCATTATTTAATCAAACGATTTTGGCCTGCCCTTCCAAATCACATTCAAGCTGCTTACGAGTACATTGAAAAGGATAGGGTTATTGTCTTCAAAGGTGTGTACTTCTTATTTTTCTGTGGAATTTCATGAAGATAGTATAACCTATTTAGTAGTTAGTAGATAACATCTTTTTGTGTGCTCCTATCGGATACAATGCATGCCTAAGCATATTCTGGAATGTTTAAAGTATTGTTTTTTTTTTTTTTTGTTGTTGTTGTTGTTGCTAATAAATGGATAGTTACATTTTAGTCACCCAATATTCTTTTTTCTTTTTTTTTTTTTAATTAGGTGCTAAATATTGGGTTATTAATGGTTATGAAGTCACAAAGGATTCACCAAAAAGCATCTATGACTTGGGCTTTCCCAAAACTGTTAGGAGAATTGATGCGGCAGTCCACGATGAAAATACAGAAAAGACCTACTTCTTTGTAGATGACAAATTCTGGAGGTAAGACCAGTTTATGTGACACTTTTATCTAAAATCATGGAGGGATTTTATTGGTGTTGCTTGGTATGGATAGAATAAAATGATATAGTATTTAAAGTTAACATGTGCCCAGATCATGAACACTAAAGAACTTACATATTCAAAACAAGGAGTAAAAGCATTTGGTGAACTAATTCACCTCTGCATCTATAAGCATTGTGAAAAAATGTATTTTCATCTTCAAGGAACTTAGAGAATAAATGACTTCACAATAATTCATGCGAATGTTGGAAAATCATTTCTTCTAACTTGTTCATTATTTTTCAGTTTTGATGAAAAGAAGCAGATGATGGATTCTGTAACTCCTAAGAAAATAATTGATGGCTTTGCTGGTGTTGGAAATAGGGTCCATGCTGCTTTCCAAAAGGATGGTAAGTAAATATAGTAGAACTGTGTATTTTATTTAGGGACTCCTTACGAGCCAGACCAATAAAGTAAACACATCTTTCTAAACATTCAGCAAAGTAAAAACTCAGGAGGAAAACAAAAGATTTGTGCAATTGCGTTTAACTCATTTCCTGCAAGGAGAATGATGGATCTTGTTTATTAGGTGTATCATAAAACAAACCCATGCTTTTAGCCATGCAGGGCAAAGCAAGGTACATGCATACCCCACTTTTAAGTACACAATGGGACCAGAGCATGTATGTAAAACGAAAATGTACTTAAAGTGAAACAATACCCTTTTTCACTTCTAGGGTGTAGTGGGGGGTCAGGGGCTGTAGTGGGGGTGTCAGAAGCTGTAGTTGATGTCCCAGGGGCTGTAGTGGGGGTGTCAGGGGCACACTGGAACAGGGCGGGCTATGCTCTCGGAGCTTCAGCTCCTTCTACTGTGGCTGCAAAATGTCTGTACAGTACTTGTAAGGCACTCGCGGGTATGTCCTTACTCGTGAGGGTATGTAAAGTGAGTGTACTTAAAGCGGGGTATGCCTGTACTATATTCTGGGTTCACAACACTGGGATGCTTCCACAGGCTCACTGGGTTTCTTGCAGGATTATCAGGATTTTGTGCACTTTCAATGGTATATTTTAACAGACAAACAAGGAACACATAAGAGAAGTTTAGATTCCAATATTTTTATTACGTTTGTATGCATTTAACAAAACAGAACCCCCACGAGGGGGAAAAATAGACAAACACTTAGGTACAGATTCACTTCATGGGGTAGTCAATGTAGCAAAGGCAAAGCATTCAATCAAAGAAGAGAAGTACCGTTACATCTCAACAATTGCTAGAACGTGAGAGGTTCTAATGTGGTCATCTCTCTTATTCGACATTCTCGCCTGCTGCCTTACCAAGTGCCTAAACAAAAACCTTAAGGTAGTTATCCAAAGGAAGGAAAGAGGAGGCAGTGAAAGGGGAAGATAAGAAGAAGATCACACTAGACCTTCTTCTTCACGTACCGCAGCCAAGGCTTCCAGGTCTTCAATTGGGTATAATTAAGCGTACATGAGAGTTTATCATTAATCATTATCCAGTTTAGTATTCATGTGAGACCAACACCTAGCAATGGGAATTCCACCTATCAGAATAATGTAGGATATGTTTTTTTTATGGTATTTATGAGCCTCAATGTCTAGTTTCTGAAAAAGGACAATTTTAGGCTTTGTGGGGATGTTCAGCTTCGTTACTGAGTTTATTACTAAAGATCCTTATCCAAAATCTAGTCATTTTGGGGCATTGCCACTTACCCTCTATTTTTTATTAAGTGTGGAGGGGATCATGTTACTCATCCTCCAATATGAAATTAGTTATTTTTTTTATTAAAAAGAAGGGAAAAAAACAGATAAAACAGATAAAACTAAATATATATTTTTTTTCTTTTCAGAACTACTTTATTTCTTTGATGCTTCCCGTCAGTACGAATTCAGCACCACTAAAAAGAGAGTCACCCGTTTACTGAAGAGCAACAGCTGGTTGAAGTGTGGAAATGTGAAAAACAGCAGAGTGGTCAGCCCAAAGAAAGCGCTTATAAAATAATTTATGTCTATTGCCTTTGTCATATTTGCATTTGAATGTTTAACTTATAAATTATGATAATATTTTATATATTATGTTTTTAAAATAAAAATTTTATGATATAAGTAAAACTTTTTGTTCTTTACTATAAGGCATAGGGTAAATAATTGCTATACACCTTAACTGCCTACTAGGCCATCTTGTTCATAAATGCACAACATGGAAGGCTCTTCCTCTAACCCCAGTATGTACGGTAAACCTTCTCAAAATGTTTTTTCGACTAACATGTCTTTATTTTCAACAAACTCCTGTCCCATTACCAAAACTGACAGATTATTTCTTCCTTTTTTATGGGCAGGAAAGACTCCTAGATCAGTTAAATGGGAGAAGTGTGGGAAATAAAAAAAATAAAAAAGCATACTCACCTATATAGCTGCAATGCGGCAGCTGTCCCCGACCGGTTCTAAGACCAAAAACCGAGCGATCAAGTGACCACTGATCGCTCAGTTCACAGCCTGCCTTCTGCTGTGGCTGTCCATCGCACACTGAAACACCAGACTGTAGAGGGGATGGAAGCGGCTGGCTCAGGCTCTTAGTGGCACGCTGAGTGTCTGAGCCAGCTGCCTGTCCAGGTTCCTGGGTGGATCCTGACCTTAAAGTCTGGATCCCTACAGAGCCTGAATCGTATCTTGACTGTATTGGATGAATAAGGGTCACAGGAGTGCAGAAATAAGTGGACTCCTGTAACTAGGGATGAGCTTCAAGTTCGAGTCGAACTCATGTTCGACTCGAACATTGCCTGTTCGGCAAACAATTTGGGGTGTTTGCGGCGAATTTGAAAAGCCGCGGAACACCCTATTAAAGTCTATGGGAGAAATCTAAAGTGCTAATTTTAAAGGCTAATATGCAAGTTATTGTCCTAAAAAGTGTTTGGGGACCTGGGTCCTGCCCAAAAAAAGTTTTAAAAACTTCAGTTTTTTCGAGAGCAGTGAGTTTAAAAATGCTTAAAATTAAACATTAAAAGTTAAATATTCCTTTGAATTTCGTACCTGGGGGGTGTCTAGTATGCCTGTGAAATAGCACATGTTTCCCGTGCTTAGAACTGTCATTTAAAGTCATTTAAAGTCATTTAAAAATCACTCACAGCTATAATGATTGGTCGGCTCCCGACAATTCAGAGAAAATTCATTCATAAAAACAAAAAAAAGCATGGGGGTCCCAACAAATTCAATTACCAGGCTCTTCAGGGCTGGTATGTATATTAAGGGGAACCCTGCTGTCAATTTAAAAAAAAGATGACGTGGGGTTCCCCCCAAATATCCATTCCAGACTCTTCAGGTCTGGTGTGGATTTTAAGGGGAACTCCACCCAAATTAAAAAAAATGGTGTGGAGTTCCCCCAAAAATCCACACCAGACCCCTTATCCGAGCACGCAACCTGGCCGGCCCCAGGAAAAGAGGGGGGCCAGGCCACATGCCCTCAACATGGGGAGGATGCCCCCACGTTGATGGGGACAATGGCCTCATCATCACAACCCTTGCCCAGTGGTTGTGGGGGTCTGCAGGCTTATCAGAATCTGGAAGACCCCTTTAAGAAAGGGAACCCCCATATCCCGGCCCCCCCTATGTGAATTGGTAATGGGGTACATTGTAATTCACCATTTCACTAAGGAAGTGTAAACAATAGTAAAAAAACACACACACCGTGGAAAAAGTCCTTTATTAAAAAAGAAAAAAAAGAAAAGAAAAAAATCCAGCGGTGGTTATCCACTGTGTGTGTTTTTTTTACTATTATTTACACTTCCTTAGAGAATTGGTAGAGGTACAATGTACCCCATTACCAATTCACATGGGGGGCCGGGATCTGGGGGTTCCCTTTGTTAAAGGGGTCTTCCAGATTCTGATAAGCCTGCAGACCCCCACAACCACCGGGCAAGGGTTGCGGGGATGAGGCCCTTGTCCCCATCAACATGGGGACATCCTCCCCATGTTAAGGGCATGTGGCCTGGGACGGTTCAGGAGGGGGGGCGCTCTCTCGTCCCCCCCTCTTTTCCTGCGGCCGGTCAGGTTACGTGCTCGGATAAGGGGTCTGGTGTGGATTTTTGGGGGAACTCCACACCATTTTCTAAGCACGGGAAACATGCGCTATTTCACAGGCATACTAGACACGAAATTTAAAAGAAATATTTCACTTTCATTGTTTCACTTTAAGCATTATTAAATTTATTGCTCCCGAAAAAACTGCCATTTTAAAACTTTTTTTTTGCATTGCAACATGTCCCCTGGGACAGGACCCAGGTCCCCAAACACATTTAGGACACAAATTTGCATATTAGCCTTTAAAATTAGCACTTTAGATTTCAAACGTTTGAGTCCCATAGACTTTAACAGGTTTCTAAATTTTACACAAACCTTTGGTCTGTTCGCAGGTTCTGGTGCGAACTGAACGGGGGGTGGTGGGGGGGTGGTGTTCGGGTCATCCCTACCTGTAACTCACAAAAGAAGTATGGCCAAAAAAGTATTGGCCATACTTCTGTTTTAAGTTTGCTCTACAATCACCTGTAACTGAAGGTGGCCCAGCTCTCCCTAATTTTCTAACCCATTACTGGTCAGTGGTCTGGAGTCCTGTTACAGTGCTCGGGTGCTTTGCCCTACCCTGAGACAATGCAACAGTAAATTTGGAAGCTGTACTTTTGGCATCATACTAAGAACTGAGCAATCTGCCCTTTCGAGTTCCTCGCTCTAACCCTGCCATTACCACTTCAATGTAAATGACTCTTACAGTCTGGAGACAGTTTGCAATTAACTGATAAACTAAACAAACCAACTCCCCTCCCTATATCTTAGCTTAGGCTAACTACTGTTAATGGGTCTAGGTTGACTTCTCTCTACCAGAAGTGAGAGAGGGAGCAGGGTCTGGTCAATGGAAGTGCTCACTCACTTGGAATAGTTCCCAGGGGCTGACTCACTGGTTTGTCCGTGTGGATGCTGGATTTTAATCTTCCCGCCCACCTCCTCTTCACCTCCTCTTCACAGACGAGCACATAGGAGGGACGGGACTCGGGAGAAGTGTGAAGCTGCTTGGGACAGACATGCTGGAGGTGGATTGGATTGAGCACACAGGAGGGGCGGGACTCAGAGTGGAGAGGGGGGGGGGGACAGACAGTGTACACATATCGGAGCAGAGAGCGCCCTGCTGGGGGGCGGATTGGGTGATTTCTGAAAACAAACATGTCAGAGCTTGACACGTGAGTTGCCTTTTGCAATGCTTCTGCTCAAATCCAAAGGGAACGGCATCCCTGCTGTGAAATAAGTGCAGGGACGTCGTTCCTATGCATTCCCGCAGGACTCGAGCCCTGAAAAGCAACGATCTTGTGATAACTCTGGTGTAAACAGTAGGCTATATACACTTTAGGCCGCGTACACACGATCGGTTCAAACCAATGAAAACGGACTGAAGTTTGGTTCAAACCGATCGTGTGTAGGCCCCATCGGTCCGTTATCTTTTGGTCAAAAAACTGAGGACTTGCTTTAAAATTGAACCGATGCTGGTGCTAGATAAATCCTGTATAATAATAATATAATAACATGAACCAAAGAATCCTTTGCTTGATTGATTTTCTGACAACTGAAGGGGAGTCTGTAACTTTAACCATTGCCATTGCTGTATGTCAGTACTTTGACGCTAGATAAAGTTGTTATGGCTAGTTGCCATAACACCAGTATTTTCAGAAATAGCAGGCGATTCTCTTTAAGGTGGTCTCTGCGGCAGATTCGTTGCAAGATCACTTTTATCAGCATTCCGGTCGTCTCTGTTGCTTACCGGAGCTGTCGGTAGCGGCGGAGATGATCATGTCCTCTCTCCTGACAGGCCTGGAGCCGAGTGAGGGAAAAGGGCCCCCACTTGGCTCCATAACAGTAGATGGCGGAAGTGACGTCAAACGTTACTTCTGTCCAATGGTCATAAAAGGGAAATTACATAAATTTTTTTATTGCATTCAAGTGGAAATGTGAGATCTAAAGTCTTTTTGACCACAGATCTCACATTTAAGGGGTCCTGTTATTCTTTTTTATATTACAAGGGATGTTTACAAACACAGCACTCTGCAGCCAATCCCAAATAGTCATATCCAAGGCAGTTATAGACACTTTGGTTTAGGCCAACCTAATCTCACAATTTTTCTTTGGTATGCTGACATCTAGTGGCAGTTTTGGGCCACAACAACCTGTTTACTAATGTGATTTTTGGCATATTTCTCTCTCTTCTCCTCCTGTTTAGTGGTAGTTAGTTTAGTCCTAGTTAGACCCTCCACACTTTTTTCCCCTTAATCAGTGTTAGTTTCTCACAAAGACAGAATGTATGAAAGTCATTGTATTCTTACATCTCAAAGGACTGGAAAATCATCCTCTGCACTGCACTTAGCTGAAGTAAAATTGCATTGGATCAAACTTATGTACCTTATTAAAGAGATATAACAGTGCACAGTATGTGCAAGAGAGGAATGGTGGGTATGAGAGCAGGCAGTATGTTCAGGAGAGAAGTACAGTGCATCTGACAGTGGGAAGTAAGGGAGGGTATGACAGTGGGCAGTATGTACTGGAGAGAAATGCTGAGGGGAGTGGGATTGTAGTAGCATGTAGTATCTGCAAGTCACTAGTGTGGAGCAGAGGTGTATTTGGGTTTTGTGCTGCCCTAGGCCTGACTAAACTCGTGCACCCCCTAATTTAAATATGACGCACCCCTTCCTGTCAAGGCCAAACCTTTTTCTGTTTAAGTACCACCCTAGACCTACCCCACTTTTCAAGTGGGGACACTAGTTCTGAGGGCCTGGGGGGACAATGGATTCACTTAATTTGCAGGGATTTCCTCTCACTTCCTGTTTGGCTATGGGGCAGGTAGTGAAGGGAAATTTCTGCAATTGGACATGAATGGTAAAAGCCCAATCTGACCCAGAGGGCAGCCATCACAAATTTTGGGGCCCCTTACACAGCTTTAGGCAGGGCCCCCCTAGAGCAGAAAACCGAGGGGGGAGGGGGGGTGCTGACGAGAAAAACCTGTGCCCCCTGATGGCAGCCCTGCTGGCCCATAATACTGGCACTACACTAACAGTGTAGCACAAGTCGGCGGGGACACTTTCGGTGCTGCCCCCCTGCAAAGTGCTGCCCTAGGCCTGGGCCTTGTTGGCCTAGGCCAGGATACAGCGCTGGTGTGGAGGGCTTGACACTGATCAGTATATGCAGAAGAGGAGTACAGAGGGTATGAAATTGCAATATTTGCACAAGAGGAGGGTGGAGGTTTTAACAGAGGACATTTTTTTTGGGCTGTAAAACATCATTTTCAGATTCTGATTTTGTTTAAATCATGCTATACTTTGAAAAAGATAAAAGAAAAGTGTATAGTAATAATACAATAATAATTATTATTGTTGTCACTATTATTATTGTTATTAGTAATAGTAGTATTTGCATTATTAACCGCTTGCCGACCAGCCGCCGCAGTTATACGGCGGCAGGTCGGCTCTCCTGGGCGAGAGCCCGTAGCTCTACGTCGGCACTTTCGACGGCCACTAGGGGGCCACTAGGGGGCGCGTGCGTGCCGCCGGCGGCCCGCGTGCGCGCCCCCTGCTCGCCCCCAAGTCCTGTGCACGTGCCCGGCGGGGGAAACGCTGATTTTCTTTTCATACAATGTATGAACAAAAGATCAGTGATTTCCCCTAGTGAGGCCACCCCCCCATACAGTTAGAACACACCCAGGAACACACTTAACCCCTTCCCCGCCCCCTAGTGTTAACCCCTTTACTGCCAATAGCATTTTTATAGCATTGATCGCTAAAAAAATGCCAATGGTCCCAAAAATGTGTCAAAAGTGTCCGAAGTGTCCGCCATAAGGTCGCAGTACTGAAAAAAAACGCTGATCGCCGCCATTACTAGTAACAAAAAAAAAAAAAATAATAAAAATGCCATAAAACTACCCCCTATTTTGTAAACGCTATAACTTTTGCGTAAAAAAAAACAATCAATAAACGCTAATTGCGATTTTTTTTACGAAAAATATGTAGAAGAATACGTATCGGCCTAAACTGAGGAAAAAAACGTTTTTTTATAATTTTTTGGGGGATATTTATTACAGAAAAAAGTAAAAAATATTGAATTTTTTTCAAAATAGTCGCTGTATTTTTGTTTATAGCGCAAAAAATAAAAACCGCAGAGATGATCAAATACCACCAAAAGAAAGCTCTATTTGTGGGAAAAAAAGGACGCCAATTTTGTTTGGGAGCCACATCGCACGACCGCGCAATTGTCAGTTAAAGCGACGCAGTGCCGAATCGCAAAAAGTGCTCTGGTCATTGGGCAGCAATATGGTCCGGGGCTGAAGTGGTTAAAGCAGAGTTCCACCCACTTTTATTACTTTATCTTTTTTAATATATCAATGGCAATAATTTCTTCATTGATCGTTTGATTTTATGTTTCCGTCAGCTTACCATGTTTCTAAGCTGTTCCATTTTACTTCCTCCTTCTCCCACCCGTGGCTAATCAGGTAATTTCGCACTGTCTCCTGGGAGCTTGGTGTCATAATTCCCAGGAGTCAGTGTGGATTGCCGCCACTCAGCATCGTGAGATTTCGAAACCAGAAATGACGCAATGATATCTGTGTTGCCATCACAACGGGGCGGCCACTTCTGACGACGATGCCCGCTGTGATGGCAACGTGCAAGGCTAACGTACTGTGCATGCACGAGAATGGGCGGTGCATGCTGGTCACTCAACTGCACCGTATCCCAGGAAGATAGTGCTTCACATGCCCACAAGAAATATGGGAAATGCCAGGACAGAAAAATAAAAGTTATTTTTTGCTTCGAAAACGGAAATTGTGCAGCGATATATATGAAAAACATGAGTGCTACATATAAAAGTTATGATCGTAAAGGAATATTCCTCCAAAAATAAATATATACCGTATTTATCAGCGTATACCACGCACTTTTTTGCCCTTAAAATCAGGGCAAAATCGTGGGTGCGCGATATACGCCGATACTCACTTCCCGCGCTGTGTTTGAATCCGCCGCCGACATACGTATACCGAGCGCAGTACACTCGGGTACACTCGGCCTGGCTCGGCTCCCCTCGCGAGAGAAGCTGAGAGGAGCCGAGCGTGGCCGAGCGTGCCCGAGTGTACTGCGCTCGGTATATGTTGGCGGCGGATTCAAACACAGCGCGGGAAGCGGGGATCGATACTCGCTTCCCGCATTGTGTTTGAACACGTCCGCCGACATATACCGAGCACAGTATACTCGGGTACACTCAGCCACGCTCGCATAACCGCGAGGGGAGCTGAGCCTGGCCGAATGTACCCGAGTGTACTGCGCTCGGTATATGTCGGCGGCGGCGTTCAAACACAGTGCGGGAAGCGGCGATCGGCACAGAGACCAGTGCGGGAGGACACCACGATGAACGCCGGACCAGACAAGGCCACCGATGGACGCCGGGCAAGACACCAAAACTGTAAGTATTACAAAAAAAAATCCAGGAATGTCAGGCTAAATTAGGGGTGCGCGCTATACGCCGGTGCGCGTAATAGGGCGATAAATAAGGTATATGTAGTTAGAACTCCGCTTTAACGTAATTAAAAGCTTAATTTGTATTATTATTACTAGGGTTGTCCCGATACCACTTTTTTAGGACCGAGTACAAGTACCGATACTTTTTTTTATGTACTCGCCGATACCGATTACCGATACTTTTTTTAAATGTCATGTGACAAATTTCAAACCACAATACAGACTAAGAATATTTTCTTTAGAATTATGAAGACCTCTAACTCAAGACATTATAAAAGAATAAAAATTTGTAAAAATGAATAAAAATGTTTTATTTGCTTGTCATGCAGTAGTAAAAAACTCAAAGAATTTTCACAGAACATGTTGATAAATACAAAAAAAGTATCGGCAGAAGCATCGGGAGCATTTGCGCAAGTACAAGTACTCCCGCAAATACTCGGTATCGGTCCCGATACCGATACTAGTATCGGTATCGGGACAACCCTAATTATTACTATTATTGTTATTTAGAATTTTCATTTTTTTTTTACCTAATTCATTTAACCACTTGCCGACACTTGCACATACATATACATCGGCAGAATTAATTTTTCCACCTATCGCCGCGTGTTAAGGGAGTGTGCCCGCGCGTCCTGTAAACTCAATGTTCACCGGCGGCCCACGATTGTGGCGAGGAGAGGCAGAATGGTTAGATGTAAACAAGGCATTTCCCTGTTCTGCCTAGCAACATGAGAGGGATCTACTGCTCCCTGTCATCGGGAGCAGTGATCTCTGTCATATTGTAGTGAGCCCAACCCCCCCCCCTCCCACACACAGACTTAGGATTACTTCCTAGGACACACTTAACCCCTTGATTGCCCCCTAATGTTTAAAACCTTCCTTACCAGTGTCATTTATACAGTAATCAGTGGCTATTTGTAGCTGTGACAATGGTTCCAAAATAGTATCAAAAGTGTCCGATGTGTCCTCCATAATGTCGCAATCCCGATAAAAATCGCAGATCGCCACCATTACTATTAAAAAAAATGGCATAAATCAATCCCCTATTTTGTAGATGCTATAACTTTTGCGCAAACCAATCAAATATGTAGAAGAATACGTATCGGCCTAAACTGTGGAAGAAACTTGTTTTTTTATATATTTTTGGGGGATATTTATTATAGCAAAAAGTAAAACATATTGCTTTTTTTTTTTTTTATTGTCACTTTTTTTTGTTTATCCACTTAAGGACCCCCGCACGCACATATACGGCCACAGAAGTGCGGTTCGGGGGTCCCATCGGGACCCCCTCCGCGGCGTGCGGGGGTCCCCATGGCTCCGGGAGCGATCCGGGACGAGCGGGCGGATGTCGGCGTTTACCCGCCCCCCCGCGATCGCTCCCAGCCAATGCGCGCGCTCCAGGTTCTGTCACTTCCTCCTCCTGTGTAAACACAGGAAGGGGGAAGTGATGTAATCTCCCATCGCAGCGGTATTTCCAACCGCTGCGATGGGAGAAACACCTCACAGTAAGTCCTGCACCAACACTACACTGACATACACACACATAGGCACACTTAACCCCTTGCGATCTGCCCCCCCACCCCCCCTGTCACAGTGTCACTGAATGCAGTCATCTAATCACTGCATTTAGTGTCAGTGTGACAGGCAGTGTAAAATCAGTTAGTGTTAGGTTCAGGATAGCCCCCCCACCCCCCTAATAAAGTTTTAACCCCCTGATCACCGCCCTAGTTAACTCTTTCACTCCCTATTGCCAGCGTCACTAAGCGATCATTTTTCTGATCGCTGTATTAGTGTCGCTGTTCCCGCTAGGTAGCTATTTTTTTTTATTGCGATTTTTTTTTTTACTAAAGACATGTGGCTAAATAAATTTTGGCCTAAATGTTTGACTAAAATTTAGTTTATTTGATTTTTTTTTAACAAAAAGTAAAAAATAGTGTTTTTTTTTTCAAAAATTTCGCTCTATTTTTGTATATAGCGCAAAAAATAAAAATCGCAGAGGTGATCAAATACCACCAAAAGAAAGCTCTATTTGTGGGAAGAAAAGGACGCAAATTTTGTTTGGGAGCCACGTCGCACGACCGCGCAATTGTCTGTTAAAGCGACGCAGTGCCGAATCGCAAAAACACCTTGGGTCATTTACCAGCGTATTGGTCCGGGTCTTAAGTGGTTAAAGCGCAAAAAATAAAAACTGCAGAGGTGATCAAATACCACCAAAAGAAAGCTCCATTTGTGGGAAAAAAATAACATATATTTTGTTTGGGTGTAACATCGCACGACCGCGCAATTGTCAGCTAAAACTACGCAGTACAGAATCGCTAAAAATGCTCTGTTCAAGAAGGGGTAACTTCTTCCGGGGCTGAAGTGGTTAATTCCGTTTTTTATAATTTATAACACATTACCACCATGTCCATTTTGAAAGCTCCATACCTTCTTCCTGATCATTTATCATGTATAAACAAAAAATGCTGCACAAGTGTGGGCTTTACATAGTTTGCACTTTGTTATAACTTGTCAAAAAATGTCATTTTTATTTTTGTTTGTTGTTGTTTTTTTTTGTTCCTGTGATTGGTGGAAGTTTTAAATGGTGAGTCACCTTCTGCAGCCTGGCTCAGGTATCCAGGTATGGTATAAAAGGACTCAGAAAAGTAGGAACTTTTGAGAAACCTAAGAGATCTTAAACTTCCAGAAATGAAGAGCTTGCTTCTCGTCTTGCTCCTTTCAGTAGCATACTGCTCGGCTTTTCCAGCTGAAACTTCACAGGACAATGAAAAGAATGCCAAGTTTGCTGAAGTGAGTATATTAAAGGGAAAGTATAGCCTTATCTGTTTTTATTTTTATTTATATTCATATGAAAGTAATATACCTAATGTAAATCTTGTTATTCTTATACTGAATGGGGCAAATCATACTTTTTACCTTTATTACTATTAATATTATTATTATTACATTATTATTATCACAGTCTATGCTTCTCATTGAGTAGTGCTTGCACCTTCCTTGCACCTTGTACCCCTCTCTTATGCCCTGTACACACCATCGGAATTTTCTAACGTGATAAACTCCAAAATACTTTTTTCATCGGAAATTCCAATTCTGTGTACGAGGCATTAGTTAACATCTACCAGACAAGTTTGACTGTTTATGTGTTTGAAATTTTACTCATAGAGACCTATTATAACACAATAAGCCAATAGAGATTTAATTTATTGATTTAGGTCAGTGTTTCTCAAACTTTTTTGTCTTGTGGCACACCAAATCTAAAAAATTTCACGGCACACTTGAAAAGATGCAACAATTTTTGTGTTGAAGAACTTAAAGCGGACGTCCACCCTAAAAAAAAAAAAAAAATTACATAAAAGGGCTCCAAAAAAATAAAAAATAAAAAAATTGAAAAAACATTTCTTTTTTACTTACCAGAAATTGTGGTTGCTAGGCAAATCTTCCTAATCTGCCTCTTCCTAGCTTGCGACAGGTCTTCTTCCTCGTCCTCCTCACGTTGTCTGCTAGAGAATCAAGTGCGGTGTCTTCTGGGAACTGCGTGTATCCCAGCGAACAGCCGCCCATTCAGAAAATGCTGCGTGACTCGCGCTTGAGCAGTAGGAAACGGGCAGTGAAGCGGCAAGGCTCCACTGACTGTTTCCATTAGTGAGGACGGCGGCGCCATGACCTGCCACGATCGAGGGATCGGCCTTGGGTGGCCGACATTGCGGGCGCCTAGGACAGGTAAGAGTCCTTAGAAAACGTCAGCAGCTACAGTGTTTGTAGCTGCTAACTTAAAAACAAAAAAAAATGCGCTTTAAAGGGGTTGTAAAGGTAAAAGTTTTTTTATTTACAACCCCTTTAAATTTGATGTGAATGATGTGCCTGCTTTCGAGAACAAATCAGATTGAAGCAATTGTAAGCTTCTTTGTACTTTTGTTTGCTTCCTTGATGTTCATCTAACATTTTCCCGTTCAGTAAACAATGAATAAACTTTATTTATAAGTATCAAAATTGGAAAGGAATGATCTCTTTCATTATAATATAATTAAAGCAGTCAAGTTCTTCCGAGATCTCGCACAAGTCGCACGTTACGGAACCAATCAATGAAAGACTGACGGATTGCGTTTTTATATATGTTACTTTTTTTACTTTTGCGACATTGATTTACCATTTAATCTTTCGATATGTTCAAGGTTTCAAAATGCTAGCAATTTTTTACATTTTTCAAAACACCCAAGGCAGACCTGCAAATCTCATGCAGAACACAGTTTGAGAATCTCTGATTTAGGTCTACAATTACAATAACATTAAAAATGACACAACGCGGGGACATATGACTTTCACTGGCAGTGAATCAATCACTGTCATTTATATTACACTATATTTTCAATATTTTCAGTCTTTTGCACAATGTTGGATTATTCTTTAAAGATGTTCCATTTTAATGATGACTTTCTGTTTTATCCATACTTTTACCGTATTCCCTCCTGAACCCCTTGATAAAAATACAATTTAAAATAGAGATATTTTTTTTTTTTATACCACTACAGGAGTATTTGAAAAAATACTACAACCTTAAAACGGATGGGGTGCACCAGTCCAGAAAGAAAAATACTAGTCAGTTTACAGAGAAGATTCGCCAGATGCAGCAGTCCTTTGGTTTGAAGGTGACCGGAAAGCTTGACTTAGATACTATGGAAATGATGCAGCAACCCAGGTGTGGGTTTGTCGATGTGGGTGAATACAGTGTATTCCCAGGAAACTCTGGATGGAAGACAAGAGAACTGACATACAGGTAAAAACATTTCATTGGGTTAGGGTTCAGAACAATACATTGGAACCTCGGATTACAAGCATAATCCAAAGTACTCGCATATCAAAGCGAGTTTCCCCATTGAAGTCAATGGAAACAAAAATAATGTGTTCCGCATTGACTTCAATGGCATGCAATACTGCATGTGGCCAGAGATTGGGGGCTCCGGAGAGCCTCGGAAACACAAGGAAAGGCCAGAGGACAGCTCGGCTGACCTCGGAAAGGCTCGGGAATGGAGTATTTCCATGTCTTTCCGTGCATTTCTGAACGTCGCCGTTCGGCTCCACTCTGCTCAAGCGCCCCCACACCTCAGGCCAAACACGGTACTGCACACCACTGTGGCTTGAATCCTGTTCATATTGCGAGACAACAGAGGTGTCAAACCGAGTCAGGAATTTTTAAAATAGAGTGCTCGTATTGCGAAACACTCGTTAACCGTGTTACTCGCAATCCGAGGTTCCACTGTAATTACGAAATAACATCAGTAATGCTTAGTTCATGAATGTATCTAAGGCCAAAACTTTTTTATTTTTAAATTGGGAAAAAGAGATTCAGTATTAGTATCTCTGTCAGGTATTTTTATGGCTGTCTTTCACTGCTGTGGAGATTCGCTTGCTCTGCTTTTCTTGATAACAATTGCGACCAGTAAGGAAAGTGGTGGGAAATTAAAAATATTATAGATATTAGACATGTGCACACTTAAATATTTCATTTCGGAATAATTTTTCGTCTGAAAAATACATTTATTTAGTTACTTCCGAAATGTGTTTTTATTTATTTTGTTTTGTTAAAAAATGCAATCGTCCAAAAATCCGAATTAATTAAGGTCGAATCTGACTGTCATTGAAGGCTTATGGTGTCGAATATTCTAAGAAGATTCGACGGAGCAGCTTCCGGTCGAATGTACTTACTAGTGTTGGTGGCTGCGTTTAAATCTTCATTACCCCCACATTGGTAATCTTATGTGTTGCGTGGCTTAATATGAGCAGCTGGACCCATCATAGGCACTCATCAAGAGTGCTGATTGTTTTTGCTCTTTCCGCTCCCCTCCTCCACTCAAAGAAGCTATGCTATAGCTCCAGCAATAAAAGGTGCTCTATGAATGGAGGATGTGTGATTGAATGAAAGGAATATATAGGACCATATAAATCCTACATATATCCATATATATATAGTCCATATAGGACAATGGGTGGGTCTATGACAATGTCCCTTCATTAAGAATTTGAATTAATAGAACAAACTGATTTCTTTACTCAGAATAGTGAATTACACACCAGACATGACTGTTGTCGAAGTGGATGCAGCGATCCAGAGAGCCTTCCAGGTTTGGACAAATGTGACCCCCTTGACCTTTACTCGAATTTACAAAAGTGTTGCTGATATTGAGATATCATTTGCAGCACAAGGTATGTTCATAAGTCAATGTCATGGCATATCAGAACTGAACCTTTATAACACACAGAGAGATGCATTTTATATTTTGTTTTTCCTTTACAGCGCACAATGACTACTATGCATTTGATGGTCCACATGGAACTCTGGCCCACGCTTTTGCCCCAGGTACTGGAATCGGAGGAGATGCTCATTTTGATGAAGATGAAACATGGACTAGTGGATCTAAAGGTGAGGTTTTTTTTTTTCGGTGCTCAGTAATTTACAAAAAAATGTATAATTGATGCAAGATTATAGTTATATAATGAAAAATTCTTGAGTTAGGAGT
The DNA here is from genome assembly GCA_029574335.1 of Rana kukunoris. Classification (NCBI taxonomy): domain Eukaryota; kingdom Metazoa; phylum Chordata; class Amphibia; order Anura; family Ranidae; genus Rana; species Rana kukunoris. The sequence continues at coordinate 58,811,951 of CM056050.1, read as the reverse complement.
ATGATAACTAAAGCTATTGCATGGTGCCCACTACTAAGATATGTTACAGCTATAATAAATTCATTAACAGTGCCCATTCTAATTTGTTTATTTCATTTAAGATTATAACTTGTTCCTTGTGGCTGCTCATGAATTTGGCCATTCCTTGGGTCTCTCACACTCTAACGATCCCAGCGCTCTCATGTACCCAACTTACCACTTCATTGAACCCAGGGAATTCCATCTGCCTGACGATGACATTAGAGGAATTCAGTCACTCTATGGTAAGAGAAAGAACAGCACTACAAGACTCTATTAGGAAGTGAATGGGTGACTACAATTTATAGAAACGGTTGCTGTACCATAACATTAAACCCTGGTACTTTATTACAGGAGCCAGAGAAGTCCCAGTAGTAACACGACCACCAAGCACTCCGTCTTCCTGCCAGCCAATCACTTTTGATGCTGTGACAACTCTGCGCGGAGAGATGTTATTCTTCACCAACAAGTAAGCTTTAACCTTAAAATAATTTCTAAATGTTTGTTTTTTAATGAGAATATTACGTCGTTTTAGCTTTTCTTTTGGCTATACTGTATATGGGAGTGTGATGAACCTATAGTACACCTGGCTTCCACTACTGATGTATTTAAAAAAAATGTAAGCTGCAGGGCCGATCCTAGGCAGGGTTCGCCTGCAGAGGTGGGGCGCCAAAGTGCCAGAGTTCTCCCCTCCTTCTGGCAGTGCTCAGGGAAGGGGCCGCTCCTCTTCCTGACATGAGGGTTCTAGTTTTCAGTGCTGATGTGCAGGAATGAATTCCTCACACTGGGAGTCTGGGATCCTGCACTGTCTTTACCAACTCCAGTTGGAATACCTCCCCCTCCTATCTCTACCTTGGGCTGCAGAGAGAACAAAGGTGAGTCACAGTGTTCAGTGTGCTGGATGATGGCATCCCCAGCATCCCTTTACACATGCTCTGGGCTGCCCCTACTCTAGATGTTTTATGGCATGATAGATTGCATAGGATACATAGCTCCTGTCCCTTCCTGCTCCTCAGTAGTCCATCTACAGATGTGATGTATTATGAGATGTACTAAAAGCCCTTTTCACACAGACAGTTGGGGGGGGGGGGGGGTTGGTGGCAAAACGCTGCTAGTTTTAGCTGCGCTTTACCATAGCTTTAGAGGTACTTTTAAACCCCAACTAAAGGGTTCAAATTGCCACGGACCATCTCCTGTACTATGTCTTCAGTCTCTGATCATCTCCTGTACCATGTCTGCCATTTATGACCATCTCCAGTATCATGTCTGCAGTCTCTGACCAACTCCTGTATCATGTCTGTAGTATGTCTGGGGGTCTAATAGACTCCCTAAAAGAAGCCCATCAGAGAGGCCCCCCTCCAGGTCCCAATAAAGTTCCCTGCTTCTCTTCCTGTATTTTGTTTATTGTTAAGAGATCATGGAGCATTTCTGTGGTAGTTGCCATAGAAACATTTCTAAAGGGAAGAAGTTAGTAAAATGACCACGCCCATGTGGGACACCAGAAATATTTCTGCACCCAGGCGCCTGTGACCCTAGGATCGGCCCTGGTTAGCTGCCTGGCTGTAATGTTCAACCACTGATTGCAATATTTTGTAAACATGTGCACTAATGAAAAATGTGTTTGTTTTTCTTTAATTCCTTTTTTTTGTTTGTTTTTCGGGTCATTCATTATGATCACAATTCGAAAATGTGTAAATTCAAAACTCCAAAAATAAAAAATAAAATACGAAATTACTAACTAACTAATAATAATAATTAATACATTATAGATATTGGAATTTCCTTTAAAATTTAGCTGTCAGTGAATGTAACAAATATGAATTTATCAGAAGTTATAAATTATCCGACATACCGAATCCCGCATCAAAACAAATGGAACAGAACAAATTAATAATAGATAATAATAATTTTTTTTTATTATTATTGTTATTTATTATTATTAATTTCGTTTAGATATGGCATTCTTTATTTCGGATAATTTGTAACTTCGGATAAATATGTAATCCAATATCTATAATTTAATTATTACATTACTACATTATTATTATTTGTAATGGTTAAGTTATTATTAGTTAGTTATTTCAGATTTTTGAATTTTCTGGTTTTCAGATTTCCGAATTTCTGAATTTTCGAATTTTTTATGAATATTCATATTTACCAATGTACAAATTTACGAATTTTTGAATTTACGAATATTCTGAAAAATTTATTAAAAGGGTTTTGTCGTTAAAAAACTAATTTGGTTCTAACTGCATACGAGTTCCAGATCGGTGACTCATAGTATCGAAGCCAGAGGGCCAGTATGGTAGCCAAGTAACTTGCTTTTTCGGATGGAGATTTTAGTAATGTCGGTCTTCTTAACTCCCCAGTATCCCTTAGGCGAAAAAGTGCAATATTTCATAAATTCACATATTTCATAAATTCAGTAATGTGTCACATACCTTTTGCCACTTGGCCACCACATCAAACTGTGAGCACATTGTCACAACTCAAAGGGCTGGAAAGACGAAATAACAGCATTGTTAGTTTGAAAAGAGGGAACAAATGGGAGGCTACATTCTAATGACCTTTGTAAACATGTTAGAAAAAATAGTGAAGAATTAAGACAAATGTAGCAAATTATGTTCATGCAGTAGTCTCCTATGACTTACATTAATATTTTAACCCCTCTCTATTTTCTAGAACTTTCTTGCGCCAGATTTCTCAGAATTCAAAGGCTGAGCATCATTTAATCAAAACATTTTGGCCTGCCCTTCCAAATCATATTCAAGCGGCTTATGAGTACAAACAAAAGGACCAACTTCTTATCTTTAAAGGTGTGTACTTTCTTTTTGTCTGTGGAATTTTGTAGGGGTAGTATAATCTATAATATTATTAGTAGATAATGCCTTGTGTGTGCCCCTGTTGGATACAGTGTATGCCAAAGCACATTCTGGAATTTATTATGTTTTTTGTTTTTTGATAGTAAAAGGGTTAGGTTATGTTTTAATAAACCCAATATTCTTTATTTTATTATTTAGGTGCTAATTATTGGGTTATCAGTGGTTATCAAGTCACAAAGGATTCACCCAAAAGCATCTATGACTTGGGTTTTCCCAGAACTGTTAGGAGAGTTGATGCTGCAGTCCATGATGAAAACACAGAAAAGACCTACTTCTTTGTAGATGACAAATTCTGGAGGTAAGACCATAGTTTATGTATCTAAAATCATTGAGGCATGTTAATGTGTGCTGCTTGGTATAGATCAAATAAAAGTATATACAATTTAAAGTTAACCTGTAACTAGATATTTATAAACTCTAAAGTATTGACATATTCTGAACAAGCAGTAATAGCACTGCAGAAACTCATTCACCTCTGCATCTATAAGCATTGTGAAGAAATTCATTTTCATATTTAAGGATCTTTAATAAAAGTAATAGAATACTTTCACAAAAATTCACAAAAATGTTGAAGAATGATTTAATATAACTTTGCTCTTATTTTCTGGCAGTTTTGATGAAAAAAAGCAGAAGATGGATTCTGCAACACCTCAGAAAATAATTGATGGCTTCCCTGGTGTTGGAACTAAGGTTCAAGCTGCTTTCCAAAAGGATAGTAAGTAAATAAAGTAAAACTGTGTATTTTATTTAGGGACCCTTTACAAGCCAGGGCAATGCAATAACATGACATCTTTTCCTAAACATACATTCCTAAACCTATTTACCTAAGCAGGAAGACAAGATGATAAAGACATGTATTATATTAAAGTTTTAGAGTCATATTTACTTGTTAAAGTAACTCAAAGTAAAAAAAAAATCTCAGGGAGGAATAGGAATTCAAAAGGATTTGTGCCATTGTGTATAATTATTTCCTTTTGAGAAGAATGATGGGTCTTGTCTTCTTGGCGTACCTCTAAACAAACTCATACTAGCAACAGGTTCTATTTTAAGTTAAATTAACTACTTTCAGACAGGGCACTTAAACACCTTCCTGCTCAGGCCAATTTTTAGCTTTCAGCGCTGTCACTGTTTAAATCACAATTGCGCGGTCATGCTACACTGTACCCAAACAAAAAAATTATAATTTTTTTCCCACAAATAGAGCTTTCTTTTCGTGATATTTTATCACCTCTGCGGTTTTTATTTTTTGCTAAACCAAATAAAAACATTAAAAAAAAAGACTGAAAATCTTGAAAAAAAAGGATTTTGTTTGTTTCAGTTATAAAATTTAGTACATAAGTAAGTTTTCTCCTTCACTGATGGACACTGATAAGGTGGCACTGACGGGCACTGATAAGGTGACACCGATGAGGTGGCACCGATTAGATGGCACTGACAGGCACTGACGATGGGCACTGATAGGCAGGAATGATGGGTGTCACTGATATGCAGCACTGATGGGCATTGATAGGCAGCACTGATGGGCACTCATGAGTGGCACTGGTGGGCACTGATAGGCGACACTGATGGGCACTGAAAAGTTGCACTGATACTTATGGGTGGTACTGATAGGCGGTAGTGCTAGGAACTGATAGGTGGCACTGATGGGCACTGAAAGGCTGCACTGGTACTTTTGGGTAGTACTGATAAGCAGCACTGCTGGGCACTAATAGATGACACTGGTAGATGGCACTGGTAGGCATCCCTGGTGGCACTGGCAGTGGTAGACACTGTGGGTTGGCACTGATTGGCAGCTGCCTGGGCATTGATTAGTATCTGCCTGGGCACAGATTGGCATTCCCGGTGGTCTAGGGGGGCATAAACTTTCAGCACAGACCCCCCTGTCAGGAGAGCAGCCGATCGGCTATCCTCTACTCGCATCTGTCAGACGCGAGTGAGGAAAAGTCGATCAACGGCTCTTCCTGGTTACATCGTTATCAGCCGTGATTTTTTACATCATGTGGATGACCGGGTGCGTGTGCATCACTTACCAGGGAAATAGATAGCACTAGGATGCAGTATCAGAAGGCAAGTTCACAGAGGCAGTGTGATGCTTTGGGCAATGTTCTCCTGGGAAACCTTGGGTCCTGCCATTCATGTGGATGTTACTTTGGTGTCCATGCCTCAATGGGTCAGGTCTGTTTAACAAAGGGGGGTCATACTCAATATTATGTGCGTGGTCATAATGTATATTTTAATGATCCACCAGCAGCACATACTCACCTCTGCTCCATTTAACTGTCATTAATGAAAAAGACTACCCTCTCCTTTTGGTTAAGTGGCCATAGATGAGTCTCTTTTTTTTTCGTTCAACCATCAGGTAGAAAAAAAAAAGACCTGATTCCTCCATCTACATATTCGAGGTGGATGGTGGAATCCTCCCCCACTGTGTCATTGTATTCTGACAGCAGGGAGACTTCCCTGCTGTCAGAATACACTGATCAACGTTTCAGGCTTTAGTCTGCAGCACTGATCAAGAGAACATTTTTCAGCAGGGCGGTTGTACAGAGGTTGATTGGTAGATCGGCAGTGTCAATACATGGATTGAAATTCGGCCACTCTTTGCTGAACCAGCCAAATTCAAGTCTAACTATGGGCAGCTTTAGTGTTCAAGCTTGCTACTCTCATCCACTTCCTCCAATGTGTTAACACTAGTGGATGTTGATTAGTTCAGTGCAGTCACATGAGGCAGGCAGAGCATCCGTGTAAATGCTAAATGGAGACTGATATGAGCAAACAATATGAAATAAATTCATTTTAAAAGAGGACAAAAAACACAGATAAAAAAATACATGTTCTTCTTTTTAGGACTTCTTTATTTCTTTGTTGGTCACAATCAGTATGAGTTCAGTGTGGCTAAAAAGAGAGTCACCCGTTTACTGAAGAGCAACGGCTGGCTGAAGTGTGGAAATGTGAACATCAACCTGAAGAAAGCTCTGATAAAATAAATCATGTGTACAAGCCTTTTTCATATTTACATTTACATGTTTAACTTATATATTATGATATTTTTTTGTATCTATTTGTTTTTAAAATAAATTTTGATTTATATGAGTACAACTTTTCATTTTTTTTATTATAGAACATGGGGTAAATGTTATAAATTAGCACAATTCACTTAAACTGACCATACAACAAAACTCTAGTTCAATTTAAAAGAAATACAACAATTGTACACAAAGAAACAGATTTTTTTTGCGCTTGAAGTGTGCTGAAAATGAAAGTCAGTATTTTTTTATTCAATCTTTATTGATTTGATTTGTGCACTGTGGGTGACCATTAGAGGGGTTGTGTGTAACCTGCTTACCTGGTGCCAACATGGTAGCACACATATGGTAGTAGCCTCACGCACTTCTGCCCACAGGACCAGTGCAAACCTAGAAAATGTTGACAACCATACAACAGCCCATTTCTATTTTGTTTTGGAGGACATTGACCTCTAACTCTTTGATTAAGAACCTCATAAAGGGGTGCCCAATTAACTCCTCCTTGTGTCTCCATGGGATCTGAAGTAGTTCTTTTTAGCCTTTGCTTTGGTGAGGCATGTGTCTGGACTGATGGTCTTATCAGGCAAGGAACCCTTCATGGTTGTGCATAAGACACTATCCTTTTCAAGGTGATGTTGAAACCCAGGTCTTCCTGCCTGTGGTAATTTATATTTGTTAACCCAGGGGTGCCCAACCGTTTGAAGAGCAAGGAGACACTTAAGCGACTTGGTAACAGGTTGCGGACCACAATGAGTGGAATGGGCAAATGATGGGTCCATGTTCACTCTGCATATGCAGAGCGGTCACCAACACAGCCCACTCTACAAAATGGGCACTCGGAGCCCAGATAGAAAGGGGTTGGATCACCCCTTCTGTTTTTTTAGCGGATCGGATTAAAGGTAGGTGGGTGTAAACGATGTTCTGTGATGGGGGTCTGTGATGGAGAGGAGTCTGTGATAGGGGTGCTCTGTGATGGAGGGGGGGAGTCTTATAGAGGGCTCTGTGATGGCAAGGAGTCCAGCCTCCCAACAGTCTGAGGGACAGCGAACTTTCCCTCTGTTTAAAAAGTTTGAGGACCCCTGCTTTAGATTGTTTACAATGATTGTGTTTGCTGACCATGTGATCTTAGCCTAAGCTGCTTGAGATTAAGATTTTTTTGGGCTAGAAAGTAGTAACTTTTTCCCAAAAGAACTAGGGTTGTCCAGATACCGATACTAGTATCGGTATCGGGACCGATACCAAGTATTTTTGGGAGTACTTGTACTCGCGCAAATGCTCCCGATACCTAAATAGAATACTTTTTTTGTATTTATCAACATGTTCTGTGACAATTCTTTGAGTTTTTACTACTGCGTGACAAGAAAATAATTTTTTTTTTATTCATTTTTACTCATTTTTATTCTTTTATAATGTCTTGAGTTAGAGTTCTTCATAATTCTAAAGAAAATATCCTTAATCTGTATTGTGGTTTGAAAACTGTCACATGACATTTAAAAAAGTATCGGTATTCGGTATCGGCAAGTACATAAAAAAAAGTATCGGTACTTGTACTCGGTCCTAAAAAAGTGGTATCGGGACAACCCTAAAAAGAACACATCCGATGATTAATGGGAAGCATGTATTTTATCATCAGTCCACTATAATTTGTTACCTATTTTAATCTAGTCAGCAGTGCTTTTTAGGGAATTTTTGCAATAGCTAATGAGAACAATGAACTTAAAGGGGTTGTAAACCCTCATGTTTTTTTACCTTAATGCATCCTATGCATTAAGGTGAAAAAACACCTTGCAGTGTCCGACCCCCCAGCCCCCCCATTTTACTTACATGAGCCCTGAATTTCCGTGGGCGCAATCTCATGTCGCTCTCTCAATGGCTTCTCGGCTCTTCATTGGATAGATTTGCCCTCTGAAAGTGCAGTTGCTCCAGAGCTTTGTAAATGGGGTAAAGCTTCCCTTTGTAAATAATACCCAATCACATGCAAGGAAAAATAAAAAAAACACAGCTTTGAAAAGTGTACAGTCTATTTGCCTTTAGTAAATCAATGCCATTGTGTCTACTGTCTATTTCTTTCAAATTTGTGTTTTTTTTTTTTTTAATAATAGATCATAAATAAAAAAGAGTGTAAATAGGAATGCATACACAACAGTTTTTTTTTATAAAATAGACTAGAGAATGCATGTGAAATGTACAGCCCTTACACAACTTAATGCAACCTTCTACAGGTCTGCTTTGCTGAAGGTGGGTCTCTACAAATGAAAATGCAAAGGCAAATGCCACAGCTGAGACTTAGGCCTCATACACACGTCTGAGGAACTCGTCATTTCAGACACATCGTTTTCCTTGTCGAGTTCCTTGTCAGGCTTGTCGAGAAACTTGACAAGCTGTCTTTGCGAACACACTGTCAAGACCAAATCTCCTCATTCTCAAACTCTGTGACTTCAACACATACAATGGCAGGGGCTGCTTTTGCTAATCTCATGTTACTGCGTGTTAGGAAAAAGTTTGGTGAGAGACATTTGCACTTTTCAGTCTGTTACAGTGTGACAAATGTGCTTATTTCCATTACAAACGCTACTTTTACAGAAGGTGCGCGGGTTTCTAAGCATACACACCAACGTATTTCTCGTGGAAAACCAGCCCGACGAGGAAAACAACGACTCCCATCAAGGAAAAAGAGATCTTGCTTTCTTTTTTCCTCCTCGAGTTCCTCAACAGTTTACTCGATGAAAAGCATACACGCGACCGTTTTCCTCGGCAAAAAAGCTCTCCCACCAAGTTTCTTGATGGATTCTGTCAAGGAAAACGGTTGTGTGTACGCGGCCTTACTGGTGGTGGGCAGGCAAGCACCATAGTCAAGGCAGCAGTGGATACAACCAGTGAGTTTCACTCAGCGGATGGGCACAATAATCAGTGCAGCGTTATCTCTAATGTGACTCTAGTGCGAGCAGGAATAACATATCAATAAATGTTGGGTATTGGTGCTCCCCCTCCAACCCTGCTGCCCTAGGCACTGGCCTATGAATGTTTTTTTTAGTAAATACAACCCTTTATGAACAATTTGTGATAGATTTCTATGCACCAATCCTATGGTCCAATTGGTGATCAGGAGAGGATTTGGCCATCTAGATCTTCTCATAATTTGGGTCTCTTACCATCAAAAGTGCTCATTATGTTAATTTATATTTTACAATTCCTTTCTTGTTAAAAAAAAAAAAAATATATAGATTTTACAATTCCTGCTAAAATCTCCGTACAACATGACTGTCTCATTTAGAACAATGGAAGGAAGTGATTTAATTGCAGTGATCCAATTCAACCTGTGGCCAATTTACACAGAAGATCTTGCCTGGTTTAAGCAGGTTTGAGGACAGGCGGATGTTTTGCCATCTGTTTTTCTCAAGGAGAAATCTGTCTGTCTATTTCTAGCCTTGGGCATGATATTATTTCTATGTAAATAGTGTCAGCAAAGATTTTTCTGTGTTGTGCAATATATCTTATACAAACCAAACAGTCACTCTGTATACAAATATCACTACGATGTCTAGCCTCCAGTAATGCATGAATAATATTTTCTAATCGGCATAAATTCCCCTAACTGAATTATTATCTGATACAGGAAACCGATCTTAGTAGCTCTCAGACAGATACAATAAAAGTAACCTTACATCATCAGCTCAATCAGGAGCACTGATCCCTGAAGAATTTATTGCTACGGTGTTGACATACTCTTTAACAAAGGCATACACAGACATCAGCTAATGGTTTAATGATGGTAACAGGTTCTTTACAGCAGATATCCAGAATTTGTGTCCTTAAAGGGGTTGTAAAGGTTCAAAAATATATAAAAAAAGAATAACAAACATGTTATACTTACCTCCTCTGTGCAGCTCGTTTTGCACAGAGTGGTCCCGATCCTGGTCTTCTGGGGTCCCTCGGCAGCTGTCTCGGCTCCTCCCCGCAAGACCTAACCCCCGTCATGGGAAGCTCTCTCCCATAAGGGTTAGCTTGCGGGTGCGCTCCCGTGATACAGCTATAGTCGCCGACTGTATTACTCTGCCCTGCCCCCCGGCGTGCAGCGTCATTGGTTAGATTGACAGCAGTGGGAGCCAATGGCTGCGCTGCTATCAATCTCCAATGAAGAGCCGAGAACAGCCTGAAGACAGGGGCAACAGCCAGCGAGTTCACAATGCCGGACTTTCGTGGGCTCAGGTAAGTAAACCGGGGGGCCTGTAAGCATCGGATGTTTTTTCACCTTAATGCATAGGATGGCGGTATTCCCGAGTCTGGCTCGGAGTGGAATTTCAGGACCAAAACCAGTAACCCCCAGCACCGGGGCCCGTGCCATGCAGAGTTCCCTACTCTGGGCCCTCATGGCTCAGAGCAACTGAGTTGCTGAGGGGCCCCAGTGAGATACTGGGTCCCCCTACTTCAAAAGGACTTGACTGAAAGCATACGCTCCATTGCTCTCAAGTATCGGACCTGTGGCAGAGGCCTTTACTAATTTGCTAGAGCCAAGTCGGTGGCAGAGACTTGTTCCTTCTCAGTTTTCTCAGTGACACTCTGGCTGCCAGGCCTGTGGAAGAGGCCTGTCCAGGTGCACTGCACCCACTCCGGCGGGAGTGGCGACGGGAGAAAAGAATATACTCTAGAAGCAGGACTGCTTCTGTTCGTTATCCATAGCCTGACTCTGCGAAGTTATTCTTTTCACCAACCTACCCTGTCTACCTCAAGTTGACTGTTGGTCGATGTTGGACCAAAAATAAAGCACTTAGAAAACGTCAACCGTTGGCTTGGACATTCCGTTACTGCTCTCACAGGTTGCTACCATCAATTTCCCTAGACGCATTAAAGGTAACTTAGCTTATGCTGATCCCACATCTAACCAGCGGCTCCTGAGGGGGTAGTGCTACATAACCAATAGGTAGCTATAGCTGAAAGACGGCTACAGTATGGTTGTCCAGTTCTATAAGGACATCAATGCCCCCCCCCAGAATCACACCCCCTGCATGTCCCCTTGAGAGCAAAGGAGAGCTAATAACCGACAAGGCTGTCAGTACATAGTTTACACTCATTATCAGGGCCCTGATTATCAGTGCAGCCCCACCAGTGCCAATCCGTGCCCATTAGTGCAGATCAGTGCAGCTTATCAGTGCCCATCAATGTAGATCATTAGTGCCCATCAGTGCTGCCTATCAGTGCCCATCAGTGACACCTATCAGTGCCCATTGGTGCCCTTCAGATCGGCCTGAACAGTGCAGCCTCATCAGTGCCCACTAGTGCAACCTCATCAGTGTCTCCTCATCAGTGTCATTAGTGCAGCCTTATCAGTGCACATCAGAGCAGCCTATCAGTGCATCCTCATCAGCACACATGACTGAAGAAAAAAATTACTTATTTGCTAAATGTTATAACAGAAACTAAAACATGTTTTGAGTTCTTTTTCAAAATGTTCTGTTTTTTTGGGGGTTTGTTTAAAAAAACAAAAAAATCCAGTGTTGATTAAATACCACCAAAAGAAAGCTATATCTGTCTCAAAATATGATACAAATGTAATATGGGTACAGTGTTGCATGACCGCGCAATTGTCATTCAAGATGCGAGAGCACTGAAAGCTGAATATTAGTCTGGACAGGAAGGGTGAAAGTGCTCGATATTGAAGTGGCAAAAGCCCAGTATGTTTTGTTTGGGATAAAGTGGCGGAGGGTAAGAAGCTAAGTCAGGGTTTATTGAGGCGATTTACAATCACTTCCTGTCCTGGCGACAGGGGGGGGGGGGGGTCAGAGGGGCGCTAAGGGCTGTGAAGTCAACAGGGGTTCAAAAGAGCAGCAAAATATGTTGTTTAGAAGTGAGAAGAGTACACTGCTGTCTGTATCGGAAGTGGTTAATTAAGACAAGTATACACTATGGGCCAGATTCAGGTAGAGTTAGGCTGGAGTATCAGTGATACTCCAGCCTAACTCTCACTTTGAGCTGGCGTTTCTGTTTTCTGTAAGCAGAAAACATGAAACGCCGGGTTGGAGTTCCTATACGAGCGGCGTAATTGTATTTCGCCGTCGTATCGGAACTGCAATTTTAAAAATGGCGCTCGGGGCGTTCCCGCTGATTAACGCCGAGAATATGTTAATCAGCAAGAATCGGAAATTCACGATCGTTCTCGGGCCCGACGCAATGACTTTCCGACGTTTCCGTAAGCGATACGCGGCGCAAAGAAAAACATGACCCCTAGGTGGAGTATCATCGCGTCGAGTTTAAAAATGTTCACGTCGTTTGCGTAAAACGTCCGTGAATGGGGATTGACGTCATTGACGTTCCCTGACAGAATTTGGAGCATGTACACTGACAGTCGACGCATGCGCAGTACGTTCGCCGCGGGAACGCGCATAGTTTACATAATACACGCCCCCTACCCGCCCAATTTGAATAACGCCGGCTCATTTTCGCAACGCCGCCGCAACTTTAGGAGCAAGTGCTATGTGAATAACAGTACTTGTTCCTAAAGTTTCGGCGGAGTAACGTAAATGAGAAACGTTACTCCACCATAAAGATCCACTCTCCTACCTGAATCTGGCCCAATAGGGTTATGTTTTGTTCATATTTCATGTCTGAGGTTTGCAGCCAGTGTTGCCAACCGCCAGTATTTTACTGGCAGCCAGTAAAAAATGGGCCCTTTTCCCGTGCTGGTAAATGCCAGTAAGAAGAAAAGGTTGCCAGTAAAAAATATGGCTGTGACACTCAGCTCGGAACTGTGCATGGGCAGCTCAGGTCAGGAGGTGGCTGAGACCACCCAAGTGCCTGCTACAGTGTGTTTGGGCGGTGCTGGTGGAGGGACGGGTCTGGTGGAGGCCGTGTCTGAGCGTGTCGTGTGATGTCATGGTGCAAGGGAGCAGAATGGGAGTAAGGCAAACCAGGAGCAGGACTGTCAGTGCTTTTTGGACTAGAAGGGGCTGAATAGACCACCTGGCATTGAGAGAGACTGTCACTGTGACTCAGGAGAGGATGTGTCATGCCGGTGAGGAGTCATCATCATCTGCGCTGCTGCTCACTGCTGTCAGTATCACTGTAAGAGTACATCGCCCATTCTAATTTCTTGCCCTCCTGAGTCCTGTCACGTAGCTACTTACTTACTGTATCAAAAAAAATAAGAAATATGCTTTTTGCCTTAATATCCACCTTAAATCGCATTGCTACTTGCTTACTTGTAGCATAAATACCGGAATTTGCACTGTAAGTTTGTAACTTTTGGAACTGTCAGTAAAAACTTAGCTGCGCCAGTAAATTTTGGGTGTTCTGTCAGTAAATTTTAATCTGGTAGGTTGGCAACACTGTTTGCAGCCACTTTAAATGACAGTTTATTTATTTTATTTATTTATTTATTTCAGGTACTTATATAGCACCTTCAATTTACATAGCTCTTTACATTCACATCGGTCCCTGCCCTCAAGGAGTTTACAATCTAAGTAGTTGATTTACTACCAGTAAATGGTTAGTGAAATTTTCAGAGCAGGTTTGAATCTGATTGCTGGCTGGAAGTAACTTGTAGGTGGTTGCATGTTTTTACACGTAGCTTACAGTATTTGAGTGGCTACAAAGTGGGTGCTTTATATGTCTGGTAGACATGTGCATTCGTTTTCGTTAGAATGCATTTTCGTCTGAAAATCTGTTTTTTTCTTTATCGTTTTAACAAATGATAACGAAAGCGCAAGAAACGAAAACCGAAAGATCCGACATAAAAAATGCTTTATTTTCATTTTCGTTGCGGTAAAAATTTGAAATAGAGAGATTCGACATTATAGGGAAAAGATTCGACATTATAGGGAAAATATTCCACACTATATAAATAATAGATTCGACATTACAGAGATTAGATTTCGATTTATGAAAAAATAGATTTGACATTATTACTAGTCATACAACATTAGAATTCTTGTAGGTGGAATATTCGAACAGAAATGTACGATTCGAAGTAAAGATTCGACGTTCCGTCGAATATTCTTTTGACCATTCGACAGAAACCAAGTATTATTGGATTTTCGGACGAAAGCTATTCCCCAACGAAAAACGAAATAAATCAAAACAATTTTTAGGAGTAACTAAATAAATTTATTTTCCAAACGAAAACGAAACACAAAATAAAATATTCCAGTCTGCACATGTCTAATGTCAGGTGCATTTCAAGATTACCAAAAAAAAACAAAACAATGCTTAGATGAAACACTGCACTATTGAGTAGGATAGGCTATCTTCCCAAGGAATTTCTTCAAGGGAAGTCCCTCTTGTATTGCTTTATTTAGAGACACTGGAGACAAAGGCCCGGATTCACGTAGATCGGCGCATCTTTGTTCCGGCCTAGCGTATCTTCTTTACACTACGCCGGCGCAACATTGAGCAGCAAGCATGCTATTCACAAAGAATATGCGCTCAACGCTGCGCCGGCGTAGCGTATAGTTGACAGCGTAAGCCAACGTAAGTCAAAGTAGGTGAAAGTGGGCGTGTGACATTTAAATGAAGGGTGACCCCATGTAAATGATGGGCTGAGCTTCAAAAAACGAATTGCGCATGCGTCGGCTCATGGACGCCTCCCAGTGCGCATGCTCAAAGTTGCGTCAAAATAGCTGCCTAGGATATGTCAATACACTGCCTACAGCGTGAACGTAACCTACGCACAGCCGTATTCACGTAGGACTACCTAAACAACATAACATACGATGGCTGTTCCCTGGTCCATACCTTTGAATGGGTTGCGCCACCTATATGGTGGAATAACTTTACGCCGGACGTAACCCTTACGCAAACCGCGTATCTTTTCTGCCTGGTGCATCTACGTTCGTGAATCGGTGTATCTTACTTATTTGCATATTTAACATGGATACGCCGAATGCCCCCAGCGTAACTATGCGCCTACAATATGCCGGCGTAGGCAAGTTATGTCGGGCGGCTGAAGCCTTGTTTTACGATGTATCTAGCTTTGCTGATGTTAATAGGTACTGATTATGAGGCTGCATTAACCACTTGCATACTGGGCACTTACACCCCCCTCCTGCCCAGGTAAAATTTCAGCTTCCGGCACTGCGTCGCTTTAACTGACAATTGCGCGGTCGTGCGACGTGGCTCCCAAACAAAATTTACGTCCTTTTTTCCCCACAAGTAGAGCTTTTTTTTGGTGGTATTTGATCGCCTGTGCGATTTTTATTTTTTGCGCTATAAACAAAAAAGAGCGACAATTTTGAAGAAAAATACAATATTTTTTACTTGTTGCTATAATAAATATCGCAATTTTTTTTCTCAGTTTAGGGTGATACGTATTCTTCTACATATTTTTGGTAAAAAAAAAAAAAAAAAAATCGCAATAAGCGACTGGTTTGCGCAAAAGTTATAGCGCTTACAAAATAGGGGAGAGAATTATTATTTTTTATTATTTTTTTTTTACTAGAAATGGCGGCGATCTGCGATTTTTATTGGTACTGCGACGTTATGGCGGACACATCGGACACTTTTGACACATTTTTGGCGCCATTCACATTTATTCTGCGATCAGTGCTATAAATATGCACTAATTACAGTATAAATGTGACTGGCATTGAAGGGGTTAACACTAGGGGGTGAGGAAGGGGTTAAATGTGTATGCTAGGTGTGTTCTAACTGTGGGAGGAGGGGGGGGTGACTGGGGGGGTGACCGATCTGTGTCCCTATGTAGGAAGGAACACAGATCGGGCTCCTCCCCTCCAGAGACAGGACATTGTCTCTGTGTGAGCCGGCAATGAGAGATCATCTATGAGAGATCATCTCTCATTCGCCCACAGATCGCATCACAAACGGCCGCTCTGATTGGCCGTTTGCCGCGATCTGTGATTGGCCGTGTCCAAGGGACACAGACAACACAGGGCTTCCCCGCAGCGCGCTATACAGCGCGCGCTGGGAACGCCAGAATGACATGACGTCAAATGACGGCATGTTGGATATTCAGGCCCGCGCTGTTGCCATCATCCGACAGTAGAGCGGGCCTCAAGTGGTTAATAGGCACTGATGATGAGGCTGCATTAATAGGCACTGATTGGCACTGATGGGCACTGATGATGAGGCTGCATTAACTGACACTGATGATGAAGCTGCATTAATGGGCACTGATGAGGCTGTATGGCTAGGCACTGATGGCTGGGCATTGATGGTCACTAATAGGTGGGCAATGGTGAGGCTGCATTAATGGGCACTGATGGCTGGGCACTGATGAGGCTGCATTGATGAGAACTGATGCGGCTGTATTGATGGGCACTAATGGCTGGGCACTGATGAGGCTGCATTGATGGGCACTGGTGAGGCTGAATTGATGGGCATTGCCCATCAATGCAGCCTCACCAGTACCCATCAATGCAGTCTCCCCAGTGCCCATTAATGCAGCCTCACCAGTGCTCATCAAAGTGTAAGGATGCACTGATGACTGGGCACTGGTGATCTGTGTATTACACTGTCCTGAACCCAGCGCTCTGTGCATTACGCTCTCCTGAACCTAGCGCTCTATGTATTATTATGTATTATTATTATTATTATACAGGAATTATATAGCGCCAACAGTTTACGCAGCGCTTTACAATATAAAGGGAGACAATACAGTTACAATACAATAAAATACAAGAGGATTAAGAGGGCCCTGCTCAGAAGAGCTTACAATCTAATAGGGTGGGGCAGGTGGTACAAAAGGTTGTAACTGGGGAATGAGCTGATGGTAGTGGTAAAAGATTAGTTGGAAATGTTATAGACTTCCCTGTAGAGGTGAATTTTCAGGGATCGCCTGAAGGTAGCAAGAGTAGGGGATAGCCGGACAGGTTGAGGTAGTGAGTTCCAGAGAGGCTCTGGAGAAATCCTGGAGACGAGCATGGGAGGAGGAGACAAGAGAGCTTGACAGTAGGAGGATGTATTAATAGCAAGATGGTATTAGTTAAAAAAATATATATATAACACGTTTTTATAAAATGTTATCTGTTACATAACAATAAGAGCTTTTATATACGGTATAATACTAGGGTTGTCCCGATACCGATACCAGTATCGGTATCAATACTGAGCATTTGCGGGAGTACTTGTACTCCCGCAAATGCCCCTGATGCCTGGCCGAATACTCAGCCCCGCTGACGCCACCGCCGTATAACGCAACGCTGCCGCAGCTTAGTTAATACGCACGGGGAACATTACAGCTTTCTTTTGAATAGCTGTAATGTTTCCCGCCTCGCCGCATATAGACACTCCCCCTTGCTTGGGATTGGACAGGTGATCTGTCCAATCCTGAGCAAGGGGGAGTGTCTATACGCAGCGCGGCGGGGAACACTACAGCTATTCAAATGAAAGCTGTAATGTTCCCCGCCCATATTAACTATGCGGCGGCGGCATCTAGGTATGGGGGACATGGCTGCATATATGGGGGACATGGCTGCATATATGGGGGGACATGGCTGCATATGTGGGGGACATGGCTGCATATATGGGGACATGGCTGCATATGTGGGGGACATGGCTGCATATGTGGGGGACATGACTGCATATGTTGGGGACATGGCTGCATATGTGGGGGACATGACTGCATATGTTGGGGACATGGCTGCATATATGGGGACATGGCTGCATATGTGGGGGACATGGCTGCATATGTGGGGGACATGACTGCATATGTTGGGGACATGGCTGCATATGTGGGGGACATGACTGCATATGTTGGGGACATGGCTGCATATATGGGGGACATGGCTGCATATATGGGGGACATGGCTGCATATATGGGGGACATGGCTGCATATGTGGGGGACATGGCTGCATATATGGGGACATGGCTGCATATGTGGGGGACATGGCTGCATATGTGGGGGACATGACTGCATATGTTGGGGACATGGCTGCATATATGGGGGACATGGCTGCATATGTGGGGGACATGGCTGCATATGTGGGGGACATGACTGCATATGTGGGGGGACATGACTGCATATGTTGGGGACATGGCTGCATATGTGGGGGACATGGCTGCATATGTGGGGGACATGGCTGCATATGTGGGGGACATGGCTGCATATGGGAGGGACATGACTGCATTTGTGGGGGGACATATTTAAAAAAAAGTATCGGTATTCGGTATCGGCGAGTACTTGAAAAAAAGTACTTGTACTCCATCCTAAAAAAGTGGTATCGGACAACCCTATATAATACATATACATTCCATATATTGTACAGCATATAGCCATCATACTTTATATCAAAACCATATATCCTTGAAGTGTCTGATACTGTTTATGTGGCAGCAAAGCAAAGATAGACATCAGGACAGGTAGGTATTAATTACTTTCTTTGCTTAATTAACTTTTATATATATGTATATATATATATATATATATATATATATATATATATATATATATATATATATATATAGGGCTGCGGAAATTAACGATTAATTGTTCGATTAATCGTTAATTTCTTTGATCGACTAAAAAAAATTTGATCGACGATCCGCGGAGTGAGCTCCGCGGTCTCGCCGATAGGAAAGACCGCGGCTTCGGCCTAGCTCCGGAGCCGCGGCCATCTTGGTCCACCCGGCGGCAACCAAGTAGCGGCGCGCTGACGTCATCATCACCCGCCGTGATATCAATGTACACTGCCTAAACATCGGTGGTGGCACGGTGCGCTTTGTGTGTCTGAGCCCAGCTCAGCAAAGGGC